>OX940974.1:128389553-128939335 GCA_954871275.1 Leptopterna dolabrata | reverse complement strand
AAAGACCCGAACTTCAAAGGCAAACTTACGTTTACCCTACCTTCCGGTCATTTGCTGGTTGAGTACTGGAGGCGAGCGCTTTCGATGTAAGGATATCATCATCAGGCCGTCGAGAGAATACTAAAGTCAGTTCATCAGTTGGTACCTATTTATGGGAGGAAGAGGGAAGTGAAAGGAGGTGAGAGGTGTTTTGGCATTAGGGGAACAAAGGAAGCGAAGGGAAGTAAAAGGCTGTTTGTCTGTCCTGTCTTTTGGGGAGGGCTTAACCCTATAGATTACCAAATTAATCATCTGTTGTTAATTTCCACGTGTGTTCACGCACTGAGTGCGATTGTTGTACCGCAGTTTTTCTATAAATATAATAATTTGTGAGTGCTATTACCCGATGTTATTTAATTAGTTGAGTTCGCACAGTGATAACGTTTTTAGAGAAAGGCACTGAGTGATGGCAGTATATTTGCAAACAATAAGAATTCACTAATTGTAGTAAAGAAATAAGAATGTACTAATTTCAAAGGATAAGGATTTACTAAGTGGAGTAAAGAAACATTTACGGAGCAGAGCATTGTGGTGCATTAAAAAGGGTGATTATTATTGAACGTATGAAGGGTCAGAAAACGGACAAAAAAAATCAATCGCTAAAAATGGTCAAAATCCTGAAGAAGATACTTATTCCACAGCCATCATATTGTCATCACTATAAACGCAACCTAGAAATTACAAATTAGAAAGTGTGCAGTATTGAACGAACTACGAGAGAAGAAAATAAGAAATGGCGTGAGTGCTGAAAAAGTTTCCGCTACCTTGCTGGTAGCTCAAAAGCAAATGGAAAAAAAAACTGTAGGTACCTATAAAACTAAAAAGTAAAGAATAATTTTTATGCTGAACAAACGTAATTTATTCAAAGCCGATACAGCAAAATTTTCAAGTCGGCGCAAAATTTCAGCTAAAATGTATACCAAGGGATACAAAATGAAGGCCATGTGTGGGATTTTTAGTCAAAATTTGGCGCCGACTTCAAAAATTCTGTTGTTTCGGCTTTGAGTAAATCAAGTTTGTTCAGCATAAAAATTATTTTTTACTTTCTAGTTTTATACAGATTTTTTAAGTAGAGATCTATTTTTTAATTTTTTTTAGTGCAATCAAAATTTATTTAAAAAAATTAGATTTGACCATCACGATATGACCATAAAACAAACGAGAAATGAGAAAGAAAGACCATCTCTTTTAAGAAAAGACACCTAATTAAGTGTCTCTTTTGAAAGAGATAGAAAATGCCAAGATGGCCGCCATGACAGGGTTATTCAGTAACCCTGCCATGGGTACTATAAACATATCTTGCCAAAGAGAGTTGGACCGAAAAGAGATATATCTTTTGCTTAGTGAATAGACCCCCAGGTGCATGTGTAGGTACATCTAAGAGCGAGGTGCAAAGCACCGAGCATGCTACTTCGGCGGGCATGGATATCATTCCTTTGCGGAATGGATATCATTCCTTTTTGCGGCTGAGGAGGTTTCGTTGGCGGGTGTAAATTTTGACAACGGGGGGGGGAGGGGGGGGAGGTACCTGCTTACTCGTTACTCAGTGGGTAATACCTGCTTTGTACTTACTGAGTACTACCTACTTAGTACTACCTACTTAGCACCTACTCAGTACTGCCTACTTAGTACCTACTCAGCACCTACTGAGTACTTACTACCTACTTAGTACCCACTCAGTACTACCTACGCAGTACCTACTTACTCAGTACCTACTTACTATTTTTGACGGGTAAATTTTTACAGAAGGGTTGTGGGGGGGGGGGGGGATATACCTAACATCTTTTTGCATTGATTGATGAAGTAAACATTTTTTCCCAGTACCTACCTAAACATTTTTATCTCAGTACCTACCTAATTACCTAAAAATTTTCAAAATTGGGGGGGGGGGGGGGGCGAAATGCACAAAAGGCACTTCCTTGAAGCATAACAAATGTGTGTGCAAAATTTCAGCTCGATCGGTTAGTCTGTGAGGCTGTATAGCTGTAAAAAAAATTTCTCAGTACCTACTTATACCTAAAAATTAAAATGCACAAAAGGCACTTCCTTGGAGCTTAACGAATGTGTGTGCAAAATTTCAGCTCGTTCGGTTAGTCTGTGAGGCTGTATAGCTGTAAAGAAAATTTCTCAGTACCTACTTATACCTAAAAATTAAAATGCAAAAAAGGCACTTCCTTGGAGCATAGCAAATGTGTCTATGCAAAATTTCAGCTCGATCTGTTGACTGTGAGGCTTTGTCAAAGAACAAGAACGACAAGTAGATAAACGTAAAAAATAGCGATTTTCAAACTTCCATAACTCCGGCACCTGATGGTCCATACCCGTCTAAATTTCTCGGAAAATTAGTTGAAGTAATTATCAGAATTTTTATTGAATTGCCGATTTTGTTATTTGTCGTGAGTCCCTCCCGGGAACACTCCTATCATATTAAGTTCTCACCAATATCCAAACGCCAAACTAAAGCTCAGTGAATAAAGATATGAGTGGGGATAGGCGACAGAACCCAGGGTTACTCAACCTGGGGCCCCACTACCAGCTCCCAGCAAGGAGCTGGAGGGAGAGGCCCCCAAGTACTATATAACCCCGGATCCTGGCGCTCAAGATTCATTCGACACTTCCTCTAACCAGCTCTCTCTTCTCTCTCTTACCTTACCTCCCAGATGATCGGTTGAATACAGCCGCCTGGGAATTTCACCTCCTCTCTCCTCTCTCCTCCTTCCCCCCTTGTCTAGATGATCGGTTGAATACAGCCGCCTAGACAAGGGACCTCTCCTTTCCTCTCCTTCACCTAGATGAACGGTTGACTACAGCCGCCTAGGTGAAATTCCCTCATCCACCTCTCTCTCCTCCAAAGTCGTAGATGTTCGGTTGATTACAGCCGCCTGCGACTTTTCCTCACCTTCCTTCCACACCACCTCTCTCTCCTCCAAAAGTCGTAGATGTTCGGTTGACTACAGCCGCCTGCGACTTTTCCTCCTTTTCTATCCTTTACCTAAATTCACTCACTCACCTTCTTTCCACGCCACCGTGATGAGAATTTTAAATTCATCACAGTGGTGAACCCGACGTTCACTCAACCTTCTTCCTTCCCACCTTCCCACCTCATGTGTCGCCCCAGTCAAACAGTTCGGTGTCCCGCATTTTAAATCAATTTAAAATTCACAAAGTTCAGTAATTTTTGCAATTTTGGCCCACCCTCAACCGCACGGAGATCAACTCTCAACATTCAACTCCAACGCTCAACTCAACCACCGCTCCCGCCGATATTGCAAATTTCACAATTCAAAACCACGCCAAATTTTGAATTTTAATTACAGAAATGGACCCGAACTCCCCGACGCCGCCGCTCCTGCGACCAGCCACACTGCAGCCGCCCGCCGCTGCGACATCCGACGCATCGGCCGACAACCCTTTCTCCACGCTCTCCCCGCCCACCTCTGCGTCACCAGACGCCGCCGCCGCCGCCGCCGCTCCAGCCGCAGCCGCCGCCAACGTCATGACGGCGTCCGCTGCGTTCCCTCTGTCGCTGCCCCCCTTCTACACGCACGACCCGGCGCTCTGGTTTTTTCAAGTTGACGCAGCGTTTTCGGCCGCCAACATCCGCAGCCAGAAAACTCGGTATTCCCGAATAATCTCGTTACTGCCCTACGAGATCCTGCTGCAGACCTCTGACATCTCCCCCGACGCCGCCGCTGCGTACGACGACCTCCGCAGCCGCCTCATCAGCACCTACCAGCCGTCGAAGATCGCCCGAGTCGCCGCCCTCTCCCAACCTCAACACCTCGGCGACCAGAAGCCCTCCCACCTCTACCGACGGCTGCGACACCAGCTGCAGGGTATTATGACCGCCGACATCGCCCGCACGTTCTGGTTACGTGCCCTTCCCCACCCCGTCCAGATGGCCCTAGCCAGCCATCTCGACGGCCCCGACGAACCCCTCCTACGGCTCGCAGACACTCTACACGACTTGGCCGCTGCGGCCACCGTCGGTGAGGTGCGCACACCGCGCCACCCCCCGCCGTTCCGGGACCGCACACAATCCCGGGACCGCGGCCGCGCACCCTCCCTCAACGAACGTCGAGCCCCGTCGGCGGATCGCCGACGCGACTCGTCCGCCGACCGCCGCAGCCGGCGCTCACCCGAGCGCCGCAACGCATCCCCTCCCCGCCAACGCAGAGGACGGTCCCCAGCAGCATCCAAACCGGCCCGCCCCACCACAACCAACTACCTCCCTGCGGACCCCCCCCACCGTTGTTTCTATCATGTAAACTTCGGTGGGGAGGCCCGCAAGTGCCAACCCCCCTGCTCCTTCGCCCCTAAGCAGGGAAACGCAGCCGCCCGCCGGTAAATCCGGCGGGCCCCCCTCCTCGCCAACACGGGGGGGACCATGCACATACCCCCCCCGCCCGCATTCACACAACCACCACCACCAAGCCTCGCTACCCCTCCTACGTCGCCGCCACGGCTGCCAACCTTCCGGCCGCGCCTGCAGCGCCGCCGAAAAATCCACCCCACCACAAACGAAACAACCCCTCCACGCCCGCCACCAGGGCAACCAACACTCCGGCCGCCACTCACGCCGCCGCATCCGCTTCCCCACCACGAAACGTCACCTCCCCGCCCGCCAACAGGGCAGACACCCTCCCGGCCGCCACTCACGCCGCCGCGCCCGTTCCCCCACCACGGAACGTAACCTCCCCGCCCGCCTCCAGGGCACAACCCCCTCCAGCCACCACCCAACCCGGGGAGAAGCCGAAACCTACCCCTCCCAAACCGGCCAAACCTCCCAACAACCCACCCCGCGTCTCCTTCGCGGAGGACCTGCCACCACCATCACACATCCCTACCTCCACCATCAAACAGAACGCCCTACCGACCCACCAGCGACTTTTCCTGCGCTGCGGGAAAACTAATGTCCCTTTCCTGGTGGACACGGGGGCGGCGCTGTCCATCTTCCCTAACAACATCCTCCGTCGTCAGGCGCGCTGCTACCGGCAGCTTCTCTACGCCGCCAACGGTACCACCATCCCCTCGTACGGGACGTACCGCTCCTCAGTTCACATGAGCGGGCTCGCGTACGAGTGGGAGTTTACCGTGGCGGACGTGGAGAAGGCGATCCTGGGGGCCGATTTTCTAGCCTATTTCGGTCTCCAGGTCGACGTCCGAAACGCGCGCCTGATCGACCCCGCCACCAAAAAACCCATACCCGGCTTCATCCACGCAATCAACCACCCCCCCACACAGTTCGAACGCCTCCTCCTCAACTACCGTCCCCAGCGCCGCCCCTCTGCACACATCTCCACTGTCCAGCACCACATCGAGACCACAGGACCACCCATCACCGCCAAAGCCCGCCGCCTACACCCCCTGCAGTTGTCGAAGACCCGCCAACACTTCGACAAACTCATCGCCGACGGTATCATACGCCCCTCAAAATCCCCTTGGGCTTCTCCACTCCACATCGTACAGAAGCCCAATGGGGATATCCGCCCCTGCGGGGACTACCGTCGGCTCAACTCGAAAACTACACCAGACCTCTATAATGTCCCCCACCTGCGTGACTTTTCGTCACATCTCCATGGCGCCACTATCTTTTCCACCCTTGATATTTCGCGAGCGTTCCACCACATCAACATCCACCCCCCCGACGTCCCGAAAACCGCTATAATTACCCCGTTCGGGTTGTTCGAATATGTGAAGATGGGCTTCGGATTACGGAACGCCGCGCAAACTTGGCAGCGCTATATGGATAGTATCTTGCGAGGCCTGCCTTTCGTATTTTGTTTTCTCGACGATATACTGATCGCCTCCAAGACCCCCGAAGAACACCTCGACCACCTACAGCAAGTCCTCAACATCTTCTCCACCGAAGGTCTCCTGGTCAACACAGACAAATGTGTCCTCGGCCAACCCTCCGTCCGCTGCCTCGGCCACCAAGTATCCTCGGACGGCATCACACCCCTCCCCGACAAGGTCCACGCAATTCTTGACTTCCCAGAACCCCGCACGGTCACCGAGCTCCGCCGCTTCCTGGGTATGTTAAATTTTTACCGTAGACACATAAAACACGCCGCCCAACATCAACAACCACTCGTACACGCCATTCCCCAACCCTCCAAAAAAAATGATAACCGCCCCATCACCTGGACCCCCCAACTTTCCGCCGCGTTCAAAATTTGTAAACAGGACCTAGTAGACGCCGCTCTATTGGCCCACCCCGACCCTCACGCTCCCCTCTCCATCACTACCGATGCGTCCGATTGGGCCATCGGGGCAGTGCTCCAACAGCACACCGGCGCCACCCCCCAACCCATTGGCTTCTTTTCTAAAACCTTATCCCCCACCCAGAAAAACTATTCAACTTTCGACAGGGAACTCCTCGCCATCCACGAAGCCATAAAACACTTTCGTGACTTCGTGGAGGGCAGGCAGTTCTCTGTCATTACAGACCACAAGCCCCTGACCCACGCCCTCCTTCAAAATCGTAAGTCCGCCTCCCCGCGTCGCCTCCGGCAGCTCGAGTTTATCGGGCAATTCACGTCCGATATTCGATATCTGCCGGGGGCCGACAACTGCGTGGCGGACGCACTATCCCGACCCACCTCTACCCCGGCGCCGGTGGCGGAGTTGCTGCCATTCCCCTCTCCTCAATCCATCAAATCCAAACAAAACCCCACCTCCGACCCTGCCCTTTCCAACCTCATTTCCGCATCCAAGTTGGAACAACTGCCTCCCCTCGACCTCTGGTGTGACGTAACGGCCGACTCACCGCGCCCTTACGTCCCACCGGAGTTGAGGAGGCAGTTGTTCCTCCACTATCATTCCCTCCATCATCCCGGCATTCGGGCGAGCCGGGACCTCATCAAGACGCGGTACTTCTGGCCCCATATGAATACAGATATTCGTAACTGGGTTCTCGGGTGCCAGAAGTGCCAGCGTTTCAAAGTCTCGGCCCACCCGCATGTACCTCCTCAACCAATCCCCGACTCCCTCCCGTGGGAGCATGTACATTTGGACTTAGTGGGCCCCCTTCCCCCATCCGAGGGGAAGAAATACTGCCTCACGATGATCGATCGTGCCACCAACTGGGTGGAGTGCATCCCCCTCTCCTCCATCACCGCGGACACCGTCGCAACGGCTTTCCTCTCTCAATGGGTCAGCCGTTACGGTTGTCCGCGAACAGTCACGGTCGATCAAGGGAGGCAGTTTGAATCGGCCCACTTCTCCGATTTACTACGCTCCCTCGGGATCCAAAAGATCCACACCACCCCGTACCATCCCCAATCCAACGGGAAAATAGAGCGGTGGCACTCGGTCCTGAAACAGGCCATTTCTACTTCAACAAATTCCCCTTCCTGGACTAAATCCCTTCCCTACATATTGCTCAGCCTTCGAACATCCGCCCGTCCTTCAGACCAAACTAGCCCCGCCCAAAACGCCTTCAAAGACCCGCTACGCTTACCGGCCGACATTTTCACCCCAAACCACACCCCGTCAATTAACAGGGAGCCTCTACACTCCACAACACCCACAAACGACACCACATATCCCAAACGTTTTTTCACCACCACACACATGTACCTGAAAGAGCCCGGCATCCATAAAACTTTCCAACCCCTGTATGCCGGGCCCTTTCAGGTCATCCGCACAACACACTCCACCGCTACCCTGTTAATTGACGGGAAGCCCCACACCGTGCCATTGGCACGGTGCAAACCAGCCCCAGTCCTCCCCGACCACTCTCACCACACCAATCCCACACCCAGCCCTACACCACCAACACCGCACATCGCCTCCATTTCACCCGCCGGACCCCAGCGTCGCCGCCTCTCTCCGCGACGCCCCGGGTACCGGCTCCCACCGGCTCTTCCCCTTCACCGCCACCCTGGCAGTGAAGGGACCCCTCTATCAGACTTCACTAACGTGAAGACTGTTAGAGGGGGGTCGCCTCCCTCACTCACACAACTCACACACACACACACACACACACAAACACTCGCCACACCACACCCAGGAAACGGCGGACCCTCGCAACCGCCTACCACCATGTAACCAAATGTCTGTACATACTTCTGTATTTTCTGTGTATACTACTTCACCTTTTGTACATACTCACCCGCCATCTGTAAATAATCATCTGCCAGCTGTAAATATTCATGCATCCTCTGTACATACTCCATCTCATTGTAAATATTATTCATCCTCCTCATCTCGCCCTTGCCGATCACTTCCCTAAACGCTAAATGTTTAGGGATCCTGACCACCGCACTGTACATACCTCGCCATCTCATCCTACTTATACTACCTTATATTGTCTACTTACTTATATCCATGTTCTACTTACTTATCATCTACCTTATGTTCTGCCTTATGTTCTACCTTATGTTCTACTTCCTTATTATCTATCTTATGCTCTACCTTATGTTACTACTAGTTTTAAGGACCGCCTTCAGCTCAACCTCTGTTTGCATCGGCCCTCAGCCCCTGTCACCTTTTCTTCGCCTTCAGCACCACCATTTGTTTGCCGTAGCCCTCAGCTCCTGTCACCTTGCGCCTTCAGCACCACCTTTGTTTGCCGTAGCCCTCAGCTCCTGTCAACTTGCGCCTTCAGCTCCACAAATATTGGTTCAAACTGGGGGGACCTCTGTCGTGAGTCCCTCCCGGGAACACTCCTATCATATTAAGTTCTCACCAATATCCAAACGCCAAACTAAAGCTCAGTGAATAAAGATATGAGTGGGGATAGGCGACAGAACCCAGGGTTACTCAACCTGGGGCCCCACTACCAGCTCCCAGCAAGGAGCTGGAGGGAGAGGCCCCCAAGTACTATATAACCCCGGATCCTGGCGCTCAAGATTCATTCGACACTTCCTCTAACCAGCTCTCTCTTCTCTCTCTTACCTTACCTCCCAGATGATCGGTTGAATACAGCCGCCTGGGAATTTCACCTCCTCTCTCCTCTCTCCTCCTTCCCCCCTTGTCTAGATGATCGGTTGAATACAGCCGCCTAGACAAGGGACCTCTCCTTTCCTCTCCTTCACCTAGATGAACGGTTGACTACAGCCGCCTAGGTGAAATTCCCTCATCCACCTCTCTCTCCTCCAAAGTCGTAGATGTTCGGTTGATTACAGCCGCCTGCGACTTTTCCTCACCTTCCTTCCACACCACCTCTCTCTCCTCCAAAAGTCGTAGATGTTCGGTTGACTACAGCCGCCTGCGACTTTTCCTCCTTTTCTATCCTTTACCTAAATTCACTCACTCACCTTCTTTCCACGCCACCGTGATGAGAATTTTAAATTCATCACATTATTAATTCCACCAACTTTTTTATTAATTCAACCAATACCTATTTGTTAAATGGTGTTCAAGATGGAAAAATACTCTTTCAATAGTGAACATTAAATAAATATATATTCTACTCTACATTTTTTAGAGGAAGGGGGAAGGTAAAATCGCCAAAATAGGTAATTAAATCTATCGACAATTTCTTAGACACTTTCTTTCGTTGGCGTACAGCAGGTAGCGACTGTCGAATCTTGCAGAAGACCTCATCATTCATCCGGGAATGTCGAAATCCAGTGATAAGATCCAGTTGGTGAAAATCGGTATTTTTCATGAATAACTTTTAAGGTTATTAGGTCCGATGCTTTATTGATATGAATTCATTATCTCTCGCACGGATAGTCAGCATTTCTAAATAATATTTCATAAATTTTCAGTGTTGGAATTTTGCTGGCTTTTGTCATTTTACAGCCGTCTCGAATATCCTACGCTGCCCTTCAGAATCTGCGGGGAAAAACGGATGCTCCCACTGTAGGATACAGGACTCCTGTAGAGCCATTTTAGCGGCCTGAGTAAAATTGTCGATTTGAAATTTTCGACCCTCGTTCTCCCCAGTATAGTAACGACGAATTTTTGGACCCGGAGGCGAAGTGATTTTCGGGAACTCCTACTTGTCTGTAAGAAGGTCCGTGCCTGTGGGGGTGGGTGGAGAGTGATTATAATTTGGCTGTTCAAGTGGAGCAGCCCACGGTCTGGTCTCGCCTGCCTTGTCAGGGGAGCTGGAGAAGCTAATAATGTCGTTGTCCTTCGACGTTATAGAGCAAGTTATAACTGCTGTTACAGAGCAAGTGCCGATGGCCTCTTTATCTTGTAGATATAGAGATGTTTTGAGACATGACAGTATTCTGATACTTTTTCGATCATTCTCATTTAATCGCATCTTGGATAACTTTAAAGTTTAACAGTTGCATTTAAAATAATGATAAAATCTACAACGCCATCTACATAAGACTTTGGTTTGACGGAACACTGGGATGCTAACAGATCTCAGTTTATATTGAGGAACAACCATTCGTCTCACGCGAGGGCAGCTCTGTAAAGGTCTTTTTCTCTCACGATCTGCGAAAATTCAGCGATCAAAACGTGCAGATGACGATGTTGCAGGAAAGCGAACTTGTTGCATTGATGGTTTGCGTGTTGTTGAGGACGTTTGACTTGGCAAGTATGGACCGAAGTTCGTGACGCCACGCGCCCTGGGAACACTGAGACTCGATGCTGCTCGAGGTGGTTCGAGGAGGCTCGGGCTTTCCGATGAAAAGGTGGTAAATTGGCGAACATCAAAGGCTTGCGGCTCGACACGAGTCTCATCAGGCTCTTGCACCCGTTCCCACGGCCTGTTGTGGTTAGTGTTGAGTTTAGTATGTTGTCTGCATTCAAGTAGGTAGGTGAAGCGATGTGGACTTCCACTCGAGGCAACTGGCGGTTTTGACAAGCCACGCGCCGCCGCCGTGTGAACACACGATCGATCGGAGTGCCAGTTGAACACTCGAGCGACCCGAAGTTCGCCAAGTAGCAAGTCGTCGTGGGAACATGGCATTTTGGGAGTTCACTCGACGACTTCGTTTGTACGAATTATGGCGATGAGGTTCGTGGCAGTCAGGGATGGTAGGCAGTTCTGGAGACCAGAAGAATTTAAAATACACCATTCCTCGTCGTCTAGTGGAGTTGATATGTCAGAGTGGACGTTCTATTTCTCTCGGCTATTCAGTCCCCCGAACAGATTCCCGCGCCCATTTCTTACTCCTGGCCACAAGTTGAGGATGCAGCCTTTGATGCGGACTTGAGACTTGCTCAGCTCAGGAGGCATCTATCAAATTTAAAAAAAAAAACCTCCTGGGGATTCAACCGATTATTGATAGATTCGAATGCGTGTCAGCGTGAGAAAAGTAAATGTACTCACCTTTTGATCAGCAGATATGACAGTTTCATCATTAAGTTTTGGTAGATCGCACCTGTGCTCCTAAGATTGCTCGCCAAAAATTGTAACCATAGTCTAATATTAAGAGATCGAGTAATTCGTTTATCATCCTTCATCTAACCATTCAAATCTCTTCTCCAATCCCATTAGGGGGTTTTGGGGTGCAATAAAGATATTTAGCCAAATCAATTCTATTTTTGGAGGAATTTCATTTAATACTCATCCTAATTTATTATTTTCTAGACAGTGTGGGGAAATAATAATAAGAACGAACGTTCGTACGGTATATCTGAACAAAAAATACCGCTAAAACGTCCATTAGTACTTTTCTGAATGCCGTCTAGTTCCTACCGATTTTGATGAAGAATATTTATGAAGAAGTGAAGCATGTTTTCAGATAATTTAGAAAATGGCGTTGTTAAAACTGCATTCAATGATTCTGTGTTGGACAGTTTTATGAAAAATACTCACACTTTTCTTGAACCTGAAATTTTCCTAGTTTCAATCCTTTTTGACACGTTCAAAGAACGTAAATGCGCGATTTGAAGAGGTGCGTGTAGAACGATATCAAACCTGTAGAACCACTGGTTCGTTAGAATTTGGTTCAGAAGCTTGGAGATGAAAAAATGGAATAAACTTATGCAAATTTCAAAACCAAAACCAAAATTATAGCTGTCAGTGATAATTATTTGCTCACTCATTTAGAAGAATCCTTTAAATTACTACTAACAGAATTGTTATGTCTGAATTTAAAATGAAAAAACGCTGCAAAGTCCTTGTCACATGGGTTTATTATTCCATTGGACATACCTACAGAGATTTTGGCTGTTTATTTATTGTTTCTTTCATATAAAATAATTGAAATAGCTATCTCTGGTGGTTTCCACCAATTTTGGCCCCCAAAACACGAATGAAGTACGCTCCTTTTTTTTTTTAAATAAATAATTATCTCTGATCATTGATTACCATTTAATCGTCTTGATCCACTTTTTTTTTTTTTTTTAAGCGTTTATTTATTTTATTATAACAACTAGTTACATCGGTAACTATCTAGTTATTTCGATTAGACAATAATTAACGCATGTATCCGTTATGGTGAATGTCCAGTGACTAGCACCACACATGAGTCCACAACACTGTACGTCTTCAACAACACTGTAAGTCCCAGGGCTTGGTCCTCTTCAGCCGCCGTGTTACTGCAGAGTTGTCCAGAAGCTGAATGGCTTCCGGATTTGTATGTCCAAGTAGCCTCTGCTCGTAGCTACTAGCATATTTTTTCATGACATCTCTGACCCTCTCCACTCCAAGGTCTCTGTGGAGGTCGTCGTTTCGGATGTACCAAGGAGCATTGACCATATTCCTAAGTACCCTGTTTTGGAAAGTTTCGATGGTTTTCATATTGGTTTTTGCTGTGCAGCCCCATAGCTGTATACCATATGCCCAGATAGGCATCAGCACTGTTTTGTAAAGCAGCACCTTGTTATGAATGCTGAGCAGCGATTGCCGACCCAACAGCCAATACACCTTTCGGTACTTGACTGTTAGCTCTTGCTTCTTTTTCTTCACGTGTTCTTTCCATTTTAGTTTAGCATCCAGGGTCATACCAAGATACTTAGCTGAGTTAGCATATGGGATTATGTTGTGATTTATGAATATCGGTATTGTTGCTATCTTCTTGTATGTGAAATTCACATGTGTGGATTTGTTTTCGTTTAGTCTGAGCCTCCACTTCTTGGTCCAATTTTCCACTGCATGCGCGGCTTCTTGTAGTCTCTTCGTTGATGCTTCCACCGAATCCGCAGCAGCTAGAATTGCCGTATCATCCGCAAAAGTTGGTATGGTGGTTTCTTCTGTGTGTGGCACGTCATGTGTGCCACACACATACAGTAAGTAGAGCAGAGGGCCCAGCACACTCCCCTGCGGGACTCCTGCTTTGATTTCGTTGAGCTCCGAATACTCATCTTCTAATTTTATTCTGAAATATCTCATGAATAGGTACGATTCCAGTATTTGACAGTATTGTTGAGGCAGTATCCCTTGCAACTTGTTCAACAGTCCTTCGTGCCAAACTTTATCAAAAGCTTGTGATACGTCAAGAAATAGAGCACTACAGACTTGTTTTTTTTCCAGAGCATTTTCGATTACATCTGTTATTCTATGGACTTGTTCCACTGTAGAATGCTTTGCTCTGAAACCAGACTAGTGTTGTGGTATCAGGTTTCTTCCTTCTACAATTCCAATGAGCCTCTTTTTTAGTAGTTTCTCAAATAATTTCGAGAGAACTGGGAGCAATGAGATAGGCCTATATGATTTCACGTCTGTTGGCTCTTTGCCCGGTTTCAAGACCATGATGACTTCAGCGATCTTCCAAGAGAGTGGAACATGTTTGAGCCGAAACGCTGCATTTATAAGATATAACAGCTTTCTTACTCCTATTTCAGGCAATTGTTTAATCACTTGGCCTGTGATAAGGTCATAACCTGGTGCTTTCCTTGTTTTTAACTCATGCTTTATACATTCAGCAAGTTCTTGGAACTTAACAGGTTTGATAGAGATACTGTCCATTATATTATGACGTACAAGGCATTCTTCATTTGTTTGCTGCGGTAATGGAGAGAAGGTCAGAGAGAGGTGTTTTGCAAATACACTTACTTTCTCTTTCGCACTTCTTGCCCAGTTATTTCCCTCTATGCGAATAGGTGCAAGGGGTACTGACGTTTTTTTCATCCCTCTTACTGCTTTATACAGAGAGTAGTCGGTGGTTTGATCAGCTGTTAGAGTTTGGATGTTTCTAGCGAGCATTTCCTGCTCTTTCTCCTTAAGTAGTGATCCCAATTTACTTGTAAGGCGATTGAGTTCTGCTTTGTCTCCTGGAAACCGAGTTACATGCCATCTTTTTCTTGCCTTGCGTTTCTTTTTGAGTAATTCACGGACGGCAATTGGATAAATCACTCCGTCACGCTGTGAATTTCCACTAGTAGCAGGAGTAGATTTCCATGCTGCTTCTTGGATCAATTCAGTGAACTTCTCAACTTCTTTGTCAAGCTGTTCTGCTGTTTTTAGCGGCTCGTTTAGCAACACTCCTAACGATATATATGGGCCCTGAAATCTTCCCAGTTTGTATGCTGAGTGACAAGTCGGGTTGCTTGATCTTTTTTAATCACACTTTCGCTCAAGGTTAGAATAATGGCCGAGTGATCACCTGACAGGTCATCACTGCCATCCACATGTGCGTAATTAATCGGAATACCTCTCAGAATGAAAAAATCTATAAGATCTGGGAGTTTATTTACATCTGTGGGCCAATACGTTGGCTTTCCTGAGGACATAAAATCACAGTAAGCCTTTTGTCCAGCTGAGAATAGTTCACGACCTTTTGTCGTTGTTAATCTAGACCCCCACGCGGTGTGTTTGGCATTAAAGTCACCTCCAACGATGAAACAGTTTCCTAGTTGAGTGAATAAATTTTCATAATCAATTTCTTTTAGGTTATGTCATGGTGGGCTGTATATTGAAGAGACGGTGCACTCCCTCCCTTTTAGTTTAATATTTACGGATGCAACTTGCATGATATCCTCTTCTATTTTGCAGCTCTCATAGTGTTTAATTGAGTTTTTTATAAGGACAGCTGAGCCACCTCTAGCTTTATTATCTGGGTGTAAGGCGTGGTATACTATGTATCCATTGATGCGCAAGAACGTCTGTTTAGTGAAATGGGTTTCAGATATTAAGCATATATCAATTTTGTCATTGTGAAGGAATGCTTCCAGTTCAGAAACATGCTTCATGAGTCCATTGGCATTCCAGGTAGCTATACGAATGTTATGGTGTGTAATCATTTTATACTATGATATTTTGTGTAAGGCTTTTTCGAGCTTTTCCATTCGAGAGAGTAGAACTTTGTTGGTGGAATACTGCTTTTCCATGAATTCCATTATTTTAGCAAGTGCTTCGTCAGTAGTCGGGACTTTTGCACCACTTTCCTTAGGCATTTGTTTTACAGCGCTTGCGTAGGTTACCGAGGCTCTTCTAGTCTGTGTAGGCAAGTTACCAGACTTAGTATGATCTTGCGAAACCTTGTCTGGTTTCCTAGACTGATCCCTGATTTTCTGCAGCTCTTTAGCTATTTCACAGCCACGATAACTGGCTGGGTGGAGTTTCCCACAGTTTACACATTTCGGAGGATCCTCCGCAGGAAGTTGACAGTTTTTTAATTCGTGTCGGCCTGCACATTTCACACAGCGACGCTCTTTTTGGCAGAATGCCTTTGTGTGAAGGTAACCTTGACACCGTTTGCATTGAGGGATCCTTCTTCCAGTTTTCCTCAATGGTTCAATATGAACAACCAGGTTCAATATTGCCTTAATATTGTATATTTTATCAATATCTTCAGAGTTTTCAAAAGAGATCATGTAGAGGGGAAGATCCTTCAAAGTTGTGGATTTAACCCCATGATCACTATTCATCAATCGTTTCTTCAGGTTTACAGCATCCAGGACCTTGAATCCTTAGTCTGTTAAATCTCCTATGATTTCTTCTCTTTGACAAGTTGGGTGTAAACCTCTGGCCACAACTTTAATGGCTCTTGTGTTTTTATTCTCATAACTGAACCATTCAATTTTTTTCTCCTTAAGTTTGGATGACACAAGTCGATAGGTGTCCCCATCAGGCACGCTCACCTTCCACTGATCGTTATTTAGTGCTTTAACCTTGCACTGCTTTTCCGTTGCCTCCTTCAAGGCTGTTAGTAGGATAGGATATTCCTTTATCCCCGTCACCGTTATCGGCGGAGGAGGGTATTCTTTTTTTTCTTTTCCCTTACTATGACTTGAGGTGTTGCCACCCACGGGGGTTGTAGTATTATTTTTTCCAGCAGAGAATTATTTGTTCTCTTTCTTTTTACCTTTTTCCGGATCCACTCCGTCTCCTTCGCCAGATCCTCCTCATCTGTCGTGTAGTTTACTTGAGGCGGATTTGCGTTTTCATTTTTATTTGGATTTGGATTTGAACTGGCTTGCTTACTTATTGTACCAGAGTTCAGATTTGGAGAATTGGATGGTATTCTCTTCCTCTTTTGCTTTATCTGCCAGTTCGTTTCGTCATCGAGCATATCCTCATCAGTAATGTACTCATGCCCACTATTATTTACTTGATCAAGTAATTTAACCCTAGCTTTCAAGGAAGTATTTTCTTCCACGAGTTCAATGACTTTTTTCGAATCTTGCCTACTAACCACCTCACATTCGAACAAGTATTCGCAAAGTGATTTAATGACATTATATAACTCACCAAACGATTTGATGATACTCTCGTCGGGAATAATTGACCGAGTGATCAGTTGGTGTTTCGCAAGGTCGGCTTCCGTTCTCGAAACAATTTCGGCAATCGTCAGCTTTCTTCCACCACTGTCCGACATAGCGCCGACCGAGAAAATCCCGGCGTTTATCGCGTTATTTTTGCTAATTATCGCTCCGACGTTTCCTCGACGGAGGTTCGAACGGTACTGATGATCCACTTGTTGACACTTTTTCCAGTGTTATTCTACAAATTGATGGTGATTTCAGACGATTTCCTAGGTTTTTGACTCATAAAAAAGCAATTTCGGGAGCTGATCTGGTAGAACCTCAATTTTCTATTCTTTGGTCAAAATCGACTTCATATTCGGTCTTCTCGTCCCCAAAAACATGAAAAATGATACCTTAAAAGCTCATGTTACCAACATGTTGCTAATACGCAAAAAGTACCTATTTTTACACACATTTTCACTCATAACACCCCTGGGCATATTCCGATCGGGCTGAAAAGTTTCGGGACACAACTAGGGCCCAAATGGAGCATGTGTGCGAAAGAACGATTTTTTTAGACCGAAAATGAAGCGTGCACACGTGATACGGCGGACGGCGGACGGACATTGCATTTTTGGAATCTACGCACCTTGAAACGGAAAAGAAAAAATTTTGAGGGGGTGTTATAAAAATTTTTTGCTGAGCGAATAGGTACTGTGTATTATTCACAGAGTAATAAACCAAAAATCAGGATAGAGTGGTGAAATTAACGGCTTAGGTAGTCATTACAGTAAGTACAGACAGCTTGAATGTCAAAGAGAAAAAAATCAGGATGGAGTCTTGAAACTAACTAACGACTTGGGTAGGTACTCATTACAGTTAGTACCTACCTATAGACCGCTTAAAGGCCAAAGGTTTATTTAACTTCCCTGTATCATAGTTAGCAATGAAACAAACATTTGAAGGCACCAATAAGAAATGTTGTTGGTGTCAATGACTACTCCTGCTTCAACTATTCCATCTTATCATCTTTTGTAAATGACACTTGGAATGTGTCTGTGGGTATCGCTTATGCTCCTTACAGTCATGATACCTGTAGCGTGTCTCCTGTCAGTTGTTATTATGTTCTATCTGATTTCTTGTTCTGCCATCCAGACATGTCCAGGTTTCATTGTGTACGTTTTTATGGGAAAAACATGTACTTACAATTCCGTAGTCCCTGATGATTGCAATGAACACTAATAATTGGAATCAGATTCATTGCACTGTCCATGTAAGCTGTAGTTTCCTACTGCTGACCAGAAAGCCCCTTTGGCTAATTTATATTCATGGGCAAAGTAGCATGCCTGGACCTGCCTACTTAATATTATAAAATATGACATAATGATTAGGAACTTAATGTTCCAGGATATCACTGCTCATTAAATTATAACAGATTATAACAAAAGGTAGTGACAGAACGTAATTATGTACTTCAAATCATTAAATTAGATCTTAAGACAATTTAAAATCTATTACAATCAATAGGAACTTCATGACAAATATATAGTAACTAACCCAGCGCTTCTATTACTTACATACCTACTTTTGAATAGTAAACACCTACTGACTATTACTAGTGGGTCCGCTGACCAGGTGCCTCACGCAGTTTTGAAAATAGCTATGTACCTACCACGCTCAACAATAGCTATTTTTTGCAACGTTGTATGGCTAAATATTAACCAGTCGCTGTAAGGATGCTTGATAGAGCTTTGAAAGTTATTCCATAGAATAACTTCTCATTCGAACGTTATTCCATGGAATAACTTCTCTGTACCGCGTCTTGTAGGACGGTGCATACATACATACATACATACATACATACATACATACATACATACATACATACATACAGGGTGGCCCATCCAAGGTGTACCATCCCGGTATTCGGCTTATTTCGGGCCTAATCAATGTCCAAAGTAAACTCTCTTTAATTTTTATTTCTCTATCGATCAAGCTTGTAGCCAATTTTTTTGGTTCGCTCCAAATGTGCCATATTGGCACTAACTTCGCTTATTCGCATGGGAACCCCCAATATTTAAGTTCAGATAGGGTTTCTACGCAAAATTTCATGAATAACTGTTACAGCTTGAGTTGTCAGTGTTGTATGTGTGTGTGTGTGTCTTGATGCCCACCCCAGCTAAAACAGGCCACCTGCCCACTTTCGCCGCCCACTACCCTCGCGACGTTATTCCTTCGTTGCGCCGGTGGTACCAGATATTTCGTGGAAATTTCAAAGAGGTATTAAAATGGGTGGTGAAAGGGAGGCAGCGACAAAACATTTAGCCAGTTCGGTTCAGCCGTTCAGGCTCTGGAGTTTTCTTTCATTTCCCGGGCAACGCAAGAGTAAAAATGGGACCTAGCTATTTAGGCCTTGCTAGAGCAACAATTTCCATCAAAATCGGTCCAGCCGTTTCATAGTTGCGCACTGCGCACGCTGTTCTACCATTGCCTATAACCACCAGGCAGCAACCCTGAGTCCGATGCAAAAAGAATTGAACGAATCGGTAAAGGCGTTTGGCCATGATTGAGCTTCAACGGATAGAACGAACGAACGACGGAATCAGAATTTGATATAGTAGTATAGATTTGGCTTGCAAGCTGAAGCAACAGCGACAGTTAGTGTGAGACATTTTTTAAATGAAATTATTATGATAACAGGATGTTTAATAATTGCAAATGAAGTGCTGAGGCTTTCTGATCTTTCAGTGATTCATTTTTTTTAACCCAGTCAAGGGTTGGTTTTCTATTACTCTTTCGGTTCTGGCGTGGGTCTCCTCTGGAACCTTTTTTCTATGGAGTCCCCCTCATTTTTTAAAATTTTCTTGGTTTGGCCTCCGAACGGTGGGGCCCAGTCAGCGTTGCCGATGCCTCGGCCTAGTTAAGCCAGTGGTTCCCACCGAATAATTTTACGAAAATTCAAGAATGCCTGAAGTTTCAATCAGCTGAATTGCCTACAATTTTTTGTTTCATTCGTGAGAGCTTCCTAAAATCGAAGATCCTTTTGCATTTTTCAAGAGAAAGTACGGAGAGTATCGATCTCACTAACCTGGAAACTCGGTTCACAATGATTTTCAGAAGCAATGGCGAGGAATAGTAGAGCGAGGTAATTATAGGGTAGTTTTGAAACCTTTGCCGTTTGTTGAATGCCAGAAATGTAGAACTCCCGTTTTCCATGATTAATGTAGGGGGAT
Source organism: Leptopterna dolabrata (assembly GCA_954871275.1). Taxonomy (NCBI): domain Eukaryota; kingdom Metazoa; phylum Arthropoda; class Insecta; order Hemiptera; family Miridae; genus Leptopterna; species Leptopterna dolabrata. Next base: position 128,919,518 of record OX940974.1, on the reverse strand, counting down.
CGATAAAAAAAAATCTCGATGCAGTCCGCTCGGCAGAATAGGGGAGACACTTCGGCGGGCCTTAATGTATGCAAATGGCTAGAAGCTCTATTGCTTCAATGTGTGTTGCCTTTCTATTTTTCACGATATTTCCAGTTGGTTGAACCGAGTAAAAATTGAACAGCTGTGCACGTTTAAATAAATTGTCATGAATACGGTAAAAGGGCGAGCTGGGGTGAATGACGCATCTGCTCGAATGTGACCACCTTCGGTCTTCCTAACATTCTCTGCTTCAAAGGAGGGAGCGGTCAAATATCAGAGGGGGTGAGGCGATCAAGGGATGGTAGCCGGCCAGTACCCAACTCATAATTATACAAGACATTGTATCGATTTTTCAAAGAAAAGTCGCAGTTGCAATGGACCTAAACTTTTTAGTACAAGAATTTAAAAAAAATTCTTCAGTACGAACCCGTTTCAGATCATTCTTAGTCCATTCCTAGATAAAAAATGACAGATATATATACATATATCTGCAATAAAAATTACGGATCTTCTTTATTCAGCGATTCAAGAAAAGAATGAAAACGTGAAAGAAAAAATAATGACGAGTAGAAATCAGCTACGGGAAGAATTACCCGATATACCTGCGGAAGTTTACGTAAAAAATAAACAACTACAAGCAAACACGAAAAAAAAATATGCCAAAGAAAGAATAATAAGTACAGACACCGACAGAAAAACGGCAAAAATCCAACCAAGTCATCATAACACGAAAAGTAAGCTCCACCTTTGTAACATAAACAGACCAAGGAAACAAAGTAAAACCAACAACGAGACAGTATACTTGATGACCGAACTACACGTTGTTCTAGGGCCGTCAGGCTTACAAGCGGAGGAGCCACAGATGTGAAGAACATTAGCGGCAACCCAGGCAGTCTGCCTATCAGGTTAGCTACCGCTAAAATAACAGTCACTGACCATACTTTATACATGACTATAAGATAGATAGGCTACAATTAGAATTTAGCAAGTTAAGGATTAAGAATGAACTATTATTCAGTAACCTAGGTAACGACAAAGGGATGATAGATGGACTAGATGTATACGCTGAGGTTATGAATTATACCGTAGAGTTAATAGAAGAAAAGTTAGATAGTGTAGTAGCTTTAGATTCTAGGAAGAATAGTGTCGCAAAGGCTATCACAGGAAACCTCGATTAAACAGATAAATTCATAGAGCAAATAAAAAGCAATGAGCTGAATCTCCAGGACCATACAGTTTAATAATAAAGAAATACAAGACAAAGTAAGGGAAATTAATGATTTCTTCAGGAATAATTCCATGAAAATGGAAACAGGAGCAGCGAAAGAATAGTAGTGAATCATCTGCAGTTGGTGTTTAATCTGATTAAATGTAGTACAGGACAGGATAGAAAATTCATTGGCCTTTTGCAGAACCGGATCGCTTCACCCTATTATATTAACTACTAAGCAACTTCATAATGCACTCAGGAAAATTGAAAGATATTATAACAATGAAAGTTCCCACTCGAAATCAAGTACGAACATGTTAGAATTAGAATCTCTAATCAAAGTCAATTGTAAAGTTCGACCTGAAGAAATAGTTTACTTCTTAACGTTACCCTTAACCAATCCAAAAGAGTTTGATTTGTACTATTTGAGACCCATTCCCTCAGAAACCTCCCTGTTGTTCAGAATCCCCATATGTTCAATTATTGTTGAGTTAAATCTTTCTATAGGTCCGTTAGAGTCTGGATGCTGAGAGCTGATGAAATGAATTTTGATTTTGTGGAGAGATAACAACTCCTTTTCTAATGAGCTGTTCAAATCTGCTCAATTATCCGACACTATCTGGTGAGTTAGCCCGTGATGTGCGAAGTATTTAAGAAGATTATTTACCACTTCGGTACTTTCCGACGTTTGTACTGGGTAGGCTGGAGCATATCTCGAGAAAGTATCAATTATGGTTAAATTTTTGATTTTTTCTGAAGTAAATTTATCGATATGGATTATTTCGAAGGGTTTTGTAGCTGTTGGTGTTACGTTATATTTTAATTTTATGGGATTCCAGTCCTATTTACAAATTTGCCAGATTTCGCAGTGGTTAATGAATTCATGGATGGTCGTTCTTAGGTTGGGCCAGAACTAAAGTCTTTTTATTTTTTTATATGTTTCTTCTATACCCCTATGATTTTGCTTCCCTGCGTGATAGGAGATGATTACCTCTTCGATTTCATCTTCTCCTACGGCATCAATTAGTTTCTTGGTATGTTTTGTAAATCTTATTTCTGATGCGCTAGTCACGGGTCCCCCCCCTCCGCCCCTCCTACCAACGGTTACCCCCCCCCCCCCCCCCGGAGACTAAAGGACGCCCACAGCCCCTACCAGCCCTAACCATCTGGAACCAGCCCTAACCATCCCTACCAGCCCTGACCATCCGGAACCAGCCCTAACCAGCCCTAACCTTGGATGCAGGATGCATTATATAAATATTCTGTCTTCAACCATCTCTCCCCACCCTTACCTGTCCTTCCCAGGCCCCACCACCACTATGCATCGATGCTCCTGGAGCACCGAAGGTGCTGGACAAGCACCAAGTACGGTACTTTCCCCTGGTAAGAGGTTTGGTCTAAAATATCACAAGTCCTCATAAAATGAACATGTGATGAGTGTGTGATAATTTCTGAAGAATTAGTTGGTAATAACTAAGTACGGATATAATCCAGCGGTAATAAAATGTCAGGAATGCAATTAAAACATGTTTATTCACAAAAAATTATGCAAATGATCAAGTTTTGTAAACATAGTAGGGATGGCACACACTCATCACATGTTCATTTTATGAGGACTTGTGATATTTAGACCAAATCTCTTACCAGGGGAAAGTACCGTACTTGGTGCTTGTCCAGCACCTTCGGTGTTCCATGCTCCAGGAGCATGGATGCATAGTGGTGGGGGGGCCTGGGAAGGTCAGGTAAGGGTGGGGAGAGATGGTTGAAGACAGAATATTTATATAATGCATCCTGCATCCAAGGTTAGGGCTGGTTAGGGCTGGTTCCGGATGGTTAGGGCTGGTAGGGGCTGTGGGCGTCCTTTAGCCTCGGGGGGGGGGGGGGGGGGGGGCGCTCTAGTCATAGGTCCCCCCCCACCCCTCCTACCTATGGTTAACCCCCTCCCCCCCCCCCCCCCGGATGCTAAAGGACGCCCACAGCCCCTACCAGCCCTAACCATCCAGAACCAGCCCTAACCATCCGGAACCAGCCCTAACCATCCGGAACCAGCCCTAACCAGCCCTAACCTTGGATGCAGGATGCATTATATAAATATTCTGTCTTCAACCATCTCTTCCCACCCTTACCTGACCTTCCCAGGCCCCCCCCCCCCCCCCACAGCTATGCATCCATGCTCCTGGAGCATGGAGAACCGAAGGTGCTGGACAAGCACCAAGTACGGTACTTTCCCCTGGTAAGAGGTTTGGTCTAAAATATCACAAGTCCTCATAAAATGAACATGTGATGAGTGTGTGCCATCCCTACTACGTTTACAAAACTTGATCATTTGTATTAATTTTTGTGAATAAACATGTTTTAATTGCATTCCTGACATTTTATTACCCCTGGATTATATCCGTACTTAGTTATTACAAACTAATTCTTCAGAAATTATCACACACTCAGTACATCTTCATTTTATGAGGACTTGTGATATTTTAGACCAAACCTCTTACCAGGGGAAAGTACCGTACTTGGTGCTTGTCCAGCACCTTCGGTGCTCCATGCTCCAGGAGCATGGATGCATAGCGGTGGGAGGGGGGGGGGGGCTGGGAAGGTCAGGTAAGGGTGGGAAGAGATGGTTGAAGACAGAATATTTATATAATGCATCCTGCATCCAAGGTTAGGGCTGGTTAGGGCTGGTTCCGGATGGTTAGGGCTGGTAGGGGCTGTGGGCGTCCTTTAGCCTCCGGGGGGGGGGGGGGAGGCGCTCTAGTCATAAGTCCCCCCCACCCCTCCTACCTATGGTTAACCCCCTCCCATGGAGCCATTTCGACTTCCAACACTTCTGCATATCTATCTTGCTGATGAAATTCGAAATGGAGCCTCTGTAGGACTGGTGAGTGAGAATGGCGAGCAGAGGACCCTCCCTAATCAGCTGAGAGCCCATAGGCTAATTTCACTCCTGTTCTGACCTGCGATATGGAATTCGCAGTGTAGCCTCTGCAGGACTGGTGAGTGAGAATGGCGAGGGGAGGACCCTCCCTCAGCTGAGTGCCCAGAGGCTAATTTCACTCCTGTTTTGGCCTGCGGGATGAAATTTGCAGTGGAGCCTCTGTAGGACTAAATGAGTATAAATCGACGAGATGAGGACCCTCCCATATCAGCTGATGAGCCCGGAGGCTAATTTCACTCCTGTTTTGTCCTGCAATGACGAAATTCGAAAGGGAGCCTCTGTAGGACGGGGGAGTAAGAGTGATGAGGTGAGGGCCCTCCATGATCAGCTGTGTGAGCCCTGAGGATAATTTCATTCCTGTTTAACCTGCAAAGATGAAATTTGAAATGGAGCCATTTCGACATCCAACCCTTCTGCGTATCTATCTCGCTGATGAAATCCGATATGGAGCCTCTGTAGGACTGGTGAGTGAGAATGGCGACCGGAGGACCCTCCCATATCAGCTGATGAGCCCGGAGGCTAATTTCACTCCTGTTTTGTCCTGCAACGACGAAATTCGAAATGGAGCCTCTGTAGGACTGGTGAGAGAGAATGGCGAGCAGAGGATCCTCCCCAATCAGCGGAGAGCCGAGAAGCTAATTTCACTCCTGTTTTGACCTGCGATGATGAAATTCGCAGTGTAGCCTCTGTAGGACTGGTGAGTGAGAATGGCGAGGGGAGGACCCTCCCTAATCAGCTGAGTGCCCAGAGGCTAATTTCACTCCTGTTTTGGCCTACGTGATGAAATTCGCAGTGGAGCCTCTGTAGAACTGGTGTCTATAAATCGACGAGATGAGGACCCTCCCATTGCAAGGATGAATTTCGAAATGGAACCTCTGTAAAGCTGGTGTGTAAGAATTGACGAGGTGAGAGCCCTCCCTAGTTAGCTGTGTGAACCTTCCTTCATTTTCCAAATTTCTTCGTTTAAATAAAAAATTGTAAGCGTAATTTTCTCCGTTTTCACGGAAAAACGTTGAATGTGGATATGCAGTACGGTACTGTCAATTCGTGAGTTGAAAAACATTTCCGTGATCCTATGTTTTTCCGCGAAAACGGAGAAAATGTATATGAAATAGTTTTTTTTTAACCAACTGATTCTACACGTCCATGTTTTCTATGATTTTGTGAGCTTCTTCTGTTTCAGTTACGTTGAGCTAGATTCTCGATAGAGCATCTGCATTCGCCTTACTAGTTCCCTTGTCATAACATATCCCGTAATATTATACTCTTCCAGTTTCAATCTCCACCGAAACAGTTTGGAGTTTGGCTCCTTTATACAGAACAGCCATTGTAGCGGTTTGTGGTCCGAATAAATTTTAAATTTTCTGCCGTATAGGATGGTCTAAAATATTTTACAGCCCACACTATGGCCAACAATTCTGTTTCTATTGTGAACAATTCGGTTTCTGTTTCATCAAGAGTTCGGCTCGCGTAAGCAACGCTAGGTCACCTCGTTTTTGTACTTGCGAAAGCACTGCTTCCGCAAAGTTACTAGCATCGGTGGTTAAATGAAAAGGTTTATCAAAATCTGGATATTACAGGATGGGTTCATAGACTAACAATTGTTTCGATATGTCAAAGGCATTGAGATAATCTGGGTCGCTAGTGTTGATCACGGCCCCCTTCTTTAGTCTTTTGGTTAACGGTTTCGTAATTGCTGCGACGTTTTTTATGAATCTTCTGTAATATCGTAATAACCTTTGATTTCTTTTGTTGTCTTAGGAATTGGATAATTCATGATTGCTGGCATTTTTTCTGGATTGCAGTTTTTCCCCTTCTGGAGTTATTACGTGGCCTAAGAATGCTACTTGTTTTCTTAGAAACTCGGTTTTATCCAGTTGAATCTTCATGTTAGCTTGTCGCAATCTATCGAAAGTTTTTTTGAGTCTCGTAATATGTTCTTGTAAACTAGTGCTAAAACAGATTATATCCGTGTAGTCTAGGCAAGTTTCATTTTGAATTCCCCACAAGATGGAGTCCATGACGCGTTGAAACTTGGTGGGGACCCTGGAAGGCCGAATGGCATTCTTAAAAATTGCCAGTGCCCTTTGTTCAGTAGAGAAAGCAGTTTTTCTATACTCTCAGGACTCATTTCTACCTGGTGGATCCCTGATGCTTCAAGTCCATCGTGGTGAAATAATGACATTTGCCCAATTTATCTAGGAGATCTGTGATGTTCGGAAGCGGATACTTGTCGGATATTGTTTTTTCGTTTAGCTTCCTATAGTCTGTGCAAATTCGGTATTTCTGTTTCCCTGATGCATCTATTTTCTTGGGTATTACAATTATTTGGGAATTCCAAGGAGAGTTAGAGGGTTCTATGATTTTTTTATTCAACATATCTATTTTTGCACCTCTTGTTTGTGTACCTGCGGATACCTTTATGGTTTTGTATAGATAGGTGTTTCGTCAGTAGTCCTTATTTTGTGTTTCACCTGGTTTGTAAATGTTAACGTCGTCCCTTCGGTATGGAAAATGTCTAAATAGCTCTTTATTAGTTTTTCGATTTCTTCCTTTTCTTCTGAATTCAAATGATCTAGTCGAAGTTTTGAAAGGTCTAAATCAAATTTTTCATAAGAATACATGTTGAGGTTTCTGTCCCTGTTAGGTTCAGTTTATTCTATATTGAGTTTACCGACCATTTTGGCATCTATATCTTGGTCACTTGAGTTGACCGTGACACAGAGAGCCTCATGATTTTTAATTTTTACCACACACTGTGGAATTTTTATTCTTTTAATTCTTCTGTACGGAATCACTCCTTCTCCATCTTTTATGTTGTCTATTTTTAATTTCACTCTTCGAAATTAAAAATAGAAAGCCCGAAATAGTTCGGGCTTCAATTTTGTAGCTAGGTGTATTGTTTAACCGATAATAACACACTGGGATGTTCTTAAAAGGGGTGATCAGTGTATTTTCCTGCAAGTCAGTCGTGACGTTTAGTCTTTTTAAACCGTCTAAGCCCATTAATAAGTCGAATTTGTCGTGAAATCGGATAACATAAAATTTTAGATTGATTCCTCTCCTCGAAAAATTTTCCACATGGTACCACAGCGCCCAATTTGCCAATGGTTGTCCGGAGAGCTGTTGTGACTTGGAAAGGAACATTTTGCAATTTTTTGGGAAAATCCTTATGAGCTATTACTGGATTTATGAAGGATTTAGTGGTAGCAGTATCAGTTAAAATTCTTAATTCTAAATTCGGCATCTCAATATAGGGTAGTTCATTTTTCTCATTTTCCAAATTCATCACGTTGAATCTGGGTATTCTTCCTGACTCACTTCTAAAAAAGGATTTTCCTGATACAATTCCTCATTTTGCTGATTTAGCTGCGAATGACTTCCAATTTCTTCTTCTACTTGTTCCTCTCCTTCCATATTTCTATTATGGAATTGCGGGAGAGAGGTTTTTATAGTTTGTATTCCGCTCATCGGAGTGGGATCCGCGGGTTGTCTAGGAGGCGGATAATTTTGATACGGACGCGAGGTTGTCGAGACAAAAGGAGGCTTATCTGGTGTGTACTTCTGCTGATTCTGAACCTTTTTCTTTCTGTTCGGCTCTCCCGAATGATTTCGTTAAGATACCAAATTGGAAGTCATTAGTTAGCAAGTTATGAGCAGCATCTAAATCTGCTGGCTTTCTCGCCTGTAGCAATCCACCTGGTGGTTCTTTCAGGCCTCTTTGAAACACTATTAAAGCTAATCCTTTGAAAGATACAGTTAGTTGCTCAATATTGGGAACCGCATTCTTTTTTAATTACATGATTTCCAAATTTAAGAATTTTCTGATTTTCTCCAAAATTGTAAATGGGGTTCATTCCCTTGCTTCAATACCGAGAGTTCTACAGTTAAGGTATATAGATCTGTCTTGTCTGAAAAACCTGATGTTAGGGCGCTTGTCCCACTCTCCCAATTTGAGCAGTTAGCGCTTATGATTAATTTCGCGGCTTTACCTTTTATTTTAGCTAACATATATCTCATTAAATATATTATTTTGGAAATTTGCTGCGTTTGCCCGGTCATAAAATTGTAATTAGTGAGGAGTTCTGGTTCCCCATTGTCAGGTCAACGGCATCAACCAAATGTCCGTTTAACCTGCCATGGGATTTGAACAGTACACCTGTGGAAAAATGAACAATCTGACGTTTCCACAGGGTGTACCGCCAAACCAAGAATGTTAATTCAGGAATGCTTACGTTCGATTTCCCAAGACCTCACGGCCACAGTCAACGACCGTGCTTTGGCCGTTGCAATCATGACGTAGCGGTAGGCGGAACCGTACCCCTTCCCGCATGTACCGAAATTGGTACAGGATGCTGTCGTCACGGCTACACCCAATGAGCCGAAACGATCATCCCTCTCCTTCGGAATCCAAAATTTTGATTGGGCTTCCAAAACAGAACGCGCTCGCGAATCTCACGCGGGAGTGAACGGATAACAGTAGTCAAATGACTCTGACCTGCTTGGTGGTATCAGTCTTCGGTGCTTGCCCGATGACTGGTCCAGGCGACTCGACGGGAGCAGGCTTCTGCAGATAGGATGGAGGGAATCTGTCAGGTTTCCTCCAAACGATCATTCCAAAGAGTGAGAAGGTTGGGCATGATTAAAGCCTATCGATTTGTTGCTTCCACGACGTCTGAGGAGAGATAGTTTTGATTCCGTGTTTCCGACCAGTTGCGAGTTCGGGTCGGAGGCGTAACAGGGCGTTCTGTTTGGAAGCCCAATCAAAATTTTGGATTCCGAAGGAGAGGGATGATCATTTCGGCTCACTGGGTGTAGCCGTGACGACAGCATCCTGTACCAATTTCGGTACATGCGGGAAGGGGTACGGTTCCGCCTACCGCTACGTCATGATTGCAACGGCCAAATCACGGTCGATGACTGTGGCCGTGAGGTCTTGGGAAATCGAACGTCAGCATTCCTGAATTAACATTCTTGGTTTGGCGGTACACCCTGTGGAAACGTCAGATTGTTCATTTTTCCACAGGTGTACTGTTCAAGTCCCATGGCAGGTTCAACGGACATTTGTTTGATGCCGTTGACTTGACACCCATGAATTCGGGGATCATGTTCAGGTAGGCTCTTTTTAATTCAGGGACAGACATGACTTCTCAGTTGTTAAGAGAAATGGAGGCAAAATCAACAATTGGTAATTGTGGGTTAAGTGGTAGTAGAACAAAACTAGTAGAACTGCTAACATCTGAAGGTTTCCAGACGGGTCGCCGAAAAGCTGGTGTCTCCGATGCGTAGCGGTTGTGAGCTTGGCCAACCTCTTCTTCTTCCTCCGACGATGATGGTAGTTCAGCCGTGGTGGAGTAGGCGGAATATCAATTTGGTGGTGCTCGCTGGAATAAGCCAGTATGAGTACAGTGTCCAAATCAGTAGAGCAGAATCGATGGAGGTGGTCTTGGAAGAACACTGTCCTCTATCGGTTCTTCGAGTGTGACGGAGTTGATTGCGGTGGATCTCCCTGGATTTGTTATTACTTTATGACATCGGTCTGCTAGTCAACCTGTCCAGATTGACTTCAGTGGTTTTTCGGAGGTTTCCGAAAGACGGTCTCTGTCGTCAGATCTTTGTTCTGCGTACGAAGATTCATGATTAGGTCCTCTGCGGTTAAGTGTTAAAACACACGGATCAAACTCGCCAGTTTATGCAAGTTTTAACCTCAAGCAAGTCCTACCGACTGCGCCACTTATAGAACTTGTTCACGAAAATTAGTCAAAAAAACTTTATTTGACTAGTTAAACTTTATTCCCAATTAATTAGGTAAATGTATACAGGACAACACTCGTAGAAGGGCGGCTCAAGACTGCCCGTGCAATATCCTCTAACGGCAAGGGTCCCAAGGCGCTCGCCAGGGGTTTAATGGTACTCAGCTATTTATAAAAGGTATTCAGCAATTTAACATACATCTAACTTACACACACACGCGCGCACATGCGCATGCACCACAGCATGTACTACAGCAGATATTAGTTGCTCCTTCAGAGTCTTTTTCTAGCACCCCGCGAGCATGAACCACAGCAGGTACCTACTATATGGAAAGATGGGAACCTACACTACTATCCCGCGAGGGTTGACCACAGCAGATATTAGTTGCTCCTATGGAGTCTTTTGGAAGAGGGACCTACTACCAGTATCCCGCGAGCATGAACCACAGCAGTACTATATGAAAAGATGGGAACCTACACTAATATCCCGCGAGGGTTGACCACAGCAGATATTAGTTGCTCCTATGGAGTCTTTTGGAAGAAGGACCTACTACCAGTATCCCGCGAGCATGATCCACAGCAAGTACTGTTTGCTCCTTAGGAGTCTTTTGAGCGCCCCGCGAGCATGAACCACAGCAGGAGCTAAAGAGGATGGGCCTAGTACTAATATCCTGCGAGAATGAACCACAGCAGATCCCAAGGAGTCTTTTGACCAGCACCCCGCGGAATGGGACATCATCCACTCAGATGACAGTGATACATTTGTGGCATCATTGATATTGATCAATGGTACATTGGTTGTATCAGTGGATTGATTGATTAGTGGAATGATAGGTTGTATCAGTGGTAGGTTTGTAGAGCATGGTGTGGGGCATCATTGATATTACGCTGATCCCATGTACCGTGTGCAGCTCATATAGTGCAAGACAATTTCATGATCCATCACTGAATCACTGAATTAATAGCCTAACAATGAACATTTCTAAGAACAACTATGCCACTTTCTCTATAACCTCCGCAGGTCAACCTGATTCCACCAATCTAAAAATCCACGAAGCATCATGTTTAAATTATGAAACATGTAATTGTACTAAGCTTGAGCAAGTCAATAGCATTAAATATCTAGGACTCCAACTAGACCGGCACCTAAAATGGAGGATGCACATAGAGATCCTAGCAATGAGAATGAGGAAATCGTTTTTGTTTTTCTGTATACTACGAAAATGGCTCTCCAAAAGTAACTTAAAGATGGTGTATTACGCATATGTATACAGTATCCTAATATATGGTATAGAATTCTGGGGCGGAGCATATCCCCAAACCTTCCGCTCGCACAATGTTGTGTGCAACTCCCTCCTTCGGATCATCACTCGGTCGCATTCCCGAACGCGAATCAATGATCTTTTTAAAAAATTTGATATTCTTCCACCAAGACTGATATTTTTTTATCGCTCCCTGCTTAGTGTACACAAGATTAAAAAATCTCTACCCCACCGAATTGTCCTGCGAGTCACCCGAGCAACATGCGAGGGTAGCCAAATTCGAGTTCCCCGCCCTACCACTGATTTTTTCACAAGACAATTTCCATGGCTGCCTCCCACAATATACGCCTTACTTCCGACTACCCTACAATCAGATCAGTCGACTAAATCCTTCAAAAAAATAATTGGCGCATACCTGCTGCAAATGCACAAATCTGACCTGCACACTGACTTTTTGAATAGGTTTGATCTGTGATTGGAACTGTGTTATGTATTTAGGTAATTACTATCTTGGAATATGGATGGCATAGGTGCTACATACCCATACATATATATACATTAATTTTTTTTCACTCAAGTTGAATATTGTCTGTAAATATATTGTTTCCAGCTAAAAGTACACGCTCAATCCAAACTAATAAACTAGTTCAGTGACAACCAGCCCCTGGACGGGTCGTCAAGACCTTAGGGGCCCATTCATGAACTTGGTTTTCTCATGTTTCTGTACTTGTATTCTTCATTATGTACTAAATATGTGTTTTAATAAAGAATTGAATTGAATTGAAGTGGTCCTCTGTGCTCACAGCATGTTGCAAATCCGCTTGCCTTGTATTAGAATGAAGAAGCACATCTCACATATCCCTATTCAAGGAATACCAAACGTTCTCCTCTTCCGCACGGAATTATTCCAAAAGCCAATTCCCGTTAACTTAACAAAAACGTACGCTGACCTTTAAAAGGTAGGGTAAAAAGGACAGAGGGCTCTAGAAGGTAGAACCAGTGCTCCTCGCGAAGGTAATGAGTACCCCTGGTATGTGGATGCAAACAATTTATACTGTACATCGATTAGGTCCCCCTCTCCCTCATACGAATTTCAAATAGATGGCTCATGAAGATATTGATTCGATCCAGTACCACGAAGTTCCGGATGATAGCGAGACAGGACACATTTTTCGAAGTCAACCTCGAATATGGAAGAAATTTACCCGATCTTCATTCCAATTATCCTTTAGCTCCTTCGAAACAGTCCATCGCTGAAGAAAAGCTTTCACCATATTGTAGAAGACGCCAAGAAAAGTTGGACTAAAAAATACGAATTGTGAGAAATTGCTAACAACGCTTGAAAACCACAAAATATACGTTCTCCACTACAGAAATCTAAAGCTATATCTCGAACTGGGAATGAAATTCAAGATTCATCGGGTGTTGAGTTTCAAGCAAAGTCCCTGGTTAGCGCCATTAATCGATTTTAATACCGAGTGATGGAAGGAGTCTACTACACAATTCGGAAAAGATTTCTTCAAACTTATTAATAATGCGGTCTATGGAAAGTCGCTCGAGAATAAGAGCACTCATTATTGACTTCAAGCTAGTTAATGATGAGAAGAGCTTGTTAAAGTGGGCCTCTAGTCCCCGACTTAAATAATCATGTTGTAGTCCATAATCATGTACGATGAAAACCTTGTTGGCTTGAGCATGGAGCAGCAAACCATTTTGCTCGGTAAGCCAATTTATGTTCCAGAACATGGTTCTGGAAATAAGCAAGTTGATAATGTACAGTTTCCATTTCAAGTGAGCCAAACCTAAATATGTGGACAGAATACGTTTTTGTATGACGGATACAGATAGTTTTTTGTATCATATCAAACAAAGGATTTATATGAAGACGTTTTTTTGAGGATCTTCATCCATGCGGCACATCCGACTACCCAGAGACTCATTTTTGTTACCGCACACAAAACAAGAAAAAGCTGGGTATGTTTAAGGATGAGACGAATGCTTAACCAATTCGTGGATATGTAGTCTTGTGTGCTCAATGCTATTCCGTGTTAGAGTACAACTGTAGTGAGAAGAAAAGGGGTACTTCGAGCTGCTATCAAGAAGCAATTGTGACATGATACATGTACAAAGATTGTTTGTATCACGACAGTCTGAAAAGTACAACAGCCTTGACTATCAGAAGCAAGTAACACGAACTGCATACGAAACTAATTAAGAAATGGTCCCTTTCCCCCAGTCGATGACAAGCGATATGTACTGGACGACGGTATCAGCACATTAGCGTATGGACATTACAGAATTCAATCAAGGAAAAGAAAACGCACCACATCATAAATATATTGTAAATGCACCATGGGATAACAAAAAAAACATGTAAATAATCAAATGTATCGCTCTTTCTTCTTTTGTTTTTCTTTTTCTACACATCCCTGCATCGAGTATTGTACCTTAGCTCGTGCCGTACAATGGTATAAGGCAGTACGGAGACGTTCGAGAAACGAGGAATATGAAAGGTTGTAGAAAGTTGTGCATTGTGCAGTTATATCACTACAACGAATGGAAAGGTTGTCGTTTGGTACTATCAGTTCCATGAATTGTTTCACATGAGGTAATGTAATGCATGATTATTCGAGGTCATATAAATAGGTTGTTGGATGTGAGTTAGGTTCGATGAGCTATCAGGATCGATGTACTCGTTTATCATGGGGGTTGTACATGTGTCAGCAGATTTTATCAGAGCCGCCTCAATTTGCCCTTCAAGGGCCCAGAAACGGCTGAAATTTTGGGGATGGATAGAGAAGGGCCTTCTTTGCCCAGGTAGAATTAAAATCAGGGTGGCTCGATAATTATGGAAGGTGTGAGGGGGAAAATAGTGAAAATGGCCGCAAACCGCTGAGTAAATGGGAAGGCTCGATTCCGATCGAGTTGAGAACGTAAGGTTTTAGCCCTAAAAATAGGAAAATTACGCTTGAAGGTTTCGGTTCTGCCCGAACACCCTACATATCTACCCCGAACCATAGGCAGAGACAGGGTGGGCTGATAGTAATGACCGCGAGCGGTTAGATAAAAACTTTTTATTTATGTCCTTATTGGGCATTACCTACCCCAGTCTAGCAGGTGCAGAGTCGTGGCGGGGGGGTGACGATTACCTAACTACCTATCCTGGAGCAGGGGAAGTGCAGTGCAGGGGCTGGCGACGGGAGCATGGCAGGTTAGGTGAAGGATAAGGTAGCAACGAAATGTACCTACGATTTTTTGCCCCCGGCTCCAGCCCCTGCACTTTCGTCACTACATATTCATATCGAGCACTGGTCAGAGTGCTTAAGGAAAATAATGAAATTCAGTGGTATATAATACGGAAACAAAAACGGGTAGTGGTATAATATGCTATCTACCGCTAGTCCGGTGGTTCAGTATGCTATCTACCGTCAGTCCATTGGTTCAATATGCTATCTACCATTATGAATTATATCTACCAAAGAAGTAAATATGGTGGAGCTTACCTAAATATATTTTTCGCTTCTACAGGAAGCTCGTCAAAAGGACTGCATGAGATTACTGCATGAGGGACGTTTGTTTCAGGTCGTCAAAAAATGCCGAAAAAGGGTCCTCGGGATGGATGGACCTCCACCACTCTTCCGTTAGTTTTCGGTTTAGTATAGGTAGGCTTGACACTCCGTGCGACTTGATGCCGTATCTAACCTTGATAACGCGCCACAAGCTCTCGATCGTCTGCGTGTTGGCTCCTGAAGAAGGGTCAATAAAATTCTCGGAGTGATTTACCGTTTCGTGCACGTATCCATGATCACTCAAGGTGCTATATGCTCTCCACTGGTCAGACATAATTTTTGTGCCACGAGCAACTTCATTGAGGATGATTGGGAGCAACGTGGCTCGATCGCGTTTTTCGACAACAAACAAACGTCTCTCCAAAACTGTGTCGTTTCCGCGACAACATAATCCGAAAACCCATGGACCTTGGATACGGGCTCCATAATTACGTTGGGTTTGAGTGTCAGCCTCTTCTTCGCTGTCGGGTTCGTCCTCATCCCGCTCATCCTCGTCATTTTGTGCCGACTTGCGATCGCTTGCCAAAATTCTACCCCTATTGTATTTCCTCTTCCCCTGAAAAAGGGATTCGTCGATTTCAACTACCATGCCCGGTCCTCCCATCTTGCGGCGCTTCTCAAACATTTCCACACAGACATCCCGGCATAAATTGTACCAGTCCACTACCGTTGATTTGCTTCTTTCAGTCCATTTACAAACGTCACTTACCGGAACCAAATTGCACCACATCCACACCAACTCAACGATACCACACAGAGACATACCACTATTGCACCTCCCGTTCTTGTCTTCGTAAGTAAAAAATTTATTAGTTTTTCGAATGGAATAAAACGTTTGGCATCCCTTTTTCTGGCATCGCAGGTACACAGTTTTGATAAAATTTCCCTCACTATCCCGTTTCCGACTAGCTTTGGTAACTTCTTTTAATGCACTCCCGCATTCGACGCCGTCTTTAATTTTAGAACACAGCCTTGGATTATTATCGGGCAAAACACCTTTCTGCTTCAAAAACTTGACGCACATTTCATCGTTCAATATTACATGTCTATACAGCTCACTCAATTTCATTTTAAAATAACGAAAATATCACAGATAACTATCACAGAAACACAGAAACACGGAAAACACGAGGATTATCACAGCTCATAACAAGGACGGCGCACGACTGAATTAATCACAACGTGGTTTGATTGAGCCTTGCATTGTTTACCAGGGGCAAAGGTGTGAACACAACTTGAAGCGAATGAGACAAGTCGGTAGATAGCATATTGAACCGAGAGAAGTGCACCGTAGATAAACGCCTGGCAAGGTAGGGGACGGGCGCGCAGGTAGATAGCATATTGGACCACTACCCAAAAACGATAGGCCGTTTAGAGTAGTAGCACGGGGGTTGCATCATTCATGCGATGCAGCTGCCGACATAGTAAGTGACCTCAGAGAAAATTTTTATATTAAAAATAAAAACAAAACGTTGACAGCAGATGTGTTTCGATGATCGTAAAGAGACATCTTCCTCTTTTCATGGTCAGCTTAAAAAATACCGAAGTTGTCGAACGAATCAACTCAGTTAAGACGATTTTGAAGGTAACGTATTGCCAGCGGGATATAGGTGTGTGAAATGTGGAGGAAAACATGTCGCTGATAGTTGCTCTCTCAAAGAAGCACCGGCAAAATGTGTCAATTATTATGATGATGCCCACCCAGCAAACTATTTTTGCAAAGTAGCCAAAGAGCTACTAAAAATGAAGGGTGCAGCTGAAAACTCAAATAAAGGGAAACATCAAAGGAAAATATTCGGCGAAAAAAGCTCAAGAAACGCAAAGCCAAGCCAGCAGTATGGAAAAGGCACCACGAGCAAACCAATGTCATATTCTGTTACCAATATCGTGTAAAATATATCAGTAGGTATTTGAAAAAAAAAACTAGGTACTTTTAAAGTATATTTCTCGGGATCAACATGCTCCATTGAGCTAAATTTTCTGCAACGCGTCCATATCTGATATACATTGCGTTACTCTATAAATAAATGGGCCAAATTTCCTTTGAGTTAGGAATAATAATACGGAGCGAGCAAGAATTTGTGTGTAGAACACTATTTAAAGAAGACCACAATAGATGTTATAGGTCGCAGTCGACAGGAGACCCCTCAAGAAATCCCCCATACAAACTTAAAAAAAAAGTCTAAAGATTCCGTAGGTCTGTATTCGCTTTTCTCCTAGTCAGAAGTAGCGGGGACTGAAAACAATTTGGATTTTAGTCTTTCATGCCAAATGCGATTCAGAACAATGTTCCATGAAAGCAGGAATTTTGTAATTTATTTTGCCTATTTCTTCAGTAATTTTCATATCACTCAATTAGTTGGAGTAATAGTACCTACGTTTCTCCATTACGACCGACGTCGCAAAGAGGATCATTTACTTGCGAACTGTTTGACGTCAGTATTTGTATTCCGACCGTTCCTCGCTCCCGCATCATTCTAAATCTGATTATGAAACTTTTCTTTTACGGCTACTGTCCTGTGTTGATTCACTTTGTCTTTTCCGCTTATGGAAATGAACTATTGGGTGAGAAGTTTATTATGCACTGTTTATTGATTAACTGATTATGATGATAGGTGTACCTACAGCTCATTAGCGAAGCAATCCATTTCTTTTTGTGGGCAAAGGAAGAGATTTAGTTCAATTTTTACATTCAGCCTTTACTTCCGACACTATCTAGTCTGAATATTTCTCCAAAGAGACTAATTTTGGTTTATTATTTTCAATAATGAACCATTGGAATCGAGCATGAAAAAAAAAATTCTAACCCCCCCTCAAAATTTGATGGTTTACGTTTCAAGGTATGTAGAATCCAAAACTGCAATAAAAATATTTCTGTCTGTCCGCCGTACGCCGTACTGACCACTTTTCTTAGTTACCATGAAAAAAAATTGATGAAATTCGGGTTATAGGTTCCGTTCGGCGTCGAGTTGGTCCTCGAAGCTCGACGTTACTGTGAGTCATCTCTAAGGGGTTCAAAATAGGGGTTGAAATTTCCAGAACGCCTATACCTTTGTTTTACGTGAATTTTTTCACGGTTTTAAATAGTTCTTGAACTTGCGAGTTGTTTAAGACCACCCGGAGCATCGTACGTCCAGCCGTTCGTTCACAGTAAGGTCCCGAAGTTTGCACCGACAGGAATTTTCGACAGCAGGGTGAATGAAATTGTATACTCTTGCCACCAGGGACGCGCTGGATTCAGTCAATCAATCAATTTATTCAATCAATTGATCAATCAATCAATCAAAATTTTCAATTGAAATTGGAATAGTTTGTAAATTATTGGATTACTTTATTGTTTGCAATTGGGGAATCATAGGCTTGTTTGTGTGTCTGTTGTTTTCAATTGCAATTGGCCACTGCTCACCACTGTATCTAACATCCCCATCTAAATTCCCGACACACTAATCCTATAAACATACACTCCACATTCGCCAAAATTGGCAAAGTTGTGTTAATAAAATATTGAAATTGCAATTGGAATTCACTTAGAATTGTAAATATTGGTATACTGAATTGGACTTTAATTTGAATTGGAATTTTTTTCGAATTGCCTAATTGGCATTGCGCTCGTCACCAGGGAAGCGCTCGATTCCATCAATCAATCAATTTATTCAATCCATTTCGAATTGGAATTCATTAATTTGAATTGGAATTCATTAATTTGAATTGGAATTCATTTCGAATTGTCTAATTGGCATGGTGCGCATTGGCATGGTCCGAAATGGTTCTGCAATTCTATTGGCCCAACGCTGTCTGCGATTCTCATAACATGTATAGACTAGTACATATTGTATTATACAGACGGGTTATCTATACAGAGATCTGTGATCTGTAACAGAAGGGTATTCTATACAAAATAATAAACCGTTGTGCAGGGATTTGCAGCGTTTTTTATAAGCTAGGTTTCTTGACATTGCCCACTTGGCTGCAATTTTCGATCAATTTTTATGGTTCGCTTTGCAAATGGCTCAGTTTTGGGAACGATAGTACAAAAAACGTTGGAAAACATCGAAATTCATGTCAGAAGAAGGTTAGTGGGTGGGGTATAAAATCGAAATTTTTTCCGATTTACAAAATAATTTTTTTATTTTTTCAAGTCATCAGGCTAGTAGTCATGGTACATGTTTTATAAATTTCTCTTCTCAAACTCCTTATGGCGGTGAGGAGTGGGTGTAAGCATACTTCATATGCGACGCCCAAGCGCAATGGGGCTTTCGAATAACCAGTTTTTCCAATCCTTCCTTAGATCCAATCTACAAGTTCTGTCGTCCTGCAGAAAATGAATCCACATTTTACTTGAACTCTGATTTTGGGATCCAAATAGCCTAAGTGGGGCTAACGGAAAGTTATTTTGCCAAATTGTGCATGTCAGGGTTTGTTGTTGTTGTGTCCTGTAGATGAACTACAGGGCATGAAGCCTTATCATGCCTTATCTGTAATATGTGTGTTACAATACAATACATGCGTGTTACATGTATTGTATTGTTACATGTACAATACAATAATATAATACAATGCATGTGTGTTACATGTGTTAAATACAAAAAAGCAAATGTGTTACAAAAAACGTAGTATATATTGTCCTGTAGTTCATGCCTCTCGTCTTATCTGTAATATATGTGTTACAAACTCAAATTTTCACTTCTTGTGTGATTGTCCTGTAGTTCACGGTGTAAGGCTTTCTTTTAGCGAATTTTCAAGGAAAATGTAGCTATATTTTCACTTTTCGTGTAGATGTGTGTGTGTGTGTCATTCCGCACTATAAGTCTGTTATTTACTCCGCAAGAGTATTGATGAGTTCGTTACCCAGCCCGATCGCACTGTGCGCAGCGGTCCAAATTTACAAATTTTTGGTTAAAAAAATCTAAACAAAAAGGATTTCAGCTACATTGGCATGCATGGTATTGTGAATAATGTTCTTTGGGGTGCTGAATCGATTGCAACTGGTCCCAGAACGATTAGACGCACCCAGCATACCGAACTTACAAAATTGTAGTCTGAAATCCAAAAAAGTGTATTTTTTACGTAGGCACATGAGGAGTCGTTTGCATGTGTTTTTTTTTGTCACTGAATCGATTTCGATTAGTTTCGGCATGTTCAGACCGAGTCGGGTGATCAAATTCACAACTTTCTTGGTTCAAAACACCCAAAAATGATTTGTAGACATAGCTTTTCTGCACAACGTGCCACTCCGATCTCAACGAGTGCGCATTCAGGCCATAATGAGTGCTCAGGCAGATGACCATTAATTTAAATCCTCAATTTCCCGAACTGTTTCTTTGAAAAATCGCTCCTTAAGCCTTGCTGCTGCTCCTATAGCGACCTCTTTGCTATCCCTTTAAAAAAGAGAAAAAAGTTTTTCTGCTTCGCCAACAACTGTATTAAAAGTAGAGCTGTTTTGATTTATTATTAAGAATTATGACAACCTTGTAACGCCAGAAGGTCTTTACAAATAAATAATTTAATTTCAAAATTTAATTTCATTTCATAACTGGTTTTTCCGTTAGCAGCGCCCCAATTGTACAGTTGTTTCGATCCACAGACATTTGCTTTTCATTAGAGATGTCATTGTTTTCTTTCGCGAAATCCGAAATTCTTTTTCTTTCTTCCACTGCTTCCTACTTGTTTTCACCCTTCTAATGTTTTCTTCATAGATTGCCGATCTTCTCGCATACCTGCCTATTTGTTTTACATATTCACTTTATTGGCTTCTTCGTTTACAATAATTGCCTCGAAACTCAGTTTCAAAATTTGCTTAGTTTTATTATGTTTTTCTCTATCGCTTTTAGAGAAATTCCAGAAGTTTTCCAAATTTCATGTGAGGTTTTCAGATCTCTGAGTATAGTCAGTAAGCCCATATGCTTGCCGATCAACATGCTTCCATTGAACTGCTACTGCATTTCCTTCAATCATTGGGGTTCAGCTCATCGCAAAATCCTATGTTGCATTTTTCTTTAACGTAATTTCAATTTCTTTTTACCTGGTTCAGTCGTTCCTGTGGCTGAGATAAACGTTATTCTCACCGATGTTTAGCCAAACCACTTGCAAAGAAGAAAAATACATATAGGTATGTCTACGGGTGCAGTGAAAGCGTGATGGGGTCATAAACTGTTCAAAGGTGGTGATGTGGCAAAATAAACTGTTTTGAATAACAAGAACGTCTGAAGGCAAATGAGTGCTCAGATTTGCGGACAAACATAAGTATGGAAAATGAACGTTCGATAGTTCAAGTAGGCCTTAGGATCTACCTAAGTTGTTACTTAGAAAATTCGGTCATATGTTTGTGCTGAATGAATGAAACTTCTTGAAGGTTGAACACAAATCATAGACGTATAGCTGTTTGGAATAACGCGGATCCTCGGTACATTTTCTATTCGATTAGCAATTACCAACTCTTCTTCAAGGTACCCATCGTTGCCCACGCATGTGGAAGTTAGCCTGCAGTCCATAAAGCGATGGCTGTGTGCATATTCCCAGTGGAAGAAGGTTCTGTAGCCTCGAATCTGCCAGCCGAAACGATTCGCAAGGATCGTGACCTTGAGTGTACATATTTTGGTTGGAATGTACATAGTTGGTTCGAGACGAGGATAGCAACGATAAGAACCCACCCCTTCTCCCTTACCATGAAAAATCATAACCAATAAGAAATGAATTGAAAAATTGATCGTGATAACTAAGCTGATGAATTGATTTTAAAACAAAAATTGTAAATCGCTTAAATTTTTGATTAACTCTCCCAACTTTAGCCCATCCCGAAGAGAATATCGAAATATCCGGAGCTTATTGCACAACTAAACCGATAACTGAGTCAATTGCAAAAAGAACCATTGCAAATCGGATGTAAATTGCAGCCGGGTAATGGGCAATTATCATGTATCCACAAAGAACATTTTTAATGTTCTTCCTCTACACATTCGAAAAAGTTGAAAAGTTGCTTTATGGATGAAGAAAAACACGCCAAATAAAAACGTGTTTTGAAGAAGCCGTTAGCTTGTGTCACACAGATATAGCGCGTTGCCAGGCCACTTAAAGCGCTGAGATCGTGGAATTTCGGTTCGGTTCCGTTCATGTAGGCAACCCTGACGGGTGACGATAACATTTAATTACAAAGAATGAATTATGAAGAAACAAAAATGAATAGAAGGAAAGAAAATCCGCAAAAACTTACTCGTCTAACAAAACCTTACTTAAGTAAACAAAAGTTTACGTTAACAAAACCTTACTCGTAAGTAACCTTATTCTAGTGAATGAGGTGGTGGTGGCGGCGAAAAAACGCGTCCCATCTGCTGCCACCGGCCAGCCAATCAGAACCCATATCCGTACGTCACAGGCAGTGAGTATAGAAGTAACTAGAGCGGCCGTCGGGGGGACCAGCGTGTGTTTACCTTCCCCCACTCGCTGGTGCCACGCTCCGCGCGTTTTCTGCACTCTGAACAGTTTGTTGTTGACGCGCCTAGTTCTTTAAGTTTGCTTTGGTTTTTAGTGAGGTGTGATTGTGTTTGATTGACTTTTGTAGGTAGGCGAGTAGCTACCTAATTGTATAAAGAGAAAATGCCAAGTGAGTGTGTCGCGCATGGATGCCAAAACAGTGAGAGAACCAAGGCCCTTGGCGATGGCGAGGTAAGGATGATTGCCTTTCACCGTTTCCCTAAAGACCCTGAACTCAGAGAAAAAATGGGTCCGATCAATCAGTAGAGAAAAATGGAACCCAACCAATCACAGTCGTGTTTGTGGTGACCATTTTAAAGAATCCGATTATGATAATTCATCTCCTTTTCGAAGATATCTAAAAAACGCTGCATATCCCTGCACAACGGTTTATTATTTTGTACAAAATACCCTTCTGTTACAGATCACAGCTCTCTGTATAGATAAACCGTCTATATAATATAATATGTACTGTTCTATACATATTATGTAGATTAGGTTAATACCTAACCCCGTACTCGTTACTAGGTACCCATCTAAATCACGAGTTAAATGATGCTAAAATAATTCTGTCGATGACAAACAGTAACTAAAACGGCAAAAAGAAACGCAAATAATGAAGTTCTGAAGGAAAGTTGTTGATGTGGTAAATACCTGCGTTCGTGGTCAAGTATAGTGAACCGTTGTGTAGTAACTTGCCCATCAATAATACTTCAACGGTTGTTCAAGTTGCAAAAGTACCGATCAACAAAATCCAGCCCCTTATTGGTAGATGAACCGTTGTGTAATAATTTACCGGTGTGTAATAATTTGCCGTTGTGAAATAATTTACCGTTATGTAATAATTTACCGGTGTGTAATAATTTACCATTGTGTAATCAACAATACTTCAACGTTTGTTCAAGTTGCAAAAGTACCGATCAACAAAATTTTTCAAGACAACGATTACGAAATACTAAATCAAGAGCAACCTCAATCATTATATCAAAAATTTACTTTCCGCTTGCTCAAATAATAACCTCTTCACAGAATCGACCCATCTATCAACCCAGGGAGAAGACAACCACAAGCATTGGTTAGTCGAAAGCATCGGGAAAATTTATTTCTCAATCAGAATTAAAAAATATATCCGGGACAAAAACCAGAAGATTCAAGAAGAAAGAGTGAGACAGAAGCTCAAAAAAATAACTCATTTTAAAGGACAATGATTTCATTTAACCGATTCGCAACCAATTTTTCTATTGTTCATTTGATTAATAAAGTTTATCTATATAACTAAATATACAGGTGATTTTCGTGGTGTCTGTCTGTTTGTCTTTCAATCACGCCAAAACGGCTCAATGGATCGAACCCATCTCGCGTATTTAAATGTTTCTATGACCAGGGAAGGACATAAGGAGGTTTACTTCCCGATCCGATGGATAGGGGTGGGGGTTTATGATCCATCACGCAAAAACGGCTGAATGGATCAAAGCCATCTCCCGTATTCAGATGGCTGGTTCCTACCTATGATAATTACCTTTTTGTCTTTAACATTATAACAGTTTCTAAAGGGACATGTTGTAAGAGATATAATCTGTAAAACGAGAGGTAACGAAGTCAGATGGACCCACCCCGAGTTCTACCCGTCAGCGACGGGCAACACAGCTAGTTGACACTCTTTCAAGAGCATTATTTTAATAAATTGCCTACCTATTACAGGTACCTACATTCTGAGGGAGCTCATACACGTATTTGGAATGACAATAAATCATCTGCACATGATCTAAAAGGAGATGCGCTATGAGGATGCAAGTAGGGTATTTGGCCGTGAGCAGTGGAAGCCCCTTGACCTGGCGGGGCAAGGCACCAGAGGGTTGGGGGGGCAGAGCATACGCCCGTTCGCCTTCCAGCACGGGGAAGGCCGCTCTAGTTACTTCTATACTCACTGGTCACAGGTAGCAGCTGCTCCTCATTTCTCCGCCTCTTTTTTGAAACCTCAATGTTTGAAAGTCTCAAAATATGAAGGAAGCGTATTTTCCCGATTCAACTCTATTATCGTCTAGATCTCACTTCATAAATAATTGAGAAAAAAATCAAATAGGTAATGGCCCACGTTCATTATACACACACCTAGACATACACACGCCTGTTTTTCCCCTCATATCTTGGATCTAATGGACTGAAATTAATATTTTCTTATGAGGCTATTTCTTCCCTATGATTAGTTTGCCACCCCCTACACACACACCTCCCAAGTTGAAATCAATTTGGGCACCACTCATCAAGAAGCTCAGCTTCTAGAGGCGTCTCTAAAAAAGTGAGTGAGCAGTGAGCAACGCGTGAACACATCGCTACATTGTCACATCTATCTTGACGACAGTGTCACCAGAGCATTCTGTCGTTTTCTCCACCAACTACCGCCTTTTTCATCGATCACAAAGTTTCCTTAGGAAGTTACCTAAAACAAATTGAGACTGTTCACGCATTATTCAAAAAGCTGTTTGGGAATCAACCAAACCAAACTAGTTTATTTTGTCATATGCAGCTGATACAATTTGTATTGAAACTATTCTTAAATATTGTACACAAAACCCTGTCTCGCTTCTGGGCCTAAGGTCAGCTTCCAGAACTCGCAGGTTCCTGTTGAATAGCTCATTATAGTCACCTAATTATGCTCATTATTAGTACAGTGATTCTACTTGTAATAAAAATTAATGTAGGTATATACAGTCAGATATAAAGAGCGTCTTATTCCTAAAGTTCAGAGTTTACATAGTCAAACAGCTATTCCATCTTGTTGGACAGTCGATCCAACTAATAAAACCTAATTCATGCAAAAAATCATAATCCGCAATTTACACCTTTTCGTTTGCTTCCAAAGTATTTAGGTTGATGTCGCCTGTAAATATTATCATTCCATCATGTGCATGAGCCTGACCATTTGTCGTTACCTCAACATTAGCGCTGCCCATTAATTTCCGAATGCGTTGATCGTACGAGGTGCCTCGACTCCTAGGATCTCAATTGTCCTAAACTTTTGAAACGTTATTGCACAAGATATTGTTAATTTCCGTTTCTTGTAATGGCTTTCAATCTACCTATTATTGCCAACTTCAAATCTCAAGGTATTATGAAAAGTCTATTGAATTTACTGAATATATTGTAGTTGTATGTATTGAAAAACAAAAAAATTTAACAAATTGTCACGCCGGAACGGACTTATTACGTGAACTCATTCACTGATTGGTACTCTTAAAATGAAAACCTATTTCCGATGCATACCTACTGTGAAGAACTTCTTACTTAAAACATAGAACAGTAGTTAATTTTCTTTGCCCTGGTTCTTGAGGATACCTGATTTAATTACCTTGTTGTGTTGTCGAGTGGTAGTCCTCAGAATTGTTTCAGGGTTTGTATTGAGTGCTTGCCAATTTTAGTTTTGGAACAGCCGTTACCGATCCCCCTATCTCCGCCAGCATGGTTAATACTATACCTTTTGGAGGAATCCGTCGTTGTCACTTGCAAATGGAGTACAGGTTGCAAGCGATTTATGTATTCGGACATCATCATCAGGCCCTCAAGAGAATACTAAAGTCAGTTCGTCAGTTGGTCCCTATCTATGTGAGGAGGAGAGAAGTGAAGGGAAGTGAAAGGTGGGCTGGTAGGCATTATAAGGTTACCTAAACAAATGCTGATCCATTTTACATGATTAGGTAATAGTTTTCCTCCCTATGCTACGTAAAACTAAGTTTGGCCTTAAACGCTACCAATTGCCTTTATAGTTGAACTCAACTCAATATCAATTCTTGCAACGAAATAAAATAAGAATTAAATAAAAATGTTAGTTTGAATCAATGATTTTTGTTGCCTGTTTACATTTTTATTTTTAGTAACGAACATCTTTGATAGTGTGTGTACCTAGAAATTTGTGTGTATATTTTGTAACTGTAACATCTTTTATGATCTATAATAGCGTACACACACCCTCCCCTCGAACTGACTTCTGTGTTATCTTGATGGTGATGATGATGTCCTTACATCGAAAACGCTCGCCTCCAGAACTCTGGAAGGAATGTTGATTGTACTTTTGCTACTAGCTGAACAAACCCTTTAGGTTTGATTCCACCAGCGTGTTTTCCAAGTTGGGGCCCTATAGTAAATAATTGATGTCTAATTTTTACAAAAACCTAAACATACATAATACATCAACAGTGGATGAAATGGACTACCAACATGGTGGTATAAGCTAACTGTACTTCTATGAATCAGTCCATTCGGAAAACTTTCCTTTGGGATTTTTCAATCAGGAAAAATATTTTAGAGATTTCGGCGAGGGGGTAGCTTCGGAAAAATGATTCCAATGAGCAGATGAATTTGATTAAATCTTCAGACCAAGCAGTGAATTAATTTCTGAACAAGGCTTTCTCATCGAAGAATATTGAATCTTTTTCTGACTGCTGTAGCTTGTTCGAGGCCCCCTCTAGCCATCAAGTTGAAGTCAATAATGCTTAGAGAAGGCTGTTCGTGGTCGACGGTTGAGGGGAGCCAAGGACGAGCGGTTTCTCTCTTCCTCGTGTAGCTCCGCGATCGCCTGGTTTCCATCGTTAGCGGTCTGATGTTGCCAAGATCCACGATTTTCATTCGTCCGTAGCAAGTTCCTGGGGCGCTGTGCCGTCTTCTCAACGTTTTGCTCTCATCATGGTACCTGAAAACAGAAATTATGCAACCGCCTGAACATTCGTACTGTTGGAAACTGTGATATTTATTAGGTTACAATAATGCGGATCAGTGCTTTTATGCGTTCCACTCATTTTGGTGGCTGCCCAGCGTAGTATGCAAATTCCTTGTTGATAGATTTCGTAGATGGGGAAATATCGGTCACGCCAGGAGAAACAAGATCGAAGGCGATCCATGGATAACAAACTGGACCGTGGGTGGTCCATCCGTCTCTTCGTAGGGATTGCATATATGTGAAGGGTGACCTGTGTACCCTGGGTCACTTTTTTCTGTAGATCGTATTTAAACTATCAAAGAACACTTTTTATTCCTATTTCGCCATTTATCTTTGAAGCAACTCTTATCTTTGAAGCAACTCAGGTAATAATTCTCTAGTAATTAATTTGTAACAAATTCTTGACACAGTAGCATGACCTTGAATGCAGCAATCTGTTTTACTCTGGACCTGAGGATGAATTAGTTACCCTGTACATAAATAATTCAGTCGAAGGCCAGTATATAAATTCTATCGAAATCGAAGAAAAAATTATTGTACTAACATATAAAATCGCTGTAATAACTCTCAAAATTATAAGTCCCATAACTACCCTAGCAAATACAAAGATAATGTTGAAGCGTAAATTATACTTTAGTTAAGTACGCCATTTGGGAACCTGCCCTGTTGAAGTATATTTGAGATTTTGAAGTCCTTTGTTTTGCTGATTTGGGCTCCTTCTTTCTACAAGTTGGGAACCTCATTTGAATTATGGCGGCCATAAAACATTTTGATGGTGGCTTTCTTTCATTCAAGACGGTGTCTTTCTTCACGCCGAGTGAATTTAGGCTTAAACTTGTGAATCAATGATTCTCCCTTATTAACAAAAATGGAGACACTCTTTTTTGCTTTGTCCATGGATAGCAACCGTTTTAGAAAGCTCCTTGTGGCTTTCAATAAGTGTGTCAAGTAGGTACACACATATTCCAAAATCCTGAGGGATGTTTCCAACTTCGCTTATATGGGCTATCACTGGACTTTTGGTTTATCCATCTACCTCAAATTTAATTGTCTCAAAATAGGAGGAATTCAAAGTCCTACACCCAGATATATTCAACTTGCTACCTAATCAAGACTTCGTTCTTTGAATTTGCCAAGTCTTAGGTCTTTGTACAATTAGGCCGATCAGCTTAACGTGCAAAATTCAGTCTATTGTTATAGTCTCGGTCGTAGTAGGTACTTTTCTTAGGTTTGTTATATGATGTTAGTCCTGGAGCTGAGAGAACTGTTGTATGCAAAATTAGGGCGACTTAGTTTTTCTTCTGTTTCATGTTCAGGGGGTTCCAAAGGACGGGAAACTGCAGGGTGCAGGGTGTGGTGGGGCGTGGGGGGGGGGGGGGGGGGGTTGCACGCTAGGCGACGCGCTCAGTAAATTGCTCGTATCCGGACACTACTAGTCGTAAAAAGCCGCAGTTGGTCTTAAAATGTTTGTATTTGACCCATGACAACCTTGTTTCAAGACTTGTACCTGTGCTAAATAATATTATAAATAAACCTTACGTACCTCCAAATTGTTCTCGATATGTGCGGATGTTTATCTACGTTTTTCACTGTTGGAATTATCAGACCCGTTGATGTGTAGTACTCGGCGAATGACTGGACCACATTTCTGCCCACTCGGGAATCTTCAACCGGTTGTCAAGGAATGTATGTATGGATTCGAATAAAAACTACGGTCGGTGCCCAACGTGCAGGGTGAAAAATGGTTGACTCCTATTTGATGTATGTTGGTGGTACGAAGCATCGAATATTTTCTTATGCATATCACATTCACCATGAATTATTTGTTTGAGATTTAGTTGTTCATTGCCAGCAAACTTGAGAGCAGTTACGAGTTAAATACCGATTAATAGTTTATTGTACTTATATCACTCGCCATTGGTCTCATAGGATACTGATGAAAAGATGGTCCTGTAACAGGGGTGTGCTTGTGTGAGCAAAGTAATCATTTTTATTTTTTCTTATGAAAGATACACTGTGTGATCATTGTACCAATATTATACAAAGAGGGAATGAGTATTATAATTAACAATAATGACGAGAATGAATAATGAATGAATGATGACTCCTCTGCGTCCTGCAGCGCTCTATTGTCTCTGACGCATGGGGGTTTTCTTACTGTACCTTTTGTTGCTTAATCCTACAACATTAAGGTCAAGAGGCACCAACCAACAGCCATGCCAAATTTCAAAACTCCACGAATTATTATTTTCAGTTTGCCTAATTTGACTGGCTAATAAACTGGTTATGTTCCTTAAAGTATCTGTTGCTAGTGAGGACAAAGTTTGAAAGTTCCAGCAGCCATTGCCTCATTAGAGAATTATCTAATTAATGTACACGAACAATGTTTATAGAAAGCTTCACGGTTTTTGAACAGTAAAATCCCCGTCTTTCGCCTTTTAAACTTCCTTCATGCCATTTAACGTACAGATAAGACTGAAATTTCGATGGAAACTCTATTTTCCACTCTTTGGTCATAATCGACTTCATGTTCGGTGTTCTCGCCTTAAAAAAAAACATGGAAAACGATACCCCACAACCTCATGTTACTAAAACACCAAAAAACCCTATTTGTACACCTATTTTTTCACCCATAACACGCTTGGGTGTTTTCCGAACGGGCTGCCGAGATAGGGGACACAACTAGGGCCCAAATGGAGCCTTTTTAGGCTCCATTTGGGCCTTTTTAAGGCTCCATTTGGGCCTTTTTAAGCTCCATTTGGGGTTTTTAGACCGAAAATTAAGGTAAATAGGTATCGATAACACGGCGGACGGACGTTGCATTTTTGGAATCTACACACCTTGAAACGTAAAAGAAAAATTTTGAAGGGGTGTTCAAAAAAATGTTCCGAACCGAATACATAATCGTAGAAATGTGTTATTCAGAGAGTAATGTACCAAAACTTGGGGCGCATGCACAGGTGGACAACTGCTCCCTACGCTCTCTACTTTTATCTACTGCAAACCCTTAGCGTTCTTCGTTTTAAATCTCACAAGTCGAGAAATTATTTTATACTTATAGTCCATTCTTTGTCATTGTGTTTTTTACAATTTTCTATAATCAATTAATTATTGTAATAAGTTTTTCATGATTGTATTGTCATCGAAGATACTCGTTTATGACAATGAAAAAAGTTTTCCTTTTTAATTAATTAGTGTACCTTTCTGTGTCTCTATCATAGATCCATGTATTTTCATCGGAGATAAATGAGTGTGCAAAATAGCAGCTCAGTTGGACATCGGGAAGTGGGCGAAAAATCAATTACAAGATTTGTTCCAGACAGACAAGACTGGCAAGAAAGAAAGCTAATACAAAATTGTTAAAAAAAGTGGTAAAATAAGGACCAACTTCCGTTGATAACGTAAGAGGTGCAGTGTGACGGGAGTGTTTCCAGCGGCAAATGAGGACGGAAGAAAGTCGTTGAACCCTGTGGCCTCATTGATTCTGCGCAATAAATGGGATTTCATCTCGCATCGTTTTCTTCAAGTTGAAGACGTTGCTATGACGAACTCATGAGACAAAAGCGGAAGGCAGAGTAAGCGGTTAATATAGAAAATGCCTGATGAATGGCTGGCTGTGGTGGTAGGTGGCGGGAGGGAGAGGGGTTCTGAGGAGAAACGCAAATAAATGGAAGCTGGAAAAAGAAAGAAAAATCCTCAGAGTTTCCGGTATTCAACATGGGAACACTGTACCCCCGTTTTCCCAGTATTCAACTGGCATTAGGCAAAATCCATAGCTGTGAAGCATTTATTAGGTAAACAAATCATTTATATGTTACAGAAATAAATCAAAGATCATCATCGAAGAATAACTATGAAAACTATTGGTCATACCTAAAGAAATTATGGCTGTTCATCTGTCGTTTCTTTCATGTGCAATAATTGAAGTGCTATTTTTTATGGTTTCCACCAATTTTGGCCCCCAAAAACACGAATTAGGCTCCTATTTTGTTTAAAAATTATCTGCGATCATTGATAGTGCCAATTAATTGTCTTGATTCAACTGTTGATACTACTTCTAGTGATATTATGCAAATTTATGGTGATTTCAGACAAGTTCCAGGGTTTTGCCTGATAAAAAAAAGTATTTTAGGAGCTGAGCCTTCGTTACAACCTCAATTCTACTCTCTTTGGTCAAATTCAACTCGGCCTAAAAAACATGGAAAACAATGCCTCACAAGCTCATCTTCACTAAAACCTCAAAGAAAACCTCGGAAAACCCTATGTTTACACTCATTTTTCTCCCATAACACCCCTGGGTGTATTCCGATCGGGCTGCCGAGCTCCGGAGCACAACAATGTGTTCGAAAATTGGGACCCACACTGCGCGTGGAAGAACGACGACTTTAGACCAGAATTTAACGTAAATTTAAGGCTGAAACTTCGCTAGAACCTCAATATTCCACCCGTCACATTCGACTTCAAATTCGGTCTCCTCGTCCTAAAAAACGATGCCCCACAAGCTCGTGTTGCTAAAACACCAAAAAACCACATTTTTACACCCATTTTTCACCCATAACACCCCTGGGTATCTTCTGATCGGGCTGCAAAGTTTCGGGACACAACTAGGGCGAAAGAACGAACTTTTTTTGGCCCAAAATGAAGTAAACATGGATGATGTGGCGGATGGCTGACGGACATTGCATTTTTGGAATCAGCGCACCTTGAAACGTAAAAGAACAAATTTTGAGGGGGTGTTATAAAAAATGTTTGCTGAGCGAATACGTAGGTGTATTATTCCCAGAATAACAAACCAAAATTTTGAGGGGATGTTATAAAAATTCTCTGCTGAGCGAATATGTAGGTGTATTATTCCCAGAATAATAAACCAAAACCCCATTAATCTCGGATAAATCAATCAATTGCTTTGAACACTGCCAGTGATTTGGAATGAATTATTTGTTCGTAGTTCATAGGCCCAAATAGCACAAAGAGGAACTTGCGCCCATCTGAAATTCTGTATGAAACCTTTTGGTTTATTATTTCGTGAATAATACAGCTATGTATTCGCTCAGCAAACAAATGTTATAACACCCCCTCACAATTTTTTCTTTCACGTTTCAAGGTGCGTAGATTCCAAAAATGCTATGTCCGTCCGCCGTACGCCGTATCATGCATAACTGCTCTGTTTTCGGTCTAAAAAATTCTTTCTATCGCACAGGCTCCATTGGGTACCTGTAGGTACTACAAATTATGTGATTGACCGCGACATCGTTCCGACGTCGTAATTCTACACTACAAGTAAACAAGGTGACTTGCGACGACTTTCCGACGTCAGGTTAATGTGAAACACTTCTTGTAGTACAACTGCTGAGGTTGTACCGACATCGAAAATGTATACGACGTCGCCGCGACGTCCTTTTTTCGTATTATATAATTATATGCGTCGTTATATGCGTAATTGTGTGCGCCTTGATTATATTTTACGTCCCACCGTCGTAGCAAAACTGTTATATCAACTGTAGTGAAAATCCTCAGTGTGATCATATTATATGAGTGGTGCCTATAAGTTTTCGTCAAATACACCGCCATCGGTGTAACACCACAGCAGCTACTTGCCGCAACATTGTCACCATAAGGATTTTGAAACTGCAGTATTTGCATCGTCAGCATCAGTTGTGCATGAGGTAACAGTTGACGAGGATGCAGCTGAATTATTAGGTGAGGAGACGGGTTTGTGTCGGACAGTTGTATTTTCAAACGTATGGTTAGAACTTGAACAGAGTTATAAACAGTGTTGCACCCGCCATTTTATATTTAATCCACTTTGGTTTTCCGAGCTGTGTGATAGCATACGTTGAGGTTACACAGTAACTTTTATGAACATCTGTAGACTCAATACATTAGTTGATGATAAATACCTGATGAGGAATTATAAAATTTCAGCAAAAAAAAAGATACTTCACCTGAATATTTCCCCGGACACCACCAAATTGAAACAGTTCTGTAAAATGTGTCAATGGCGAATGAAATTTATTTTCAAGAGGTGAAACCTCTTTCACGCTCCTGATTTGCTAAAAGTGTCGCAGCAGATGATTTTCTGCTACTTTTATGAACTTGAAACATAACACACATCTGTGTTCACATGCAATAATTTCGATTTGGTTATATTGTCCATCATATTCTGAATTCCGAATGTGATATCCATTTTGGAAAATCCTAATAGCTTCCTTCAGTTGTTAATACCAAAATGGTTATAATTTTACAGAAATATATAAATTGTACAGTTAGTCGGTCGGGATTCTGGTCGGGGATGTAACATTCGGTCGGTTTAATTACAGAATGTTGTAATGTAAATGAATGTAAATGTTGTAATATAAATTAAATTCTTTATTGATTCTCAATGTCCCTAACAAATAATCATGTCATTCATTTTAGAAGTGGAAAGTACCTAATGAACACTCTCGTTCACCAAAGCATAGAACGCGCCATTCCCAAGGAACAAAGGCAATAAAAATCTGGCCTACCATTGGATCGCCTGATTATCCAACACTTCCTTGACTTATTTCCAGTTTTGCACTCGCTCGCAGAAATAGACAACAATAGAAAATTGAGGGCATTCAGCAAAAATCCAAGGGAGGAGCTCTGTAACGGCCGTTTTTCAGCAGTACGGGTAGGCATGGGGGCTAGCGAATTCAACATTTTCAGTGAAAATGAGTTCATTTAGCAAAAAAAAAAAAACTTGCGGTTTATTATCCATTATTGACTCCTTTTGCCGTGAAAACGATCCAATAATTGATTAGTGGAGCGCGGATCACGGGAGGATTGCTACAGATAGCTGTTTCTGGATGCATGCATCCCTTCTAGTGGCTCAAGACCGTATCTGAAGACAGCCCCATCTTTTCACCTGGAATACCTATTTCGAGGTAACGAACTCTGCTCTCCACGCAGTTCAGAATTCGATGATTTCGTATCGTTCAGAAGAGTCATTTTATTTTCTCCCTTCGGACTGAGAGGGAACACGTTTCTACGGGGACTCGTATTCTACACGTTTCTTTATGATAGCCTCCCGAAGTTTTCCCGTCATACTGGAGGCAAGTGGTCAAGGGCCGCTGTCCTGGTCGTGAATCCTCGCCTACACTCTCCGACTGCTGAATCTTCGCCAGTTGATTCACCCTGGATCCTCGTAACGAGTAGTAGGTACGTCATCATTTCACCCAGGTGCTGTATGCTTCAGGTGTCACCAGACTTCATACTTCATTGGCCGCCACCACGTTAATGGAAACCTTCCCTCTGTCTCCTCTGGTAGTACCTCTAACGAAAGAGAGAGTAGAGAACTATGCTAATTCCAATACGAATAGAAAAGATACATTGGTAGTATCACCTTTTTTCTAATAAGACCGGGTTTCACTGTATGAGCCCCGTTGTGTTCTTTTCTTCTTTTCGAGTGGCCTCTCACAGTTTGGCAGGTAGGACCTAGTTTACAATACCGAACCCACGAGTAATTTCGAACCTACAATAAGCGGACTATCTGCTCAGATTCTTCTTGGGAGGTGTTACTATTTACATTTTCAAGGATCTGTTGAAGGCATTTTCCGTTCCAGTATTTGGATGTGCAAATGACATTACCTACTGTTGCCTTTTTTAAATTTTCTTTCGAATTATAAAGATCCTGAAAAAAAAGTCTTCTTTGACTTTTTATGTTCACCTTCATTCTTTGGGAAAAGCCTAGAAATAGTAGGTATCAACCTAAGTTATTGATTACATACGAACACTCCCCTTCTCCTTCAGAAATAGTTGGGGGAGACACATACACGTCGTCATATACATTCACGTCGTTGCTGATGGATATGACGGTGAGTATTATTATAATAGCAGAAGGGCACAATGATAATTCGGAATGCGCAAAATAAACTATGTAGTTGTGGGTCCTCACGATCCAAGCCAGTCTATGCTCTCCGGTGGAGGGAAGCGGTAAGAAGTGCTTGAATTCACGCTCGTTAGAGTGTGCTGGCCTCACGATTCGTCGAAGGGTGTGTTGAACTACCCTTGGGCAGTTCCTACCCCCCTTTGGTAGACGTAGACCCCAACTAGTCTTACACATATAACGCTTTTGGTATAGCGTAGTTTGGTCTACCTTAAGAACATTCAAGATTTGATATAAGTAAATCAGACCATCTGGGTGGTTACAACTTATGCAGGTTTATCAGACCATATGGGGTGGGCTTCGATGTTCAGCTTGTTGTTACTATTCTTTTGTGACTTTTCGAATACATTGTTCGAATAAATTGCGCTTTTCGTTACTATTCCATTTCGAATAAATTCATCTGGAGGTGTATGGATACCAACCCACACCGGTCTACCTATTCTCAGCTTCTTACGTATAGATATGAGCATTTCAAGACCTTCGTGAGTACATAACTAATTATTTATGTTTTAGGAAACTCCTCTTCAAGGCAATAGGGGAAAACGTGCCAAATCGAACAATGGACTAGAACGCTTCTGAGGGGTCGAGCACGAACAGAGTAAGTCTGAAAAGCAAGCTGATCTTGAAGAATACAATATTATCATACCGTATGGTTTCAGTAGCCATGTTGCGTGGCGGAGATGGGGTGCAAAGGATGTACAAATTCGTTGCCGGGTAGTGGGGTGTAGAGGAAAGCTTCAGAAGCTTTGTTGCTTTTAGAGAAAATTTGAACGGCCACCATTAGGGACCAAATAAGTAAGTAGGAGTCACTACACTAGTGGGTCCGCTGACCAGTAGCCTCACATATCTCCAGTAAAACAAATACAACGTGCACCTACCCCAAATGAGCTGTTTCTGGATTCTGGGCGCCATTGCCGCGCTAACCGTACTATGAGTATACCCTAAAAATCTTATGCCGTAGCACTCATTATTACCAGTGTTTTGACTCTTGCGGCGTCACTCTCGGCGCCATGGCTCTCTTCCTGACGTAGCGTCGTCGAGACTCCAGTCATGCAGCATGGCTTAAGGAGCGAATTTTCAAAGAAATAGTTCGGTAAATTGAGAATTTAAATTAGTGGTCACATGCCAGAGCTCTCATTACGGCCTGACAGCGCACTTGTTGAGACCAGAGTGGCACGTCGTGCAGAAAAATTATGTCAAAAAATCGTTTTTGGGTTTTTTGAACAGACGAATCGTGGTTTAGATCACTCGATGCAGTCTGAACGTGCTGAAACTACTCGCAATCAATCCAGCGACCAAAAATAAAATAAAATAAAAACATGATAAACGTCATCTCACATACCTACATTAAACATATGCAATTTTTTTGAATTTCGGATTACGATTTTTAAAATTTGGTACACTGGGTGCACCTGTTCGGACTAGGACTAGTTGCAATCGATTTAGCGCCCCAAACATGATTCACAACACCCAATCTATGTAGCTGAAATCCTTTTTGTTTAGATTTTTTGAACCAAAAATTAAGGGCTTGTCGTGCAGCATTACACACACGCACGCACTCACGGTCGCACGAACACACACACACACACACTCAAAAGTGAAAATCTACATTTTAGATCTCCGGTGCATGAAACGGATTTTGGAAACAGGGAGCATCTCTGACATTTTGGAACGAGCCAGATAGCTAAATTTTTTTGAAAATTCACTCAAAACCATGCGGCAAATTAGGAAGGCCCAAAGAGTCTACCCTCAAAATGTCGAGTTAAAATACCCAAAATTGAGGCTTGTAGCTGGTACAAAAATAGTATATGTATACCCACCAACAAATGGCAATTCTATAGCCATCATTGTGTAATGCATCTATTAGTATTAGTACAGCTTCCTAGAGATATTACACAATTTATATGATCCTGGAATTGTTAATGTAAACCCAGTCAAAATAAAATGTAATGCTAATTGTCGCTAAAACGTTGTCGGTAATTATCATTATTGTCATTACTAGTGTTTACATGAAAACTATGAGTAATAGGCCAAACAAAATAATTTTCTCAATATCTTAAATAACCGATTTTCAGTGCAAATAAAACTTTTTTCATCATTCATTGATCGATACACCGTGTCAAGTTAAAAATTAAAACCATAACCACCCAATAACGTAATCGGGAATAAGTCGCAATGTATTACATTCCCCAACTTGCCCAATGGCCTTATCAGGTGGAATAAACCGGTTCCCGTGAGATAACCGAAGTTACCACCTCGAGTGTGGTTAGTAAGTACTTGGATAGGTGAACGGCGTGACACGTGGTGACACGTCCAAGTATGACCCATGTAGCTGTTGGTCGAACCCCTCTCCACTCAAGGGGGCGAGGCAGTGAGTAGCCAAGTAAAGCGCGAAATGATCAGGTCGAATTCTAATCCTCCCATTGGAGGACAGCTGTACAACTGATCACGTCCGAAACGCTGGCAGGGCAGTCGGACGAAAAGCCCCAGCCTGAAATGACTGTTTACTTTACTTATTTACATCCCCCAACTGTTTCTATGCATAATCGTATGCGTCCATTCAAGAAACTGGAACTAATATTTTAAAAAAATATTAATTTTGAAAACAATCTTCGTGTTTGTGGGGTAGTTGTGGGGTAAAAAGTACTTATCACATATTATGAAAATTGAATGAAGGTAAAAAATTTCAGTAGGTAGGTACCGATATATCTCACGTAATTCTTTTTCTTTTCTTTAATTAGGTATCTTCCTCCTGTTTTATTGTTTTTGGATTTTTAATTTTTGTCCTCGTTTCATGAAACAAGAAAGCGCTCACCGTTAGGAGTATAGTAGTACACAGTAGTGTTCTATAGGTACTTATTATTATTCTTATAAATAGGCTTATTTATAAAATATGCGAACAAATGAAATGTACAGGAGTATTATTTATAAATGAAAAGAAATATTACTGAAAAGTGTAAGCGAGTTAGGCGACACGAGCATAGCCTACGGTCAGGCATTCAATCGTGAACTAGAATCGTATCAGTCTATTGCGTGTTTGGTTCATGTTTTAGAATTGCAATCCATTCCATGAATAAAACTATTCTATTCCAAAAACGATATGACTATTCGCTACGAGAGAGAGAGAAAGGATACAAGTTTCCTCCGTGTAGTATCTGAACGGTTCATTCTTTGAGTGATGATAGCCGTAGAACGACACATTCAAAGAATAGCAGTTGACGGAATCCTTAAGGCTGTCGCACAGAACTCGTCTCGCAGAACCAGCTTTATTTGAGTCCCGGTTGAATACTGTGTGACAATTTTCGTATCCAAGGACCAGCTGCGAGAGGAGCTTCGGGAAGACTATGTGTCGTTCATACCTATTGTAGAACATGTTGTGTATCAATTTAATTATAATAACTTTTGGGTATCAAACTGATTTCATCGGCTACAACAGTGGGTGCAAAATCTTTAGTATATGAATTTCTGAAAAAATGTTCTATTCTTTCAAACCATCCTAACCAACCAAATCACACCTATAGAATTATTCGTGGGCTTGGAGGTAAAAGTGGCCAACTGACATTTTTTCACTTTTTAGCGAATTTTCAAAGAAAATGAAGCTATTGCAATGGCTTCGAAATTTAAATAATATAAATTTTTGGAAATTTTCTTCATAGAAATCCGTTTCAGACCATTCTAAAACGATTCCTGAAATTTAACACTTTTTTATATGTATATATATATATATATATATATATTTATTTATATATGTGTCACTCCAGACGAAAACTCTCGATAGAATTGAGATAAACAGCTCAAATTTGCACAAAAAATCTATCTTGGCAATCGAAAGGCTAAGTTCGAAGATGGGCGAAATTGGCCTACTCTAAGGAGGGTTTTGGCGCATTTAAAGTGCGCAAAAATTACCCAAAAATCCCCAAAATGTTATTTTCCAACAAGTGACCCCTCATTTTAAAGGTTTTTGCACGCTGAACACGATGGTGGAATCGGATTTTAGATATCTTGATCCGTTCTCAAATTAGAGCATTTAAAGTGCGCAAAAATTACCTAAAAATCCCCAAAATGTTATTTTCTAACAAGTGACCCCTCATTTTAAAGGTTTTTGCACGCTGAACACGATGGTGGAATCGGATTTTAGATATCTTGATCCGTTCTCAAATTAGAGCATTTAAAGTGCGCAAAAATTACCCAAAAATCCCCAAAATGTTATTTTCCAACAAGTGACCCCTCATTTTAAAGGTTTTTGCACGCTGAACACGATGGTGGAATCGGATTTTAGATATCTTGATCCGTTCTCAAATTAGAGCATTTAAAGTGCGCAAAAATTACCCAAAAATCCCCAAAATGTTATTTTCTAACAAGTGACCCCTCATTTTAAAGGTTTTTGCACGCTGAACACGATAGTGAAATCGGATTTTAGATATCTAAATCCGTTCTTAAATTAGAGCATTTAAAGTGCGCAAAAATTACCCAAAACTAGGATAATCTTTAAACTCTTACCCCCACCCCCTTAGAGTGGTCAGATTGAAAAATGTGAGAAGTAATAATTGAAGACGAGAGTTCGAAGCAAAAAAGGGGGAGGCAAACGATTAGTACAACTCCTTGAATTTACCCACAGCGATCAAATAAATAAGCACTTAGTACAATTACGTAATAAACAAACGGTAGAATCAGGATGGACAAAACGTACAAATTAAAATAAATACGAAGAGAATATACATAGAAAACCAAATTTTAGACCGAAGTTTTCCTTTATTCAAAACCATAGCCATTAATTCGAATATTTCTTTGAAAATTCGCTCATTAAGTCATGCTGCATGACTGATTTTTTTGAGTATTTTTATCATTCTCTTCAGAAAAGCGCCCTCTATCGCTTGAGAAGAAGAAAAAATGAAATTTCCAGCCGTAGGCCTCAGGAACGAGGAAAAAAAATGTTTACCTGTACAAATAACTTCTAGAACATGTCCATCTACCATTTGATCAGTTTTACCTATGGATCAAGGTCTATTCAAATTATGAAGTACCACCAAAGTAAAAATGACCAAATGCCAACTAGTCAGTTTTACCGCTAGGAATTCAAGTCAATAATTTTCATGATTGAGTACAGGTAAAATTGACCATCTGGGTTTTAGCCAGTTTTCTTGAGCGAGATTCAAGGTAAAAGTGACCATCTGGAAGTTGATCATTTTTACCTGTACATTATTGTCAATAAAATTGGATATCTAACAATTGGTCAGTTTGACTAGGCTTCATTTTTCTCACATTTCTCGCGCACTACAGAGACAATAATAGGTGACCAACTGGCAGATGATGAGGGATTTACATGAAACAGCTGATAAAATGACCATCTATCGACAAACGGGGAGCAGCAAGCGTCGCAATATTCTCAGGAAGCCTCCTTTCCTTTGCTCCTTTCCGTTCCAAATCGTCATTCGTCCATTGCTCTAGCATCCCTTGATTTCGTGATAAGGTTTTTTTTTTATTCAAACCTGCCTATTCCCTTCGCTATGATGAATTGCGGGAAACATTTGGTGACAAGTCGTGGAAAACGACTGTTGGATCTATGCCTCAAAAGGTGCCACAGCGAAAGAGAAGGTAAGTCAGAAAAATAGTGTGAGATTGTACCCAGCTTACTAAAGATTTTAAAGAAATAATTAATTTACCTACTTACTAAGGTAGTTCCTACTTATCAATTTCTATTAATTTTCAATCTAGATGAATTAAAGGAGTTGCCGCCGCCACCGTCCAAGAGGTCATTCGAGGAGAAACCAGGTGAAGCTACCAGTGAGGAAAACTCTTTGTTAAATGGTGGGGTAAGTAATGAAAATTTCAATCACCCTTCAGAAGAAAAAAAATGCACAGATGATATTCCGATTATCGATGTTTCGAATATCGAACTTATCCAGATCTGTACGATTGAACAAACTGACATTCAATCTGCCCCTCAGAATGTGCCAGATGATGTCCCTGAGACCTCATTTCTGCCCGTTCCAGGATCTAGCAATCCTTTTTCCAAGAATATTCACTTTTTTGAGTGCACGGAAGCTTCAGCCACCAGTTCCCAGTTGTATCTCAATTCTCATCAAATCGTGCACATATCTTCGGATGGCTTTGAAGACATTGATGTGGCTGTTGCCTCGGATTCTGTTCTGCACCTCCCGCCTCACCACGTCTCATGGACGGGAAGAAATTGTCCCTTCTCTGATCAAACAGACAATGTCTCTGGAATTGAGGATTTGGACCACGATTCCATGGATGGTCTTGAGGACGACCAGACATCGAATGACAATCAGTCTAGGGATTCAGACTATATTCCTAATACCTCCAGTCAATCCAGTATCTGTGACGATTTGCCATTTTCATCCCAACAGCTTGTCATTCACGATGATCTCAATCGTCCTTCTACCTCAAAGTGCACTAATCTCACAGAAAAATCTCCACCTGCCTCTTCGGATTCTGTTTCCTCAAGCTCTAGGGTACTTGTGAGTTCCTCTCAACAAATATTGCCTTCAGAAACAATCCATAATGAGTATCCCAATGAACCATGTACATCTTCATCACAATTAAAGTGCAACGAATTGTCTGATTTCTCTGAAGATAATAATGCCCGCCAACTGAAGAAAGAAAACCGCTTGCACGTGGAAAATCAATATTAACAAGGATTTACGGAAAAAATGCCTTCCTTATATTTCTAAAAAGGGTAAAATTCTTCCGGCCAAGGCACCAAAGCCTGTTTTCTGCATAGAAACTAAGTGTCCTTTTAAGTGTCCCTCCAAATTTTCCGAAGAATCAAGAAAACATTTCTGTCAGATGTTTCATCTGATGGATTACTCCAGACAGAAAGATTTCATTCTTTGATCAGTGGAAACTGTGCAAATTGTTCGTGAGAGCTCTGAGGCTGGCAGTAAAAAAGAAAAATCTAAGGGTAGGAGA
The DNA here is from genome assembly GCA_954871275.1 of Leptopterna dolabrata. NCBI lineage: Eukaryota > Metazoa > Arthropoda > Insecta > Hemiptera > Miridae > Leptopterna > Leptopterna dolabrata. The sequence goes on along the minus strand of OX940974.1, from coordinate 128,877,745 downwards.
TATCATTTTACTAACGATGGACAAAAGCAAAGGGTTTGCAAGAAATTCTTTTTGAACACCTTGTGCATAAGTCATGGGCCCGTTGATAAGGCGATCATTGGCAGAAACGATGAAACGGGTATCTTAATAAGCCTGACCAAAGAGGACGGAAAATCCCCCCAAACAAGACAAAACAAGATTTGGTGGACATTGTCGAAGAGCACATTAATAGTTTTCCTGCAATGAAAAGCCACTATACTCGAAAAGATACCCAGAGAAAGTATCTTGACCCACAGTTATCGATAGCTAAAATGTACGAACTTTATGTGTCTAAATGCAAGAAAGACAAAATTCCAGACGACAAAATCGTTTCATCGGTGACTTACCGCCGTATTTTTTGTGACAACTTTAATTTGTCTTTCTTTAAACCAAAAAAGACCAGTGCTTAATTTGCAACAACTTTGAGAAAGCGTCGATTGAAAAACAAAACGAACTCAAACGTGAATTCGAATCTCACATAGAAAGAGCTGCATCGGCAAGCAAATCGAAATCAATCGACCGCCTCCACGCCACTACCGACAATGAATACGTATATGCAAGCTTCGACCTACAAAGTGTCTTGCAGATACCATCTTCGGATGTGTCACAGATGTACTACAGCAGAAAGCTAAATGCTTATAATCTGACCGTCTACGGAGGAACCAAACCAAGTTCGGCCTATTGCTATTTATGGACAGAAGTGAATGGATCAAGAGGGAGCTGTGAAATCGGCACGGCGGTGTTTAACTGGTTCCAAGCTCTACCTGAATGTGTGAGGCACGTTTCATTGTATTCTGACACCTGTGGAGGCCAAAACCGCAACCAGCATATGGCCGCATTATTTTTATACATAATCAACACTCTTCCTAACTTGGATACCATCGAGCATAAATTCCTGGAGTCGGGCCATTCATACATGGAGGCAGACTCCATTCATAGCGCGATTGAAACAGCAAAAAAAAAAAAAAACGACCCCGTCTACACCGTTCATGATTGGATGAATATAATTAGATCTGCAAGATCTAAACGAAACAAAAAAGACAACGAGCCTTACCAGGTCCAAGAATTGACGTTCACGGATTTCTTGGACTTGAAAAAACTTTCGAACCAGACGATGCTCAACAAGTCGGTGGACGCCAGTGGAGCAAAAACAAACTGGTTGAAGATAAAAAGGCTAAAATTCCTCAAGTCGCGGCCAGACAGGATTTTCTTCAGCGAAGGATATTTTGAAGAATATCGAGAGCTGATTGTCAGCGCCGGTTCGTCCAAGAGGAATAATTTCTGCATGCCCAAGGACCTGAAGCGATTATACAGCAAGCCTATCCCAATAAGTGATATAAAAAAACAAGATTTGATCAAATTATGCCGAAATAATGCAATCCCTCATGAGTTCCATGCATGGTACCACCAACTGCCATCGACGAAGAAGAAGGGCGTCATTCTCGCAACCCCTGAACCATCGATTGATGATGATGATGATGAAGATAGCGACATCTAATCCCTATCCTCTCTATTCTCCGTTCTACCTGTTTTCAACAATTCTCATTTATGTTTATTTCTGTTTTATTAATAAACTAAATACTAAACTTCTCGTTTATTTCTCTCAATAACGATTCATCTCAAGTTTGTGAGTAACTAGATGACTGAAATAGAGGGCGTGGAACTGAGCTCGTTGGGTGGTGAGAAGATTGCTTTACCTATTTGACCAATATTTCAACTGACTTCCTTCAAAAATTTTCCGGCTCGCTCCCTGGAGACCTTGTTGTTGCTAATCAATGTTTTCGTGTTTATTAATCACCAAAATAAAGAATAATGATGGTTTTCAGGGATTTTTTTCGGAAAATGACCAACTGCTTTAAGAGAATTGGTAAAAGTGACCAACTGAAAATGTCGAATTTTTCGGGATTATCCTTACTCGAATTTATCGCGCCGTGATTTCTGCTAGAGCTATCATGTTACAAGGTTAACAGCATCTTCTGGGATAGTTTTATTGAACTAACTACTAAATTATTCAAAGTATAGTGATATGACCAAGTGCGAGAAATACAAAGAGCTGTCAAGGTAAAAGTGACCAACTCCCAATTTCTACGAAAAAGACTTCCTGCTTTAATTGCTGACCTCGCTGACCCGTGGCAGTCATTTTTAGCAATTAAATATCTCATAGTACCAGAAAAATCAAAACACCTGGGGTTAGGACCGAATACCAAGTCATATAACGCATTTAGCAACTTGGTCAGCAGGGTCAAAACTTCGAGAGGCCCTCCTGTAAAATTTGCAAAAATGCACATGGTCACTTTTACCTCCAACCCCATATTAATGCAAAACGTTCAACATCATTTTATGGATATGAGGAAGCTATGTGCCACACCTTGGCATGCATCTTTTGTTTTACTAAATTTATTCCAGTTTAGCGATTTTTAACCTCTAAAAACACAATTTGTGACTTTTTCAGAGAGAATATAAATGTATTACAAACTTTCTTTTTTTTACGCACGTTGGCATGTTAGATATACCGCGCTACTTGAATATCGTATTCTCTTATGGCCGTGGTGAGATTGATTGGCTGAGCTCCGAAGGGACAAGCCGCACCAGCACACCCAACACCCTTGGGATAACCTGCAATTTATGCCTCATAACTAAGTATCCGAATGGAACCAGGTGGTTATTTTACTTCTGTCAATTTCATGTTGGTACGTTTAGGAGACTGAGGCAATTGCTGTTTATGCTCATGGTTTTTCTGATATTTTACGTTTTTACGGGTAACTGAATCACTACACGTTTCAGTATATAAGAATATCACTTTTAATTCCCCCATCTGTAGCACGGCAGCCATCAGTACAAAATGAGTTCATGTTTATGAATGGTCATTTTAAATGTGACGTCAACAGAAACGTTAGGTTCATACCTATTTTACAGTTCTATTAAATGGGAAGTGTTTATGCTTGAAATCGCATAATATGCTGTTCCTTAGTTTATGACTGGTACTGTTTGCTAAAATACCGACTGCACTAAATCTCTGACAAGGTGTCTACGTCGAGAGTAGCTGACGTATCATAGGTGTTAAGCAATTCCGTACAGCTTTTTCTCTGAGCATTGTTAACACCAGCCACTTTATGGTAGAGGACGCATCTTCGCCAACAAGATGAATGATTCCCGTTGCAATCAACGCATTTTCTACTTTGATCTTCAGGAGGATGTTCATGTGTTGTGTGGTTGCCGGTACAAACACCGCATCAAGCTGATCTCGATTATTGCCCCGTTGCGTGATCCTGTTACTGAATTTTGCTTCCAAGTCTGCCTGTTAAGGTAGTGGAAGCTTTTTTTATATTACTTCTCGTAATATCCTCCCAGAACATCACTTCATGTATAATATTGTATAACTTAAATCACTTGCGGCAGAGTAGTGGAAATCCATAGCAAAAAACTACAGTTTACGTAGAAATATACTATTCTATTTTTATCCTGTAGTTTTTTTCTAAGTTTAAAAAAAAAAAAATATTGTAGATCTCACAAATAAACCAACGAATGAGGTGGTGTACGTGACCCGGCTCAGGTAGTCCTGCAGGGCTCTCCCACCATCCCTCAACTGACGTTGATTGACGGTGGGGGGGGGGGGGGAGAGTGGACAAGGTACTATAAAAACTCGCCGTTCTCGCCTGTTACCTCATTCTACGCTCAAACCAAGTCGATGACTTCTCTCTCTCTCCTCTCACGCCTCCTTACCTTGTACCTCAAAAGAACCCAGAATGGTGGAACCGGATAGGTAATACCTATCCACGAGTGGCAACCACTGGGCACAACCTCCTAGCGTGTTAAGTGGTGGTAACCTCCCTGACTTCCGTCTACCAGAGGCGTTAGGTCCTTTATCTCCATCTCATTCACCATACCTCACTTCACCTTCATCCCTCTCTCTCTCTCGCTCTCTTAGCAAACCACCACATTACTTTTGAGAGGAAAAAATTTGTCTCCAAAATCAAAATGTCCACTGAAATATTCAGAAATCATGCTGGTTGGGCTTCAGATGGTCTCCTTCGAATTTCAGAAAGACCAGTCTGAACCATCCAAACCCGATATCCATAAAAATCCAAATTATAACATTCATTTGCCCACAAAATTATTAATAATTAATTAATAAAAAAATTCCGACGTATTCGTACATTTACGCTTTACAACTGTTATCCAGGTAGATATAATAGTTACGATCAAGTTGCCCTCGAAGTCGATCAAGAAGCCCTTGAAGTGAAATATCCAGTAACGGAAGGGTTAATAAATTAACTCTTCCTGTAGCAGGATCCCTACAGAGATAGCCATTGATCGTTCATACAACAGAGATTTGGTCTTGTAAAGCGAAGTGGCACAACAGGGATATTCAAAATAGAATGCTGTAAGTCCATCGACACCATCTTTACCATCCACTTTGCATTTTACTATCTTTTATTTTGCTTGTGTGTTTCACATAGAATATTAAAGAAAAAGCCTCTTGATCGATTATTGCACTGAAGTGCCTCCCAAAGAGAAATGCCTCCATTCATCACTCCATGAGGTTTCTCTCAGATGTGGATAATGTTCTGGTGCGACAGGGATATTCAAAGTTGAGCCCGTACAATATCTGCTGAAGGATTTACATACGTGCAACTAAACAGATTGATGATGGTAGGTAAAGACTGGTAACAGGTTGCAGTTTGAAAGTTTCAGTCGTGCAGCAAATGAGAAAATTTTCGAAGTACGATCCTATAACATTTTTGCCTGAAGTGGCTGTTTGCTTTACTTCACTATTTACTTTTGAATTTCTTGGTTGTTTATTAGCAATTTTTTGTATCTTTAAGCAATTTTTACCTATTTTTTTATATTTTTTTTTAACCCTGGCTTTTTCCACACTGGGCACATCCCGGGGGGACCTTTTATTCGAAAGCTATTACAGTAGAACCTGGTTAAATGACACCTGGCGAATTGGCTTTTATTGAAGGAATTTTGCCGGTCCCACCCCTTTGAGGCCCAAAACCTCTATAATTGACCCATAAAAACCTGTTTAATTGAAACCAGAAACTGCCCCAAAACCTGATTAACTGAACGGACTTTGACTCTCGACCATTATAATTGACGGAATCCCCTCGCTTTTCCCCCTTCGACTACCCCACCCCATTACCTCCACAACTGACAAACAACAGACTGCCGACCTCAGTAAATGCAGGATCTTCCCTCTCTGTCATCGATGCCAGTATGATCATAGTGAATAATTATTTTTTATCGTCCGTTTGATTTGATTTTTGCGTCAGTTTGCTTCATTTGCTCAACCACCACGTGCTATCCACTACGATGTCCCAGAAAAGAAAACACACCGGCCTTGATCATAGTGCTCAACTAAAATTAATTCAGGAATTCGACTCCGGTAAAACTCGCGAAGAACTGTGCAGTATGTTTGGTGTGTCCGATTCATCTGTCCGCCGAGTTTTTAAGCATCACAGGGAAGTCGAGGCTGAATGCACTGATGGGCAGGGCAAAATGAAGAGATTGAGAGCATCGGAGTTTCCTGCGCTTGAAAAATGCCTGCATGAATGGCTGAAGCACTGTACCAACAAGAACGTTCTTGTAAGTGGCACTTTTCTTAAGCAAAAAGCTCATCAGTTCGCTGAGATGTTGGATGTAAGCGATAAGTTCACAGCCAGCAATGGTTGGTTGGAAGGTTTCAAGATAAGGCATGATCTGGTTTTTCGAAGAATTTGTGGCGAAAGTAAGGAGGTCGACGGATGTCTTCACAGTGAATGAAGGACCTCCCATCTATTCTATAGTGTTACTCCCCCGATGGCATTTTCAGTGCCGATGAAACAGGCTTATTTTTCAAATGTTTACCAACCACACCATTCACTTATAAGGGTCAAGGCTGTCACGGAGGAAAGATGAGTAAAGGACGCGTTACTGTTCTATTGTGCGCCTACTGCTATGGAACTGTAAAACTTCCTCTTTTGGTGATCGGCAAATCTGCAAAACCTCGCTGCTTCAAAAATATCAAGACAGCCCCTAGGCCAGGGCGTCATTCAAAACTTTGAATTGCTGTACAGAAAAGACATTGTTTGGTTCATGGATCAGTGCATGGACGAAGGTATTGATTAATTCGATGTTCTTTTTTTCCAGTCCATGTGGTTCGGTAAAAAAAAGCATGGTTTTATATAAGCCAACAGACTGTGGCCAACTTTTTTCGTGCAGTGAAGTGGGTGACTCGATTGTGGCGTCACCCTTTGTGCTGGTGCAGCAGAACTGGACATGAATGAATATTTGAGTTAGGAACAGTCGTTGGTTATGAGTGCGCTCCTACTACGTAACTGTGGACGCCGAACTCGCAGTCGCAGGAGAGCTTACCAAAGCAGACATCGTCAGCAATGCAAGGACGGTTGATGGTGCTGAGGATGACGAGCTACAAGAGACCGAAGGACCTCTTCCAGAAGAAGGACGAAGGACCTCTGCCAGAACCAGTTACCCAACGTGAAGCTATGAATGCACTGTAAGCGGATACAATTTTTTGTGCGCGTAGACAATTATCTATTTGGGACAGGCCACCGGCCTTATCAGATGGAATAAATCGGTTCCCGTGAGATCACCGAAGTTAAAATACCTCGAGCGTACTTGGATGGGTGACCATTGTGACACGTGGCGACATGTCCAAGTATGAAAGTATGACCCATGTAAATGTTGGGCGAACCCCTCTCCACTCAAGGGGGTGAGGCGATGAGTAGTCTAGAGCGAAGTGATCAGGTCGAATTTCCTCCCATTGGAGGACAGCTGATCACGTCCGCGACGCTGGCAGGGCAGTCAGACGAAAAGCCCTAGCCTGGAACGGCTATTACTTTACTTCACTTTTTTACTTTTTTTATTCAGGACCTACAAAGTGGTTACTGGCTAGTTCCCATGGAAGATAGTGGTCATTTTATTAAAACATGGTTTGTCAACTGTGGATTTAGCTACTATACATTATCATCATTCAAATAGCCTAGGATCATTCAAGTAAAACCGGTACCTGTAAACGTCGTTGTAAGTATTTCCACATATGAATGCGCCTCGCAGATTCGAATGAGCATGTATGTCCATTACAAAATCCAATTCTATATTCTGTAAATTAATTTTAAATAATGAGTTATATTCTATGTTTACATTTAAATGACATATTACGTTTTTATTATTTATTATTATTTTTCTTTATAACTCTGATGATTTGAGGTCAATAACTCTCTCAGGTAATTATAGCTTTCATCGAATATCTAGACATGGATTGATACATAGTATTATTTACATATATTTCATCAATCTTCAATAGGTACCTATTCAGAATTTTTTGATGCGTTGAAAAATCGAGGAGCAGGAGTTTTTATTATTCTGAATTGGAACAGTATTAAATTTGTGTCGATATTTTGGATACCTTGTCCTGATCTAATGCCATAATGTAGGAGTATGTACACTCTAGGGTTGGATGAAGCCATTTTGAAATTCTTGACCAGGATCTGTTCAAATCCAGGCCTATGCTGGAACACCTAAAATATGTTTTTTCATGTACTTACTTTTACTTTGGAAAAGTAAAATATTCTAATATAAATTTATCGAATTTCACATGGAATCCGATCGCATCGACTATTTTCTATTCACAACTCTACCAATCGAAAAATGTGGCGTATCTCTTCGACAGAAATCAGAAAGTTAATAGGTACCTGGCTTATTAAAACAAGGGCGACATGGCCATTCTCACCTATGATTACCAAGGTAAACACCATCTGGGTTGAGCATTGGGATAATTTTAAACACCACTTTTTCTCGTAAGGATATTACTGTTGGATGGTTACTAATCAGGAAGTCGATTATTCCTGAAACATATTTTTTAGTAATGCATTAAAGACAATATTCCAGGACGTGTAGAAACGTAAATATTATTGGAATGATTCCAGCGTTGGCCTACACTGGTTTGCACTTATTTGAATGGAGCAGAATGTTGATAGAAACATTTTCAGGTTCATCCCCTCTATTTCCTGCGCCCACGCACTAAATATGTTGTGATAGCAACATCATGCAACCCTATCTGACTAGTTTAAGTTTTGAATTTACCGCCCTAGTGGGCCAACCTCTTGTTTTTGCATCTTGGTGGCACCCTTGTGTTTTCCTATTAGTTTTATCTCCTCTATTAAATGTTCAGTGGCCGAATGCTCTCATTTTTCATCGCTCGTTTTTCTCTTATTTTAACTAAATGGATAGGATACCCCTCAAAAATGTTGATTACGTTTTTCGTAGCAGAAAAAGTGACCGATATCCCCCCTCCCCACACACACACAACACACACACACACACACGCTCACGCGCCCGCTCACACACCACACAAAATGGATTGATGGATGTTGAATCCTTCATATGACCGAAATTAATTACTGATATGTTCCGAAAACAATGAGGAATTTGTATCAATACCATTATCGGTAGGTACTCGTACCTACCATTGGTATCGGTATTAGGTATTTAAAATTTGATGAGTAAAGTGATCATTGAAATTTGTGAAATTTTCTTTTTCATTATTTACATACATACAACCATTCAGGATTACATAGTCATGTCTTCTCTTGGTATTTTGTATTGTGATATTACACATCACAAAAGACATGATCTGGTAGTGAATGAAAGCTCGATAAAAAAAACATTTCACTCATTGACTACGACGCTTTAGTCATTATGTAGAATGCCTGATTTCACACATTGACTAGTACGTCTACAATGAATGCTCCGATTTTAAAAGCTTGTTTCAACTCAAGAAAATTCTGTTGAGCCGCGTAATCTCTCGTTTTGTTACCATGACACCTCCCTACACACAATTAATCAGTTATTTCGAATGCGAATTTTCATGCGAATACCCCATTGGATTCTGAACTGGCTACACAACAGCAAAACTTAAGCATCAGGTTCATCTCTCGAAAGGCAAGGGAATGGAGAGTTCGCGCACTCTGTGGTCTGGTGGCTAATCTATGATTAGGTAGTCAGTTCAAGAAGAATCATATGGGAACGAAACAAGGTTTTCCCCGGATTTTCTTGAGACTTCTGGTGCATACCCATGCGCACACCCGTGCGCGAGGATTCATTTCGTAGTCGGAGAGTGAGATCACACCTGAAAATTTGATGTGGAATGCTTCAGCGTATTTTTCTAAAACCTAGTGGGAGCCCATGTTGTCACCGTTTCCCTTGCAGCCAGCTCACAAGGTCAAGTGCACCAGTCCTTCCATCTGTGTCACAACCAATTTTCAGGTGTGATTTCCCTCTTTAATTGCGTTAAATGGATTGGACGAAACCTCTTGCATACCCCCATGAATCTTCCATATAGAAAACCTCCTATAGAAAAATCCTATGTAGAAAAAAACCCGCCAAATAGAGAAACCTCATTTAGGAAAAAAAAGAAAAATAGAAACCCCCTCCAGTGAAATGCAAAGTGCATAACTACTTACTTCTGAAGTTCCAATCTATTCATAAAATTTAATCAGTTAAAATAAAATATATTATGTAGCATTAGTTTTCACTGTACAGCCACAAACAAAATAAAATTATATACGTCAATTGCAGTCTATGATTAATATCTACTATTAATTCAAATAAAATATTGTAAACTTCAGAAAAGTGTAAAACGGAAGAGGAAATCTTTATTTAGTATGTGGACTCGGAAGCAAACAAAAAGTTGTTACTTCTCACCATGCTGATACGTGAAAATTTCAGATTTGATATATTTCAACCGCAAACAGACCACATAGAACTTGGCCTTGTCATCTTGAATTTATTTCTTACCTAATCGTACTTTTCCCAACTAACCTTGACAGACAAAAGAGGCTGGTGATTCACCAGGATGTATTCTACTGAGCACCACCACCACGTGAACTTTTCCGTTTGGGGCCATATTTTTTGGATCCGTTACCGTGAGAAGATCGACCCTTCTCTTTTGCTGAAAAAGACCATTGGTAGACATTGGTGAACCATTGTGGTTTTCTTATCCATAGTAAACGTTCCCAACCATGAAGTGTTGTTCCGTAATTTGCATCACAGTTCCATTTGTTGCAAAATTACGTTTCTTTCCATTATGATTCATAACATTCTACTCGTCTAACTGTTTAATAGCTTTGGTGATATTACGGAGGAATGCTGGAAACCAGCTCAACTAAGCCCATGTATTAATTAAGGAAGCTTACTACGAGAAATATTGTAAATTCTATTACAAAATGAGTATAATTTAAAAGATATCATACTGGTATGAAATTACTAACGTAACTGCTGTTATACCTATAACACATTCAGTCACTATGAAACATTACCCACTGAGGTGCATATAATATTATGCTCCTCAGTATTTTTGTTGCATCAAACACTTGAAACGTTACTAGGTATTTGTGACTCGTGTTCTGAAAAATTTTCCTTCACATTCTTCGCCTACCCACACCCCACCCTCCTAGTAAATAATTTTTGGCCGCATGTAGCTTATGACTGGCCAAAGCCGCCAATGATGTTGCTTCAGCTTGTTCCAATAAGATAGGAAGCTAGCTGAAGACAGTAATATTGAGATAGGATAAGAGATGGCTGCACACATATGTAGGTACCAACCCACTTTTACCTGAAATATTCATTGTTAGCTACTTACAATTGACTGTCCGAGTTGCTCCCGTTTAAAATACGGAAGATTCTTCTTCTCAATAATTTCCAAATACGCTTGACATTTTGAATAACTGTAGGGATAACAAAATGCAAACTCGTAGACATCATCTTCCTTATCAAAGTTGAATGCTAGGCTCAAAACGTAGTTGTTGTTGTGGAACGGAGAACTGTGGTAGAAAACATTGTTGTTCGGCATCCTTTGCCTGAAAAGGCAAATTTCTAATGGTTAATCAGTGAAGAAATGCTTTCGGAAGTATCGAGAGCTCGGAATTCATATGAGAATGGAACACATTTCAAACAAATTGAATTGAATAATAGAAAGGGAAGCAGACCCTTTATAGGGACCGTCTTGTGGACAGTAATCGTTGCCGATTACTGCGCCCCAAGCGGCTGCCTGCGGAAAAACGTTGTAGCCCATTCCCAGCCACACCTCATATTTTTTGGCCTAGTCTGGGACTAGAACTTCTTCTTCTTGCATAGCACGACAACCTGTTATCGGGTCTTTACCTCCTCTAACAGTCTCTCCAGACAACCCTGTCCTGTGCTTTCGACCTCCATTTACAAGTCTGGAGTATGGCAGCAGCATCTCGGTTTACCAGCTCGGTCCAGCTCTTCGTGCAGAGTACACTGCTGTGCCGAGAATCATTCTTGGGATCTCGCCGCTCCCCATCCTGGCCATATGGCGAGCCCATCTCAGCCGTCCCATACGAACAACACGGCCGAAATCGGGTTCATGGTGTAGGCTCTATAATTCTCTATTCGTTCTTCTACACCAAGTTCCATTTTCATTCACAGGGCGAACAATCCGCCAGAGAATTTTTATCTCAAATACGAGAAGGTGCTCCTCGTCAGCCTGGGAGAGAGGCAAAGTTTCAAGGCCATATGTAGCACCTGGCCGTATGAGTGTAATAAAGCCTCATTTTTGTTGTCCTGGCTATAAGACGACTCTTAATTTGTTCGAGTAGGCGAAAATGACAGGAAGTCATTCTCCTGATATCCTCTTCTGACACTTCGTTATCCTAAGTTACTAAAGATCCTAGGTAAGCAAAGGTCGACACTCTCAAAGGTATAGCTACCAGTCGTGATTTCTCCAGGCATGCAATTAGGTGGAGGAGGGGCCACCATATACTTAGTCTTCCCCTGATTCACGACGAGCCCCATCTGTTTAGCTGCAGCCTCGAGAGAGCAGAATGCATCCTTTACGGCACTAAAACTTCGCCCCACCAGCGTCGTCAGCATAGGCAAGAAGTTGTACTGTTCGGTTATTAATGGTGCCATGAACTGTATACTAGACATCTTATAGCATTTACTAATGCCAGGTTGAAAGGAGGCCAGGACAAATTATTGAGGCATACCAATCTGAGGGTAAGGTCTCACTGGCCCACAGCTTATAAATCAGATCATGGAGCAGTTTGGTCAACCTCTGCCCACACATTTTAATGAGTTCCCCAGTTATCGAGTCAACCCCAGGTGCCTTGTTATTTGTCAGTTTCTTAATGACACGTTTAACCAAATTTTCTTCATCCTCAGATACTTCATTTCGAGCTGGATTCAGTAGGCCATCAAAATATCGATTCCATCTTTGCAGTATGCTACCCATTTCAGTCAGCAAGGAACCATCTTCTGCTTTACACATAGTCACCGTTGGCTTGAATCCTACCGTTTCCAGATTCAGTTCATGGTGAAATTTCCGTATTTCATTCCTTTCCCTCAGATCCTCAATTTGTTCCATTTGCCATTTCTTCCACTTCTTCTTTCTATAATATGTACGTTTTTATATCCTCCACAGCCTTCTATATTCACCTACTGTCCCACATGTCTGTCTTTGTACCTTATCAAACCATGGTGACCTCTACTTCCGCTCTTGCTCTCCTAAAGTCACCCCGGCTACCTGTTTGATTGTGTCTCTAATCTGTTCCCAAACCTGATCCACATCGCCATCATCTGTTACTTGAGCAAATCTTTCGTCCAGCTTGGTTGCGTACCTTTTTTCAACAGATGAGTTCTTGAGAGGGTCAATGTTATACCTCTTCGGTCTCTCTGTCCTTTGCTTTTGGCTCACCATGGAAAGCTAAGCTCTTATTCGAGCAATCGACAAAAATTGATCAGATTCTACATTTTTGCCACGATATGCTCTGACATCCAGCACATCTGAGCGATCGCGAGCAACTACCAATAGTTCATCTATTTGGTTGACAGTCCCTCCATCTGGGGACCTCACCTGCCTTTATGGATACCTTTGTGTGGGAATAAGATGCTCCCAATGATCAAGTTCCTGGTGGCAGCAAGACTGCCCAGCCTTTGGCCATTATCATTGCACTCCTCATGAGGGCTATGGAGACCAGTTGTGGGCTCGTACGTCTGCTCCTTCCCAACTCTTGAATTCATGTCCCCAAAAACAAGGATGATTGATGTCAGCAGACGGTCTAGTTCTTCATAAAACGAATCGTTATCCTCCTCGCTGGAGGTTTGCGTGGGGGCATGTAGATTAACAATACTATAATTGAAGATAGTGACTATGATTGAACTCAGTAGCCATCTGCCGCATCCTGCTGGAGGCAACGAATCCTATGCCAAACAGTTGCAACCGCTCATCACAGCTATAATAGACTGTGTGGTGTCTCTTCTCAAGCACACCCTCTCCCATCCTCCTGGTCTCTTGAATGGCAGCCATATCAACCTTGTATTTATCAAGTTCATCAAGGAGTAGCCTCATCCCTCCAGGACTGTATAGCGTCAACGCATTCCAATAAGCCAGGTTGAAATCCTTATTCCATTCCGGAGGCCATTTCCTTTGAGACATTCTAGCTGTTTCTGTTTGAGGCTTCACATTATTGGTGTCAGGTAGCAGGGTCATTAGCCCTGCCTACCCTAGACCTGCTGGCGGCAGTGCTGCCAACGGCGAGGTCTGCTGGGTTGATTCGTGTAGGGTTATCTTCCCCTATTCCTTCCCTTCACTTCGGCTGCAGACCACCCATTGGCAGTACATTTTGGTAGACTTTGGGTCGCTACCATTGATCCATGATGGGCTCCTCCGCCACCGACCCAAGTGTGCACCCTACTCCCGATGCACACTACCCCCGTTTCAGTCGCCTCTTACGACACGCAGGGGTTATGGCCAAGTATTCTAAATCTCCTCATGCAGAGTGGCCGAGACTAGTACTACAACGATTTATCTTCGCCCCCAGTTTATATCCACTGCTGAATTGTTCATGTGATATTACGTACTCATTTGAACTTGCTTGTCTTACGTACCCATTTGAATTTGCTTGTCTTACGTAAATATAATCATTATACTTTACACATAATTTTGCCATCAGTATAACCAGGTGATCAGCAAAAATTCATTTGCCATCCTCAGGGCTATAGGGCTTCGGTTATTTTAAATTTATTTCTTCCCCTACCACCGGCTTTAGCCCATATTGGGGAATAATTTCCGCCTTCATACTTTTTAGCATCATTATGCATAAACCAGATGTATTATTATTACATGAAAGTGAGGGAAATTGTATAATTTTTTTTCTAAAGGAATTAAACGGTTTAAAAAAATGCTGGATTCCTGTTAGTTGTCTTATAGTACTGAGAATGGCGAATAAATTTGCCGAAACGTTGGCTTAGAAACAGGATTTTACTCCGACCGAAGAAGTTTGTCATTGATATTAGTAGAGGTAATCCATCCATCCCGATTAATGGAGTTTGCACTGTATAATATCAACTTAATTATTATATTGTTAGGGAGTTGGGTCATGTGTTTGATAGTTTGTTTGGTTCCCAAGCAGAGATTTCCTGTTGTCAACAGTTTTTTGAGTTGTGTTGTAACTTTTGTTCTGACTGAAAGTTGCGTTGAATAAAAAAAGTGAATTATCGACTATTTGTGAAGTTCTTAACAGTGGTGTCAGAAGTGGGATTCGCTAATGAGTGACAGTGAAGATCGCTACGAAGATGTTGAGGGACGACGCATGCGTAGTGGACGGATTGTGCCTGCTGGCACTCCTGGGCGGGGTCCGTCCCATGATTCCATTCCAGGAGAAGAACATGTGGGATCGCAAACGGACGGTACAATGGAAGGAGTAGGCCTTGGAGCGCTTCCAGGCGCTTTCCAAACCCTCCAACTGGATATGGAGACCTATCGTCAGACAATCAATGCCCAGTTGCGGTTATTCCAGGCCAGACCGCACAACATGTGGAGGATCTTATTCAGCGCTCAAGACAGGGACTAAGCAAAAATCAGCAGGCGAGAATGGCGGAATTGGTGAGGGAGTTTTCTGACATCTTCGCAGCAAAGGGCAGTGGTTTAGGAAGAATTGCGGGTGTTGAACATGAAATTGTTGTTGAGCCAGAGATTCCTATACGTCAAAGCCCGCGAAGGATACCACCACACCTTCTAACCGAAGTTGATACGCTGATTGAAGACATGGAGAAGGAAGGGGTAATTGAACCATCTGGTAGTCCTTGGGCCAGTCCTATAGTCCTCGTCAAGAAGAAAGATGGCTCAAAGAGATTCTGTGTTGACTATAGAAAACTAAATGAGGTAACCAAGAAAGATGCGCATCCCCTGCCACATATTGACGACTTACTGCAGGCAACTACAGGAAGTTGCTGGTTCTCATCTCTAGACCTCAAAAGTGGATACTGGCAAATTCCTATGAAGAAGACAGATCGCCAAAAGACAGCATTTTGTACGCCTCGAGGGTTGTGGCAATTTTTGGTGATGCCATTTGGATTGTGTAATGCGCCAGCCACCTTTCAGCGGGCAATGAATAGACTGCTTCACAGTCTCATCCGGAAAGGGCGGGTACGGGTATACCTTGACGACGTGCGGGTCGATGCAGGAAGCTTTGAGGAAATGTTGGATTGGCTCAGGGAGGTTTTCCTGGTCTTCAGAACTAATGGCCTCCAACTGAATGCCAAGAAATGTGAGCTGTTCCGCCGTAGCATATCTTATCTGGGATATGTTATATCTGGTCAAGGTGTGCAGACAGATCCAGCAAAGACTGAGCACATCCTGTCCTGGCCCGCCCCAACTTCAGTGAAGGAGGTGCATAGCTTTGTTCAGTTTTGCTCCTACTACCGCCAATTTGTTCCAAACTTTGCTAGCCGTGCTGAACCTCTATACAAACTAGGAGGGACCAAAGATAGCTTCAAATGGACAACGGAGTGTGAAGCAGCCTTTGGGGACTTGAAGAAGGCAATGACAGAAGCACCTATCTTGGCTCATGCCAAGCTCGACTTACCATTCATTTTGGATGTTGATGCAAGTGGACGTGCACTGGGTGCCGTGTTGTCACAGAAACAAGGGGACACAGAGCGAGTGATAGCGTACTACAGTAGATGCTTGCGACGCTCAGAAAGAAACTACTGTGTCACAAGGAAGGAGTTGCTGGCATTAAAGGTGGCCCTGGAACGTTTTCGTCATTATGGCTTAGACAGTGGTGTTCCAGTGACGGTGAGGACAGACCATGCTTCACTCCAATGGTTGAAGAATTTTAAGCAACTGGATGGACAGATGGCTCGGTGGATGGACACATTGTCATCATTCAACCTGACCATTGAATATCGGAGAGGCAGTGCTCATGGGAATGCTGATGGTCTTTCAAGACGGCCCTGTTTGGCAGATGGGTGTAAATATTGTGCACGGCAAGATGAAAAGGAGCGTGTACTGGCCAACATACAGCAGGTTAGGCTTGAGACAGAGGTATCTTGGAAGGAAGAACAGTTAAGAGACCCAGAGCTACATGAAGTCTACTTATGGTTACAAGAAAACAGCCGGCCAGACTGGCAAGCAGTAGCAGCACATGGGACCACTGTTAAATCACTCTGGGCTATGTGGGACAGCCTGGAACTGAAGAATCAGCTCATACTACGAAACTGGGAGAGTGACACAGGTACCAAGAAGATTCAGCAGATTCTAGTCCCACGGCAATGTCGACAGATGGTACTGAGAACAGTTCACAACCTAGGCCATTTTGGAGCTCGAAGGATGATCTCAGAGTTGCAAAGACGTTATTACTGGGTAGGCATGCACCGAGACGTAAGAGATTTCGGACATGCATGCACCATCTGTTGCGAAGGAGGAAAAGGAAGGAACAGAAAGGCACCCTTCCAGAAATATTTGGTTGGTGAGCCCTTTGACCGTGTGGCTGTTGATGTTATCGGACCTCTACCACGATCATCAAGAGGGAACAAATTCATTGTTGTCGTCATGGACTACTTTACCAAGTGGCCTGAGGCGTTCCCTACCCCTGACCAGCAGGCTGAGACAGTAGCACGTGGTATTGTTGATAATGTAGTAGCAAGGTTTGGCGTTCCTAGAGAGCTGCATACAGATCAGGGCCGGAATTTTGAGGCTGCCATATTTGAGGAAACCATGAAGATTTTGGGAATCCATAAGACCAGAACAACAGCTCTCAGGCCTCAAAGTGATGGACTTGTTGAGCGGTTCAACCGCAGTTTGCAAGACATGCTCCGTAAGGTTGTCAGCAATCACAAACAGGATTGGGATGACCATTTGTCTTGGGCTCTTCTTGCCTACCGGTCTTCTGTTCACCAGGCAACAGGGTTTTCACCTGCCATGCTAACATTGGGACGAACGCCCACCTTACCAGCTGATTTATTGACTGGAGTAGCCCCAACCCATGTGACGCCTACAGACTACGCAGCTACACTGAAGAACACGTTGAACGAAGCTCATCAAGTTGCCAGGGAGACTCTGGGGAAAGTGGCAGAAGAAGCGAAACGGAGGTACAATGTGAGGGCAGAGCTACCAATATTTGAGGTGGGAAAAAAGGTCTGGCTGTATGACCCAAGGAGGAGGAAAGGGTTGAGTCCAAAGCTGCAGCGACCTTGGGTTGGCCCTTGCACTGTTCGGAAGCAAATCACAGATGTGATTTTCCGAATTCAACTCCCCAGTAAGAAGCATCGGGTTGTTCATGCTGACCGGATCCGACCCTACTATGAGAAAAAAGAGGATGAAGGGGAATGGTGTTAGGGAGTTGGGTCATGTGTTTGATAGTTTGTTTGGTTCCCAAGCAGAGATTTCCTGTTGTCAACAGTTTTGAGTTGTGTTGTAACTTTTGTTCTGACTGAAAGTTGCGTTGAATAAAAAAGTGAATTATCGACTATTTGTGAAGTTCCTAACAGAAGAATGGTCTGTCCTCCCCGTCACTGGAACACCACTGTCTAAGCCATAATGACGAAAACGTTCCAGGGCCACCTTTAATGCCAGCAACTCCTTCCTTGTGACACAGTAGTTTCTTTCTGAGCGTCGCAAGCATCTACTGTAGTACGCTATCACTCGCTCTGTGTCCCCTTGTTTCTGTGACAAAACGGCACCCAGTGCACGTCCACTTGCATCAACATCCAAAATGAATGGTAAGTCGAGCTTGGCATGAGCCAAGATAGGTGCTTCTGTCATTGCCTTCTTCCAAAGGCTGCTTCACACTCCGTTGTCCATTTGAAGCTATCTTTGGTCCCTCCTAGTTTGTATAGAGGTTCAGCACGGCTAGCAAAGTTTGGAACAAATTGGCGGTAGTAGGAGCAAAACTGAACAAAGCTATGCACCTCCTTCACTGAAGTTGGGGCGGGCCATGACAGGATGTGCTCAGTCTTTGCTGGATCTGTCTGCACACCTTGACCAGATATAACATATCCCAGATAAGATATGCTACGGCGGAACAGCTCACATTTCTTGGCATTCAGTTGGAGGCCATTAGTTCTGAAGACCAGGAAAACCTCCCTGAGCCAATCCAACATTTCCTCAAAGCTTCCTGCATCGACCCGCACGTCGTCAAGGTATACCCGTACCCGCCCTTTCCGGATGAGACTGTGAAGCAGTCTATTCATTGCCCGCTGAAAGGTGGCTGGCGCATTACACAATCCAAATGGCATCACCAAAAATTGCCACAACCCTCGAGGCGTACAAAATGCTGTCTTTTGGCGATCTGTCTTCTTCATAGGAATTTGCCAGTATCCACTTTTGAGGTCTAGAGATGAGAACCAGCAACTTCCTGTAGTTGCCTGCAGTAAGTCGTCAATATGTGGCAGGGGATGCGCATCTTTCTTGGTTACCTCATTTAGTTTTCTATAGTCAACACAGAATCTCTTTGAGCCATCTTTCTTCTTGACGAGGACTATAGGACTGGCCCAAGGACTACCAGATGGTTCAATTACCCCTTCCTTCTCCATGTCTTCAATCAGCGTATCAACTTCGGTTAGAAGGTGTGGTGGTATCCTTCGCGGGCTTTGACGTATAGGAATCTCTGGCTCAACAACAATTTCATGTTCAACACCCGCAATTCTTCCTAAACCACTGCCCTTTGCTGCGAAGATGTCAGAAAACTCCCTCACCAATTCCGCCATTCTCGCCTGCTGATTTTTGCTTAGTCCCTGTCTTGAGCGCTGAATAAGATCTTCCACATGTTGTGCGGTCTGGCCTGGAATAACCGTTTCCCTCTCTTCTAGCTCTGACAGACCTCCAGCTCGCCTTTCTTCATCAATATCCACTTGGTCCACTACCGGAATATCACCATCAGGATTTGGTGGATCTGTCAAAGTCTCACAGGTAGATTCGTAGGCTCCCATGGTAACCTCAGCTGTAGCTGCATCGATCTTGCAATGTGCTGCTGCCAAACAGTCCATCCCCAGTATACACTCATCACGAATGTTCGCCACAAAAACCGTATGTCTTCGAGTCCCCCCAGTTCCTAAACCCACTTGCACATCCAGCTGGCCGTCTACTGGGAATTCTGCACCGGTTACTGTCCGCAACACTATTGGCCGATTGTTGGATTCAGCCAAAACATCCACTGACAACACACCCCTACGCACAATGGTAACCATGGCACCTGTGTCTACTACCATCGCACAGGAAAGGCACCCTTCCAGAAATATTTGGTTGGTGAGCCCTTTGACCGTGTGGCTGTTGATGTTATCGGACCTCTACCACGATCATCAAGAGGGAACAAATTCATTGTTGTCGTCATGGACTACTTTACCAAGTGGCCTGAGGCGTTCCCTACCCCTGACCAGCAGGCTGAGACAGTAGCACGTGGTATTGTTGATAATGTAGTAGCAAGGTTTGGCGTTCCTAGAGAGCTGCATACAGATCAGGGCCGGAATTTTGAGGCTGCCATATTTGAGGAAACCATGAAGATTTTGGGAATCCATAAGACCAGAACAACAGCTCTCAGGCCTCAAAGTGATGGACTTGTTGAGCGGTTCAACCGCAGTTTGCAAGACATGCTCCGTAAGGTTGTCAGCAATCACCAACAGGATTGGGATGACCATTTGTCTTGGGCTCTTCTTGCCTACCGGTCTTCTGTTCACCAGGCAACAGGGTTTTCACCTGCCATGCTAACATTGGGACGAACGCCCACCTTACCAGCTGATTTATTGACTGGAGTAGCCCCAACCCATGTGACGCCTACAGACTACGCAGCTACACTGAAGAACACGTTGAACGAGGCTCATCAAGTTGCCAGGGAGACTCTGGGGAAAGTGGCAGAAGAAGCGAAACGGAGGTACAATGTGAGGGCAGAGCTACCAATATTTGAGGTGGGAAAAAAGGTCTGGCTGTATGACCCAAGGAGGAAGAAAGGGTTGAGTCCAAAGCTGCAGCGACCTTGGGTTGGCCCTTGCACTGTTCGGAAGCAAATCACAGATGTGATTTTCCGAATTCAACTCCCCAGCAAGAAGCATCGGGTTGTTCATGCTGACCGGATCCTACCCTACTATGAGAAAAAAGAGGATGAAGGGGAATGGTGTTAGGGAGTTGAGTCATGTGTTTGATAGTTTGTTTGGTTCCCAAGCAGAGATTTCCTGTTGTCAACAGTTTTTTGAGTTGTGTTGTAACTTTTGTTCTGACTGAAAGTTGCGTTGAATAAAAAAAGTGAATTATCGACTATTTGTGAAGTTCTTAACAATATGTAACTCAAGCAAGTTCGCATACTTGTAGTATCATTATTTTAAAGTACTCAGTCGTAGATTGCCTACTGAAGGGCGGAAAGGGTGTGGCTGGTTCATGCGGAACGAAAAAAACTGTAGGTTATGGATTCAGAAAGCCCCTTTATGGAAAAAAATAAATGTAGCAAAAAATGCATGTAGGTACTAACAGTTTGAAACCATTACAGTAGCGTAGTTATGTTCCTCTTCAAAAAGTTACCGAATTACCTAATCTTGGAACCAACGAGGTATGGAGGGTCAAACCTGTATCTAGGTACTTCCGTAATGCACCTGGCAATATTCGTCGCTATCAGTAGCGCAGTAGCAAGAATACGTACTGGTAGGAAATTAGCACTGTCTGGAGTTTTTCAGTTGTTTTGTTGAATTTGATAACATAATGTATCAAGTTGTATTTGGTATCGTTTTATCTGGACGTACGAGAGGCTCCTGGTCCTAGTGAATGGAATATTGATTGTATTTTTTCTCCTCTATGTTCCCCACTTATTTAATGATATTTTGAACCTATAACCACATTTTAAAATTTTTCTTAAAATTTCACGTTAAGATTCAATCCGATGTCTGTTACAAGTTTCCCGACAGTAGGTATATGATTTTTATCGACCTCAGTAGATCAGTGGTGTCAAGTCACGCTTAGGGGTACCTACCTAGAGAAAGCCTTGTTTTGCTGCGAGAATCCGGCTTCTTCTGATCACGTTTTCTAAGGTAAATTCTTATTTAAAAAATTCAGTTTCAGTTCCCTCTTTTGGATTATTAATTGGATTTCTATGTTAATGTTCATTTTACATGGATATTTTTGATTTTCCGCTGACTGGAAGTAAGATGAAATAAATACTGTGAAATCAACAAAAATATGGGATGGTCTGGAGGTGGTAATTCTGGAAATTCTCTACGCTAAACATTTATTATTTCTAGTACAGCCAAATTCGTTGGCTTCTTCCGGATTCTTTTGGCTAGAAAAATGATTTAAAAATTAGAATCTCTGTGGTTGAAACTGAGGAGATTTACAAATTAGAATCTGTGTGGTTGAAACTGAGGAAAATGTTCCAAATGTAGTGGTACCTACCTAGGTTATGCTGCATGCCTGGAACATTCCAGTTATAGAGTTTGTCTACCTTACGGTTTTAACCTGCTCATCGAATAGATAAGTAAGTAGGTAAGTAGGAAAAAATAAATGAATAAATAGCGGAGTTATAGAACGTCTATTTCAATTGAGAGCAAAATACTCTGGTAAGGTAAGATAATAATAATATTTACTAATATAATTTTATTCGTATTTGAAACACAAGTTCCATTTAAATCTTTTTTCGGTTGATGAATATCAGTGTTTTTCCTCTTGCATTCGTGGTCAAATTTCAGACGAATCAGACTGTAATCCTGTTTTTTAGCGCATTTAGCAGGTCAGCTATGAAAGTGATATCAGACGCTTTTCCAGGAAAACGCACAAATTACCGGGTTTTTTTGTAAGGAATGCGCACAGGCCAGTTGTAAGGAGGAAAGCGCTCAGCAGAAATTTATTATTGGTACACGTCAAGTTGAATTGTTAAAAAATTACAAGTGGATTAAAAACTCACCAACTTGGGTGGAAGAAAGTGATGTTTGAGGATTGAAAACTCACCAACTTGGGTGGAACACAGTGGTGTTTGATATATTATATCAAATATTCGATGAAATCATTTGTTCGTAAAAAGTCTTCTCTGTGGTGGTTCTTTGTGATTTATGGGTAGGTTCGCGTGCCCATAATTCAGTTGAAAAATTGCTGAGTTCTCCACGTAATTATTTAAAACGTTAAACATACACTGCAGTTGCGTACAGCGTACCGCCACACAATTTCACCATTTTTTGTTTCGCGGTACTGGCGAAATTTGAAATTGTTGTAAATAACGAATTGGTTTCCCTTGTTGCTGATGGAAACGACGAATTCATTGCGCGCTGGTAAAGACCGATAAATGCTGAAGAGGTGGGGAATACTGGTTGGGGAATGTTAGTGGCCCTGCTTCGTTTAGGTCCGTTACGATTTTTGATCGGCTGGTCGGAAAAAATCCTTAGAATGCCCGAAGGCCGACCCCCCCCGGCCGGTACCGCTAATCTGTTACAAACAGCTTGTTGCAGCATGGGCATTAGCGTGGAAAAGTATAACTGGGCAGACCAGCTGAGGAATCTCCTTATTAGTATTGGGATCGATAACTTTTGGACAGACAAGACCTGGGCGAAATAAAACAAAAAAGCGAACTTATTATTCATTTTTATCGAGTGAGGCTCGAATACATGGATGGTGAAAGAATAAGTCTATCCTCTCATGCCGCGTTATAAAAAGAAATACAGGGGGGTATGAATATGGAACTGTACCTGAGCATAGATTTGCCAATAAACTACAAAAGACTAATAGCTCAGGTTAGGTTGTCACACCAAGGTATGGTACAGTTGAATTTATACTATTCTTGAAATTTTCAAGAATAATTACTTGAAAGTATATCAGACAGAAATGTGTATTTTGTGTATTAGAAGGAGTGAGGAAACAATAGAGCATAATATATAATAGGTGATTGTCCCCAGCTAATGCTAGATAGGTTGAAATACCTAGAATACTGGTGGCTTTCTCGGTTTGAAATTCTTAATATATTGAAATGTAGAGGTAGGGAAGAAGCCAGCATGTTGGGGAAGTTTCTGCTAGCATATGCCTACCAGAGTTAGAATGTTTCTAGCAGCCTTATTGAAGAAGCGGGCCTGTTGAGTACGGAATAAAACAAAATTTATTAGCGAAAGGAAAAGTGAAGTGTCTATAAGTAAAGATATAAAAGAAAATAACTGAAGATAAATGAAGATAACTGGGGTTGGAATTCGTATTGAAATATGTATAATTATGGTAAGAATTTGTTATTGGTTTAAATATCTATGTTCGTGAATTATGAACGTTTTCCCTTATGACTGGCGGTACCGATTGAAGTTCGAATTTTGTATTTATTTTTATGTATTTGGAATTATGATTACCAGAGGACAGTATTTTATTTGGTACTGATGTTGTATAGCGAGCAATAAAAATATTTGATTTGATGTGCAGCTCGTCATCAAGTGGCATGAACCGGTGGTGGTCAAAACGGAGACGGTACATAGTTTTGATGAAATTCCTATTCAGATGTCTTTCGTTAATCCATATGGTTGTGTATTATACATATAGATTACCGAAATCAAAAGCGCCCGCGTCCAGTACTCGACTTGCTAGTAATGGCAATCCCTCCGGACAGTATTAATATGAGTTGTAGGTACTACCTACTAGCGGAACTAACCCTTTAGATTTAATGATGGTAAAAAATTTAACGAACCAGTTCGGTCGGCTGCTTGACTTCACAATTGGCGTCATTCCGTACAGAAAGCAATTCCTTCTTTTACTGAAGTTGATGATATTCATTATTACTCTCTGGAAATGAAAGGTACCTATTAAATAAACAGAGATGAATGAGCGAGCGATATCAATCGAGAAATACGAAATCGTCGAATAATTGTGACTACTGAAATTAAAGTTCCAACAGATTTTTGTTAGGACATGATTTGGAAAAGAAATAAATAAAATACCTACATCATAGTTGAGCTGGCTCCTATAATAGGTATAAAACAAAAAGTGAGGCGAATTATAATGATTCTCTCAAAGAAAGTACGGTCAGTTGAGGAGGTAGCCAGCAAAAGGGGTTTTCTCACATTTTGCAGATTTTTGCTGGTAGTAAATATTATGTAACCATGATATGAGTGAAATGATCGGATCAAATTCTGATCCTCCTTATAGGGCAGCAGGTCACGTCCGTGACGCGGGCAGGCAACTGGGCATAAAGCGTCAGCCTAAAAGGCTGTTTACTTAACTTCTTTTAAAACTTTGTTGATATCCCAAATGTATAGTGTGTATTTGTATATTATACATGTGGGATATCATATAGGATATCCAACAGGATTTGTTGGTCTCTCCGTAGTCTGTCTGTTCACCCACTGACCCACGTATTCTAGAGACTGTGACGGTGTGGCTGTTCTCGAGTCATTTTATGGTCCGGTGGAAACGGGGTCGTTTGGGGGAAGCCTACTCGATATCCCTTCTTAACCGGTGAAAATATCGCTGGTATAGAGGGGGGGGGGGGGGGTCCACCGTCACTCTCCTCACTCTGTCACACGGTAGCAGAGCGTGGTTTGGTAGTATGCGCTGAGTAATTCACCATACTCCATCCAATTTTTGTGGGCTTTCCAGAAGGATGAGCCCAAAGATTTCCAGAAGGATTCCTTTACAAACATCCTGTTCCTTTGATAATACATACCTCTGTTGGCTTCCCCACCCCCATTCCCCTCTTAAGAGTGTCAATATAATTAAACTACATTGAGCTCATTTGACGGCGAGCAATGCCGTGGCCCAATTTACAAGTCCCAGTAGTTGTTCCATCCAGCGATGGAGGTTGCACTAGATGAGCTCAGTTCACTGGACAACAACCACTGTAAACATTTTTTCTACGCCAATACTCATATGTAGGAGCTTTGTTTTCCACCAGCAAAATATTAATGAGGTAATACCATTACGATGGAGGTTATTCACCTTGAAGTTTTTCAGTTGTCCTTTCCTGAACCAGAACTACATACTACTTTTCATTCCCCCTTTTCCCTCTCATATTCGTGCTACCCAGAAGTATGTCATGTGGGGAGCAGTGTGACGGTGTGGTTGTTCTCGAGTAGTTTTTGGGTCCGGTGAAGACGCGGTCGCTTGGGGAAGCCTAATCGATATCCCTTCTTAACTGGTGATAATCTCGCTAGTATAGTGGGGGGGGGGGGGGGCTCTCGAGGGTCCACTGTCACTCTCCTCACTCTGTCACAAGACTGACCGAATAAACTCCATCCACGTTTTGCATAGCGATACCCACAGCGTCAATAAAGGCGGTTAATCACAGCTTGAAAAAGGCATACTCCATTAATTTTGGATAATGAAACTTGCCAGGTCTTTTTTGCAGTTCCACCGAATGGTCTAGAGATTCAGCCTCACTGGCACTCATCTGCGAGGGTTGAAAATGAGGGTTAATATTTCAATTTATTGTCTGAGGTTTGCAGCTCAAAATATCATTAGGCAAGTTTTCCTATGTCCATATTTTATTCAAATAGGTTACATCTCATGAATAACAATGAGATTTTCAGAGACAATACTTAGGCCTCCAACTACAAGGAAATGAAGAAGATGTCAGCTAATCAGAAACGGCTATTTTTCCATTAAAAATTGTGAATTATCGTAGGTCGGTATGTACGTATTGATCGGTAAGGATCTGTGAGGTCAGTAAGGGATTAGTAATTTCTCCTACTTATTACATAAACTGATGCCCCGACAGACCAGTTTTTGGCTTAATTCCAGAACGGACACAAGTTCAAATTGAAAATCTGCCAGGTGTCCACCAGACACGCGCTATCGCCAGGTGGCCTTAACGACGCTACCATCTGTTGTCTGAGGTTATTATTCCACATGCAGATTTGTATTCCTCATGCTGGCTATGGTTCCGTAGTAAACCCTTCGAATTCTAGAGATATTGTTTTTTAGGGAGAAATTGTGAACTAAGGTTCATTTTGGTTTATTATTTTCAATAATATACCTTTGGAATCGACCATGAAAAAAAATAAAATATATTTTTACCCCCCCCCTCCCCCTTAAAATTTGATGGTTTACGTTTCAAGGGACGTAGAATACGAATATTGAATTAAAAAATTCCGTCCGTCGTCAGTACGCCGTTCGCGGCTGTTTCCTTAGTTCCCATGAACCGAAATTCACGAAATTTGGTATGTGTGTCCCGTTCGGGCTCTAGTTGATCCTCAAAGCTCGGCGTTACTGTCACTAAACTCTAAGGGGTGAAAAACAGGGGTTGAAATATCCAGAGTACCCCTTTCTCGGATAATTTTATTTTATGGTATGGGTTTTCTCGCATTTTTAAATAGCTTGATTTTTTTCTGAATTGTTGGGACCATCTGGAGCATTCTACGATGTCACCATAAAATTTGCTATAAAATTTGCCCTGAAGAGCAGCGTGTATGCAGGCATCAAGCTGGGTCGAGAGCTCACATCACTTGTCTCTCGGCCAGGTGGCGGCCGTAGGCGTCGGGCTCTTACGCTTAAAATCAGAGGTTCGAATCCCGGAGCCGGGGCCGAGTATTTGTCACTTCACATCAACAATTTCCCTTCAGAACTACATTTTTGTGTTGTGTTTCTTTTTGCCATTTTAGCTACTGCTTGGAACATTCAACGCATGATATTAATTTGTAGTGGCCTATTAGGTGCTAAACTACGGAGGGGCTGTGATCTACACAGAAGGGCTATCTATACAGAGAGCTGTGACCTTTAACAGTAGGGTGTTGTATACAAAATACAACTTGCAAGTTTTTACTCATCTGAACAATTCTACTCAGTTACTCATTTGAACAATCATCCTCATTATATAAAGACTTATGAATAGGACCTAGTTCACTAGGAAACGTTGAGAAATGGAATGAACAAACAAACAAACAAACAAAAAAAAGGAAAAAAAAGTCTAGTTTGGTCAAGCAACATCTACAAGGTATATATAATATATACAGTGGTTCAGGTTTTGTTGAGGATCGGTCAGTAGAGAGTCAAGTTCTAGAGTCAACGTTTCGGCCGTTCATTCAGGCATTTTCAAGGAGGGTTGAGTCGTTGGTGTTGAGCTTGTAAGCTACATGTATATAAGTCGAAGACTTCACTGAACAAGGAAACTGGGTATGGAGTCTGGTTCGTGAGTCACCTGTTGAACACGAACCAGTCTCCATACCCAGTTTCCATGTTCAGTTAAGTCCCTGACTTATACAGGGTGTTCACACTTAAGGGACCTTCTAAGGATCGATTCTGCAGGTAATTTGCAACAAAAAGTTCCTCCTAGGAATTTTTTGAAAACCCCTTTATTTTTCGAGTTTTTTCACTATTAAGATTTTTTTCGTGTTTTCGACCTCGTCTCAGTAAAACGGCCATAACTCCCTTAATTTTTGGAGTAAACAAAAAATTGAGGACACCGTTGAGAAGAGCGTTAAATTTCCCATCTCCCTGAGGTATTTGGATTTTTTTACAGTAGGTCAAGTAGGCGAAATAATGGACTAAACACGAGAATTTCTCACTTTTTCAAAATTACTGTTTTTTTATGGTGCGTTACGTATTAAAACAAAATGGTAAAAAACCGTACGCGTTACAGTAAAAACTTGCCCAAAAGCTCAGGTTTCCAACGGTATAATAAACTTTGATTTTACTCTGTTAATTAGAGGAGAAAACGACGTTTGAATTTAAAAAAACGGGATTTTTCGTTGAAAACCCTGTTTTTGGGGTTCAACACCATCAGATCAAGTCAGGAAGGGTTTATTATCGTTCCCTCGTAATTTTTCACGCTGAATTCAATGGTGACACTCTCCATCCTCCACGGACCGTCTCAAAACTAGGTTTCCGAAGGTTGAGATTGACCCATTGACCCTAAGCCCCCCCCCCCCCCTTGAACCCTGTTTGGGATCTGCGTTAAAAAGGTTTGCAAGACGATTCCTGTTCTTGAGCTATCTCGGAATGTTGTTTATCGAATATTTTCACACTCATTACCTTTCAACTCTCAACATGCCTCCGCATTACACAATGCAGGATTATGCCAATATCGTGTTTTTATACGATGCCCACCGTAGGATTGCCTCTGCGGCATCTAGGGAGTTCGCAGAAAGATTTCCGGATCGTCCAGTTCCGAATCCCCAGACGATACAAGCCGTTTTCCACCGGCTATCGACGACGGGATCAACCGTGCCAGCACCTACTAGGGACAGGGTGGAGAACGGCAATCCCAGACATCAACAAATCTTGGACATTTTTCAACAGGTACAGATTTTTCACATATTGTATTTCTACCCGTATTACTAACTTTTAATTAATAACAATTTCTAAGGCTCGTCTCAAAAGTACCTGTCGAAGTCGCACTTATTTTAAAAAATCGAAAAGTGCAAAGGTAATTAAACTGTTTAAAAATGCTGTGGTTGCTGATGGACTAAGACATGCCTTTGAACCAGAGGGGTCAAGTCTACTTTCAAATGGATGGGTGTCCAGCGCATAACGCTCGAACCATCAGGGAATGGATGAACACTCATTTCCCTAATCAATGGATCGGGCGTTATGGGCCAGTCCCCTGGCCTGCAAGAATTCCAGATTTGACTCCGTTGGATTTTCACGTATGGGGCACATTGAAATCGCTAGTGTACGCGAATCCGGTGGAAACTCGAGAGCAACTTATTGAACGGTAAGAAATTTTATTTGTAGACACTCTCAGCTATTACGAACAAATCAACACCCGTAATTTTCATGAACATATGAGCACCATCGTAACCACGACCTAAATTGAGGCACTCGGAAATTTTTGCAAGGGCACTAAAAATGTCCCATTCCGGTTTCAGGATCCAGGAGTGCTCTGCAACAATGCAGAGAACGTTAGTGCTGTACCGAAGCAGTGAGACGGAGGTGTCGATTGTGCATTCAACAAGAAGGGGGACACTTCGAACATTTGCTGTGATAAATTGTGATAATTAGTGACTAATTAAAATTTTGACTTGATTCGTTTTCGATGAATTTGAAAACCCCTGGTTTACTGCTAGTGGGCCATTATTTACCATTATTTAGTTGGGAAACCTAGTTCTGAGACGGTCCGTGGAGGATGGAGAGTGTCACCATTGAATTCAGTGTGAAAAATTACGAGGGAACGATAATAAACCCTTCCTGACTTGATCTGATGGTGTTGAACCCCAAAAAACAGGTTTTTCAACGAAAAATCCCGTTTTTTTTATTCAAACGTCGTTTTCTCCTCTAATTAACAGAGTAAAATCAAAGTTTATTATACCGTTGGAAACCTGAGATTTTGGGCAAGTTTTTACTGTAACGCGTACGGTTTTTTACCATTTTGTTTTAATACGTAACACACCATAAAAAAACCACAGTCATGCAGCATGGCTATAAGAGCGAATTTTCGAAGTTTTCGGCATCCTCCTCCGCCTAAAATTTTCTGAAAATTAATTTTCGGCCAATGTTTTCCCAACTTGATACCATACAAAATTAAAACAGGAGTAGTTTTACGCAAAGTAAAATTTGGGGTGGAAGGAGGGGGAGGGGGAAATCAAAAATGTTTTGAATACCAGAAGAGTAGGTAGGTATTGGATACGTAACAAATTTTTTGTTCCATTTTTTGCCGAGTAACACCTCGGTTTGTAGATTTTCCAACGCTGAACACGATGGTGAAGTCAGAATTGCGATACATTCCGTTATCAGATTAGAGCAGACGAACCAGGAAGACCATCTCAAGAAATAACCACGTTCCTTCATCTTCAAAGTGCTCCAGTTTGAGAATGGAATGAGATATCGCAATTCTGATTTCACCATCGTGTTCAGCGTACAAAAACCTTTAAAATGAGGTGTCACTTGTCAGACTTTTTCATTTTGGGAATTTATGGGTAATTTTCCCCCCCTAAAACTCCCCAAAACTCCCCCTTAGAGTGACCCGATTCTGCCCATCTTCGAACTTAGCCTGTCGATTGCCAAGACAGATTTTTCGTGCAAATTTGAACTTTTTATCTCAATTCTTTCGAGAGTTATCGTCTGGAATGACACACACACACACACACACACACACACACACACACACACACACACACACACACACACACACACACACACACATATATATATATATATATATATATATATATATATATATATATATATATATATATATATATATATATATATTATATATATATATAATTCTTGGTGTCTTTCGGCAGTGAATTCAGGATGGTCTGAAACGGATTTTGGTATAAAAATCTTTCGGAAATTCGAGTTTTAAAAATTTTGGACCGAGAACAATAGCTTCCTTTCCTTCGAAAATTCGCTAAAAGAACAGTAATTTTAAAAAAGTGAGAAATTCTCGTGTTTAGTCCATTATTTCGCCTACTTGACCTACTGTAAAAAAATCCAAATACCTCAGGGAGATGGGAAATTTAACGTTCTTTCCAACGGTGTCCTCAATTTTTTGTTTACTCCAAAAATTAAGGGAGTTATGGCCGTTTTACTGAGACGAGTTCGAAAACCCGAAAAAATCTTAATAGTGAAAAAACTCGAAAAATAAAGGGGTTTTCGAAAAATTTCTAAGAGGAACTTTTTGTTGCAAATTACCTGCAGAATCGATCCCTAGAAGGTTAACAGTCTCAAGTGTGAACACCCTGTATATAATTGTAGATTATAGCTCAGTGCCAACGACTCAACCCTCCTTGAAAATGGCTAAATAAACGGCCAAAACGTCTGTTCAGAAATTTCTTTAGATTGAAGTCCATTGATCTTTTCCATGTCCTGTCAGGTTCCGGGGAATCTTTGTAGCGGTGAACCGGGGAAAAAGGATTGGACTGAACTTGGAAACACCGTAACACCCTTATTTCGCATTGGTTTTAGCACCTGTTTTCAAACTTTTCAATTTAAAATTTATACAGCCAAAAACCTCCTGCAAAGGATACCAAGTTTAGTAGACCCACAGTTTCTTCCTAACATCATAAATGAAACCAAAATAGGTAGTAACGCCCCTAACTACCCAAAATAATGGTCAAAATGGGCTGAAGTTTGGAGGGTAGGTACGGGTTGGGTCACAGATGGTCCCATACCAAAATCATTGAAAAAGTACTGCAACTTCCGTCTGCGCATGCGCAATCGTGAAATACTTGAAATGCCCATAATATTCTTTGAAATGAGTTCAGACTCGAGGGTCGAGCAGGAACAACACTTCGATAGTTCCATGTGAATTTCATTGGAATCGTACTGTAACTTTCGTCTGCGCATGCGCGAACATTAAATGTTGACCATTTGAGCCATAGAGAGCTGAAATATCGAGGGTACGCGCGGGTTGGATTGCAGATGATCCCATATCAAAATCATGCATGGATACTCCACCTGTCCACTGAATGAATCTACCCAACTATTCTATGCGTTCATATGATTCAGGTGAGGAAGCTATAATGCCTATTCGAATTTGCAGACGTTTTTATAACAAGTAGGTATCAGATGTAGCCCTAGCTCACATGTTTGAGTTTTCGTTATTTCCCCCGGATTTCCCATATGCTTTTTGAGGTCCCAACTTTTTCTTAATCGCTGTGAATATAGAAATTGAACCGTGCGACTGCCTTCTAACATAGTGAAAATACACTTTGTGACGAAAATAATAATTTTTTATTCCATCTTCAACTATATCAAAAGGTTGTAAGCGTTATTAACGAATTTCTGATTGTACATGGAAGGGTAGACCGTGTTTTTGAAGGCAGCACTATGCTATCGATTCACCACGTCGGTAGGGGTGGAAGCATCCCCTAAACATCCCACGCCCTCAACTCACCCCTCTGAATTTACTCATTGTCCCTTCACCACTTTCCACGCTGCACTAACATATCTTCAGATTCCTCGTAGAACTGCATTCATTTCTCTACATCACCTATTGTCCAACCTGTGCTGCTTATTAAATCATAAATTCGTTGCAACTCCCGTCAATAGACCCCCCCGCACTCAAAACACGTGCTGCCATTTTGTTTGCCACTTGTATGTTCCACTTTCTTCGTGTAGCTTGTTCTTATTTTTTATGTTTCTGTTGTTTTTTACTGCTGGGAGCATAAATTAACGTACTGTGTACCAGTATAATATTTTCATCATCAGTGGCGGATCCATGATTTGGAAATGGTCTTTTAAATCCATATCAAATTGTATTTTAATTTTAAATAAAATCTTTACAATTTCTCTCTACAGTAAATGTCTTATGAAATACCAGTACAACGTGGTTATAATTAGTACTAGTACCAGTACCACATAATGTAGTACTACCAATAAATTGTAATAATTAATGTCATTGGCACAATGAAAAACACTTCACTTTAAAATATGTTAATTAATTATTGTTAGCAAGGAATAACAAACCTCAAAGCTCATTTTATCCAGTGTATATTCCCTCTCTAGATCCGCCACGGTTCATTATGATCGGCATTATATTGTAATTTTACGCGCACTACAATGTAGTCATTCTCCCTCATCCGTCAGTAATCCAGGATGAATTTCCTTCTGCCGGGGTTAATTTTTTCGGTGGGTTTGGGAAGAAACCCTGCCTTTTTTTAAGTAGGAGGAAGGATTTTTATATGTTCTCAGTCCTCTGCCAATTCTCCTCTGGAGCTTATATTCATATAGGGTGTAATTTTACGTGAACCTACTCCTTCCTTCAGAGGAGGGAGGAGAAGAACCGGGGGTACTCCGGTTTTTCGATTCAGGGATCTGGCAATTTTTACTGTGGCATTTGTGTCTATTTGCCTATGTGATAAGGTAACGGCGTGAAATAATGATCCCGTGTGAAACGTAACTATTGGATTTTTGGTAGCTTACTAGTCCTCCACACTTTCAATGATTAATCCAAGGAAATGTAGCAGAAACTTATCCTTACCTGATCTGGCTTACTATTTTCAACCGTGAAGTTGAAAGCTAGCCTCACCCTCGGGTTGCACGTGTCCGGTCTGATGAATAGATCGTATTCATGCTGGTTGATTAGATCCACGAAACCCAAGTTCCCTAAAACGTGATGAATTGCTTAGTTTCCTCTGTTTCCCTCGATGGACTTGGGGGAAAGGCTGTCATCTGGCCTTTTCGGCTGACTGGCTCCAGTTTATTCTACATGTAGAACCGAATTAAAAATGCAGAATGGATTTATGGCTTTTCTAATGACATCTCGATGTAGTTGCACCTCCCTCTAAAAGATGGAGAAAGATTGAGGAAAACTAAAACGTGAGTCGGAATTCGGAGGGCGGTCGCTGGTCGCATCAGATTGGTTCCTATTAAAAGAGAGAGTTTGTGCATTTTATTTAATCAACCAGCGTAGGATTAGGACCAAGTGGTCCTCTCTTCCATCCCCCTGGTAAACACGAAGATTTAAAATCCTCCATACAATCACGTTTCTTAACAATATTATTAAGTTATACCTACTACAAATAAATGTTTACTTCCACTAAATATAAACTATGTCGTTATCTCGTTACACAAATAGGAAGGCGATCTAGTGGCGCGGAAGCGTGACGCCCGCCAGAAAACCGAAAAACTCGAAAGCGATCAAGAACACTGTTTACTCGACAGAACAAGTGGGGCACGAACGGCCCGTAGAAATCCACATCCATTTTTTCGCATGAGGTTTAATTGAAAACCTAAAAGGTTTAATTCAATTACTAAAAGGTTTAATTTTTAAAGGTTTTATTCATCTGGTAAAAATTTCAATTAATAAGGTAAATCCTATAATTAAAGAGGACTGTGAAAACCACATCCGATAGAATTGCTTACTAAATCTTTGCTTATATTGCAAATCTTGGAATGTTGGCGAATTTTCAAAGAAAATGTAGCGATTTGGCTCGTTCCAAAGTTTCAAAGATGCTCCCTGTGAACCGGAAAACCCTCCAAAATCCGTTTCATGCATCGGAGATCTAAATAATTATAGATATTTTACTTTTTCTTATAAATAATAGTCAATTATAATGTTAAGTAAAAATGTTGTTAGAGTGATCCTGTGGTTTAACACCTACCTACGAAACAAAAATCGAGGTTGATTGCACAAAAACTTGAATCGATGAATCTAAACTTGGATCTTATAGAATAATTTGTGTAATTCGCGTGTATTTAGGGTACTAGTAGTAAGAGGCTTGGCTCTTTATTTCGTCTTCGTCATCGTTTGTAGAGCTCTCGATGAGGTCAAAGCAACCGGTTAGTTAAAAAGTAGCTTTTACCCAATCACAAATGGATCATCGTGTTTCACTGCGGCATTTGATCCAGATTATCAGTCTAGCTTCTCTCATTTATGGCAACAGCATTATTCTTCTTTTCTTCAGCTTTAGCATTCTTAGTATAATCGTCAGGTACGTTGTGTCCACCTAGTTCTTTTAACCATGAAGAAATTCTTGGACTCCGAGCACATCGTTGTCATATCAATTCATACCTCACATGAACAGGGCTGTCCCTTTTTTGATTCGTTGTCTCGGACCGTCTTGCGTAAACAAGCTGTTGATCGCGAATATTAATTAAGTATTATAAGACACGTTACTTTTCCAGCCAGCGATAGCATTGCTCCTTTGCAGTTCGCTTCAACGTCGAAAAAGAACAAAACAAGAATTTTTTTTGTCCTTTGTTTTTGAAAGTGGAGCCGATGAATTACGTTAAAGACAAAAATTCCTCAAGAGGGGGCGGGAATTCATGCAAAAATCGGCGCTCATGATTTGATCCTTGCGGGCCGGAAACACCATAAACCGGACAATAGTTTATATAAAGATTATTCGTTCCACCTGTGCGATAAGGTCATCTCAAGACCCAGTGCCCTAACAAAAACAGCCTACAAGAGACCTCCCATACCATATCCAACATTATTCGGACGACAAACTATTTTCCACGTCAGAGTCCCTCAAATCACACTTCCACGAACTGGCTGTTATAAAACTACGTACAGTTCGCTGCCGACTACATTTCACGATGCACAGAAGAAACAGAAAGTTCAGCTGCAGTCACCCAGTTTCAAGTAGTCTCATACATGCATTTCATCCAAGAAAAATCCCTAGTTGTACCCAACTGGAACACCATGAAGCACATCGAAGGACTCTATACTCTCCTAATATTAGTCTGCCGCCGAATTCTTCATGATGGATGGCCCAGAAAGAAGGTGACAACGTCAAACCTCAAACCTAATTCAGCCGACACAATGAGCTCACGGTTGCATAGGGGGTACAAGCACGTTATTCCCTCATCTTCACGCGCAGTCCTCCGAAAGATGCTTCAAGAGTACCACTTTGGCTCATCAAGAATGAAATCGCTTGCCCTAAACTACTCCTGGTGGCCATGTGTGGATTCCGACATTGGGGAGACGGGCATTTGAATTGTTGATTCAAATATGGAAAATTCCTGTCATGCAGCATGGATTAAGAAGCGAATTTTCAAAGAAATGGTTTGGGAAATTGAGATTTAAATTAATAGTCATTTGCCAGAGCACTCACTACGGCCTGTTTGGGCAATTGTTGACACCAGATTGGCACGTCGTGCAGAAAAGTTAAGTCAAAAAATCATTTGTGGGTATTTTGAACCAAAAAAATGTTATTTTGATCAATCGATGCGGTCTGAACGTGCTGAAACTACCTACTCGCATTCGATTCAGCGACCGAAAAACATGGTAAACTACACCTCACATGCCTACATTAAAAAATATGCTATGTTCTTGGGTTTAGGATTACAATTTTGTAAATTTGGTACGCTGTGTGTTCCTGATCGGACTGGGGCTAGCTGCAATCGATTCAGCGCCCCAAAAAACATGACTGACAACACCCCACATGCCTGTGTTGCTGAAATTCTTTCTGTTTTGATTTTTTGAACCGAAAATTAGTGATTTTGGACCGCTGCGCACATTGCGATCGGGCTGGGTGACGAACTCATCATTACTCTTGCGGAGGCGGATTTTTCAGCGCAAGAACGAATTTTTTTCCATGGATATCAAGGGACTTATCGTGCGGAATGACACACACGAGCGCGCGCACAAAACTCACCTCCTTGGCGTATAACGAATGTGTCTGCAAAATATCAGCTCGATCCGCTATGTCTGTGAGGCGGTAGCCCTGTCAGAGAAACAACAAGATGTAGAAAACGCTGCGAAGTCCTGTCACATGGGTTTATTATTCTACTGGACCCACCTACATAAATGTTAGCTGTTATTTATTGTTTCTCAAAAACACGAATTAGGCTCATTTTTTTAAACAAATTATCTTTGATCATTGATAGTGCACTTATTGTCTTTATTCACCTACTTCTAATGTTATTAAACAACTAGGGCCCAAATGGAGCCTGCAAGCGAAAGAACGAATTTTTTTGGGCCGAAAATAAAAATGTAGTATAGATGATACGGCGGAAGAAGGTTGCATTTATTCCTGTGAATATTTTTGGTCTAAAAAAAACTTTCTTTCGCACACAGGCTCCATTTAGACCTTAGTTGTGTCCCGAAACGTTGCAGCCCGACCGGAAATCATCCATAGGTGGTATATCACCCAAAAATAGGGTTTTTTGGTGTTTTAGTAACATGAGCTCGTGGTTTATTGTTTTTTTAGGAGGCGGAGACGGAGTATGAAGTCTGTTTTGACAAATGAGCGAAGAATTGAAGTTCTAACAGAGTTTCAGCCTTAAATTTGCGTTAAATTGTGGTCTAAAATCGTCTTTCTCCTGCACACAGGCTCCATTTGGGTCCTAGTTATGCTCGGAAGCTCGGCAGCCCGATCGGAATACATTCAGGGTGGTATGGGTGAAAATAGGTGTAAAAATAGGGATCTTCGTGGGCTTTTTGTTGTTGAAGTTTCAATGAACGTGAGGTATAGTTTTCCATATTTTTTTAGGGAGAGAAGACCGAATATGAAGCTGATTTTGAACGAAGAGTGCAAAATAGGGGTTGCAACGAAGGTTCAGCTCCCAAAATTCATTTTTTGTGAGTCAAAAATCTGGGAATTTGGCTGAAATCGCCCTAAATTTGTATAATAACACTAGAAGTACTATCAACAGATGAATCAAGACAATTGAATGGCACTAACAATGATCAAAGATAATTTGTCAATAATAGGACACTAATTCGTGTATTTGGGGGGCCGAAATTGGTGGAAACCATCAAAAATAGTTATTTAATTATTGCACGTGAAAGAAACAACAAATTTACAGCCAACATTTCTGTAGACTGTCCAATAGAATAATAAACTCATGCGACAAGGACTTCGCAGCGTTTTTGGAGTCTACGCACCTTGAAACGTAAAAGAAAACATCTTGAGGGGTGTTCCAAAAAAATTTCCGAACCGAATAGGTAGGTGTACTATTCAGAGAATAATAAATCAAAAAAATATTGATTTTCAAACTTCCATGACTCTGGCACCTGATGGTCCGCGGGTTGAAAATTCGGTGCACGACCTCAGGGGCTCTCGAGAATGGCTGTACTAAGTGTAGTTAGTGGAATGGGGGGGGGGGGGGGGGCATTCCTTGGAGCAGAATGTGTATGCAGAATTTCAGCTCGATCCATTGTGTCTGACAAGAAACAACTAGAGGAACAAAGAGAAACACTTGTTCTTTCGTGTACGCAGTGTCCTTTGTCGCTTTCGCGTTTAGGTTGTCTTGGAGGGCGTGACGCTCCCGCGTCCCTAGATAATAGAATAATTAATTTTCTAAACATTTAACTTACCGCATTCAAATGACGCGTCGAAACACAGGTGACCTTAGTAGATACAATGTAAGGACTTTCTTGATTCATCATGTGAATTGGAATGACCTACAACTCGAACACGGAAAGTTCCATTCAAGCAGATTACTACGATAGTGCATGCAGACGCGTCCATTTTTATCCTAGTTCTACGTCTTTTGAAACACTAAAACTAAAATTTTACGGTAAAACTTATTTTACCCTGCTAAGTTTTTTGCCTGAAGTTCGCCAAATTTTAGTATTCTATTTTTTCACGGTTTATACTGCCATCTTTCAAATCCTGCAAGTATTTTCACCCAGTGTTTGCTGTATTCGCCAACAG
Source organism: Leptopterna dolabrata (assembly GCA_954871275.1). NCBI lineage: Eukaryota > Metazoa > Arthropoda > Insecta > Hemiptera > Miridae > Leptopterna > Leptopterna dolabrata. The sequence continues at coordinate 128,839,492 of OX940974.1, read as the reverse complement.
TTGAGTTCAGTGGTCGGTTATTATGACCAATAATTAATTCTCAACATCTGTAATGGCCTAATTATTTGTATTGGCCCCATCTCCCCCCCCCCCCCCCCCGGTAAATGAGATGAAAACAGTATTTTTTTCTGCTACTAATGGGCTGAGAACTTCAAATTGATCCGCGCATCTAGTTTTTGTGACGCAATGACAGGTATCACTTTACCAACAATTACGGTTCCACTTTAAAAAGTTATTCAATTAAGTTAGTAATTTATTATTGTGCAGATTTTGGCATGCATATAATTTGCAATTCTACCAGCCGGCATAGATCTTCGTCTCCGTGAACAGATACACCAGACATCCTAAACACACCACTTTCCGATTACACTCACTTTAATCATTTTCGAAACCAATTTCCCATAGTTTTCCCATATTTTCATACAACATCGTAAAGTCAGAATGAAATATTCCCCCACTTCTTATCACCGGTTGCCGGTGCCACTGTGACTGTAATCCAGTTTGGCCATCAAAAGCAACGCAAATGTTGGAACACCTGTTGTATTCGTTCCCAATTTTCTGCTTCTGCATTGCTTGTTTGTACTTTATTGTTGCTCTAAAATTATTGTTAGTCATTCCTTTATTTATTAAAACTATGCTCGTGTCTCATCAGCTCCACCAAAAAAATATGGAATCACCAGGTTTTCGAGAACTCCATGAGAATGGTCATTAGTGTCATTACTTAGCAAGAGCAAGTCTCCAAGTTCCGGTCTCTCTTTCTTTTTGTACCTCGATTTGTTTCCGAGAAATGCCTAGCGCTGGCCTGTTTTTCTAAAATCGTGTGTCCCTTCTGTTTCGCTCGAGTACCAATGAAATAATCTGTTCGGTGGTATTTGCGATCATCGAAAGACGTGAAATCGGGTATAGGAAGCCATGATCTGAACTTCTGTCTAGACCTTCTGTGTACGGCATTAATCTACCTCCCTTGCGTTCTTGGTAGGATCTTCCCATTTTCTATGTACTTTCGCGTTCCACAAATATTTGAGGCAGATGAAACGCAACATGTGTAAACAGAGAGCGGCAAACGAACTGAGGGCAAGTAACTAACAATTGCTTCGAGTTGGAATGAGGAGGAAACCTTTAGAATAGTTGCAGATGTGTATGAAGGCGAACCCCCCACCACACACTGTCAGTCGGCCTGCAGGTGCATGATCCACGTTCTTCGAATTCTTTGGTTTATCTCAGTCGGGCGGCAGGCCATTTCGTCAGTCGTGTTGTTGGAGTGTTGCGGACTGAAGCGTTTACTTGGCCTGAAGAGATTTGCGCAGGTATAGCTACAACTGAGAATGAACAATTCGAGTTGGGATCTTCAAAGCTTTTTCCCTAGTTCTCCAAAAAATACTAGTGCCAAGAAAAAATGCAAAAAGTTGATATGAAACTGAATCAAATTATGATATTAGTGAATAAAAGTGTGGAGCGCATGAAATTTTTAATTCACGTAGGTAACAGTGAATTAGCGCTCCACGCTTTGATTCATAGTCAGTAATATCATCATTTGATTCAATTTCATATTAGCAACTTGCTGAAGCATGGCGGGAGACTGCACGGGTGTGGCGAAGTGGCTGGCCTGCAGTTTTGGAGCAGTCCCGGTCGGCCGACAGAAAGCTGCCTGCAGGCACTTGTCGCACAGTGTGTGGTACCTACCTTCAGGCACGCATCTACGGTTCAGTACGTCCATGTGCAGGTGGTTGACTTGTAGTGTGTGTTGCCCTATGACACTGGTCTTACGTTCGTCTGTTGGGGCAACATCGTGCAGACTACCGTATAATGTATGGGGCCCTTTAGGGTATCCTTCCCTTAGATGTTTGCCGCCCAAGGCTATAGGAAGCATCCCCTCTGACATAGGAGGCTAAGGTTCTCTGAAGGACCATCGCTCCGTGGGAAGAAGAAGGAGAATTTTTCCGTTTTCGAGTTTGTTAAATTAGTGCAAATACGGTATCTAAATGAAATATAAACATGAAAGTCCTCATATTGTATCTACGTACCTTTTTTCGCCTTTCCACTGTGACCGGGTGGACGCATAACAACCCTCGTCACATTTCCCATCGAACCTTCATTTTCACTGTCTTCGCTCTCTAGAATAAATATAAATAATGATGTTTAATGACAGTATAATTTATGAACACAAAATCAAGCTTTCCTGATACCAATAAATAAATATCAATATCAGTAAATATCAAATTAGGTAGTAGTTGAAGAATCAAACGCATGTTTCTTCGATTCACAAATTTCCGTGGATAATCAAGGAGTTGACCTCCCATTTCAACGCTTCCAAATTGTATAGGGAAAATCTCTTTGGTTGTTAATATTGTTTTAGTTTTCGTTCATTGTTTCAATCATCTGACTTTAATGATCAGTTGTCATTGTTCAAGTGCGATGATTTTAAACCCATGTCTGGTCTTCATCAATACATAATCCATGCCGGAGTTCAGTATATTTATTATGAAATGCTGATCATCCTGAGAGGCTGTTGAACGTAAAGGCCAGCCTGTAATGGCTAGGTATAATTTACTTTACTTATTTTGAATACTTCACTTATAATAATATTTATGTCTCCTACCAAAATCCTAGTACGTACTTATGTTTCATCAATCCTCGAGTTAATTTTAAAAAATCTGTGACTGCTGTGACCGGTATACCAATGTAATATTTGTACCGCTATCATCTTTCATAAATCTCGAGGGCAATATGTAACAGATTACTTAATCTCGATGTTTTGCCCAAGGTACTATGCTTATATGCAATGCCTACCTCAAAAGTCCGCGTGTATAGCAGGTTATTCCAAAAATAGGGAATAATCGGCGAGACATTTGACAACTGATGAGGAACTTATATCAGGACATATATTAGCAAATGGAAATCTCGAAAATTCATCTATGATTACCAGCAGATGACGATTTTGTAGGCAGCGGTCCTTCAGTCAAACCTTAGCCTCTCAAAAAGATGACTGGTTTTTATTAATTTTCAAGACGGATTTTGGAAATTAGATAATATTTCACCGCATGATGCGCAAGCTGCAGCGAGTTCTCCAACGTCCGCAATCGAAAAGGGGAGATGCTGTGTGTATGCGGACGCAGTGAAGCATACTGGTGAATGAAGTAACTCGCACTGTAAGAGGCGTCAAGGGGTCCTCCTGACGTATCCCGCGCCCAATGACCACATTCCCAGACGTCTCACCTCCTGCCTCTAGGACCTTCGCGGTATAGACAGGATACGTAGGTACTCACTCGGTTAACCTTTTGAGGACGAAAGATGTGGGCATGAAAAACAGTTGGAGGACGAGAGCATCGGTACGATGCTTCAGGTGAAACAACCTACAGGACGAATCTGTCGAGTTTTGAAAAAAACCCTGAGGACGAGAGCATCATACCGATGCTGAACAGAAAACCCCCGAATGGACGAAAGCATCGTAGTGATGCTGATTCATTTTTTCTCATTTTTATTTTACTCTAATTTATTTTCGACTCCTTGAATGCACGAAAATTTCCTTCAGATAATGATAAATCCGGTCGAACAATTTTCATACTCCAATAGAGCCAATAGCTCCCCCTTCAGGTGTTCAAAGTAAAGCTGTTACTGTGTTTATTTGAAGAATCAAACAGCGACCAATGAACGAGCCTTTGTCAAAGAAAATTCGTTGGTAATTATGTTGTTCCACGCAATATACAATCGGGACTTGGGACAACTCTTCGTGCAGGATCTGCAGTTTGGCGAATCAGCGGAAAACTACCTACACGATTTTATTGCAAGACCTGCCCAGGTAACCCTGCTCTGCGCCCAGGACTTCAAAGAAAAACGGAGTTACAGTTATTGTTTGTTACGGCCGATGGTTTGATCACCGAAACCGGTATAACAGTGCTTATCGTGTATTAGTGGAAATATACTATTTTTTCAATAACTCCGTTTTTCTTTGAAATGGGTTTCCACGATTTCGTTGCGAGTGAATTAGTTCGTACCCAGGACTTGTTTTGAGAGGTTTCATTACCTACTCCAGAAGATATACGAAATAATTTTTTAAAAAAGTTTTGCCATGTTCCTAAACTTTCATTAAATCATTTTAAATAGTTCAATCATCAAATCATTCATAGTTTATCATTCTTATTAGCAGAAAAGAAGATAGTGAAAATGTTGCTTCTGAACAACGTCACTTTTATACAAAGAATAGTAATATTTCAAATTCAATATCAATATTTTAGACGTTGAAATATAATTAAGTAAGCTCATAAGTGAACGCTAGGAAGAAAATGTAATAATTGTTTCAATTTTTTTCAATAAAAAATGATTATTTGTACTAGTGAATCAGAATCAACTGGGAACACTGTCGTGGTATCCTCCCAGAACCACAACTTTGTCATGTAGAAATAACATCTCGCCAAATAAACATAGAAGTGGGGACGGAAGTCGCAGGAGAGCCGAGGCCTGCCTGGGGATCCCCACCATCCTCCACTAGCTAGGGGATGGCGGGAGACAGCTCTCAAGCCTATATATACTCACCTCCTTCGCCTTTTTAACCATTCTACGCTCTCCTCTAGTCGCTGACTACTCTCTCCTCCTTACCTCGTCTCTCTCCTTAACCTAAAAGATCTTGGGCATGGTGGTGATTCGCTCATAGCCAAACCAAGCAAACTACCCTAAAAGATCTCGGGCATGGTGGTGGTCCGCCCATAACGAAACCGAGCACACTCCTAAAAGATCCCGGGCATGGTGGTGGTCCGGCCATAACCAAACAGGGCACATCCCCCCTCATGCCGCCCGTGGTGGATGTAGGCTCTCACACATTCATCACAGTGGTGAACCCGACGTTCCCGCTTCCTTCTCATCATGGAGTCGCCGCCCCCTGTCTTGTCGCCCCCCGCTCTGTCGCCCCCTCCGCCTTGTCGCCCCCTCCACCGCATCTGCGACGGCTGCAAACGCCACCGCTGCCACACCGACCATCACCACCGACGCTTCCGACTGGGCTATAGGAGCAGTTCTCCACCGACACACCGGCACCACCCCCCAACCCTTCGGTTTTTTCTCCCGAACGCTGTCCCCACACAACGGAACTACTCCACGTTCGACAGAGAACTCCCCGCCATCCACGAAGCCATAAAACATTTTCGGGACTTCGTGGAGGGCCGGCAGTTCTCTGTCATCACCGATCACAAACCCCTTACACACGCCCTCCTCCAAAGTCGCAAGTCCGCCTCCCCCCGCCGGCCGCCTCCTGCAGCTCCAATTTATCGGTCAATTTACGACACGCCGGGGGCCGACAACTGCGTGGCAGACGCGCTCTCTCGACCCACGCCCGCGCCGGTGGCCGAACTGCTCCCCTTCCCATCCCCCTAGATCATCAGCCGCCACCAACAACCCGACTCAGACCCCGCCCTCGCCAACCTTATCGCCGCCTCCAAATTGGAACAGCTGCCGCCTCACGACCTCTGGTGCGACGTAACGACCGACTCACCTCGCCCTTACGTCCCACCGGAACTTCGGCGGCAGTTGTTCCAACACTACCATGCCCTCCACCACCCCGGCATCCGCGCAAGCCGGAACCTCATGAAAACTCGGTACTTCTGGCCCCACATGAACACCGACATCCGCAACTGGGTTCTCGGGTGCCAGAAGTGCCAACAACATAAGGTCTCGGCTCACCCCCGAGTTCCCCCCCATCACATCGACGACGCCCTGCCGTGGGAACATGTCCACCTGGATCTGATCGGCCCCCTTCACCCCTCCGAAGGGAAGAAATACTGCCTCACGATGATCGACCTTGTGACAAATTGGGTTGAGTGTATTCCACTCGCCCACATCTCCGCGGAAGCCGTCGCAACGGCCTTCCTCAACAACTGGATCGCCCGCTACGGCTGTCCGCGGACGCTCATGGTCGATCAAGGGAGGCAGTTCGAATCCGCCCTTTTTTCCGACCTCCTCCGTTCCCTCGGCATCCAGAAAATCCGCACGACCCCTTATCACCCCCAATCATACAGGAAAGTAGAGCGGTGGCACCTGGTACTCAAACAAGCGATCGCCACCTCCTCAACCTTCGCCTCTTGGACCAAGACGCTCCCGTACGTCCTTCTCAGCCTCCGGACCTCCGCCCGGCCCTCCGATAGCACCAGCCCGGCCCAACAAGCCTTCAAAGACCCACTCCGCTTGCCCGCCGACATTTTTCTTTCATCTGACAACCCGTCAATTAACAGGGAGCCCCTTCAAGGTCTAATACCCATAAACGACACCGCTTACCCGAAGCGGTTCTACACCTCGACCCACATGTACCTGAAGGAGCCCGGCCTCCAAAGCTTTTCAACTCCTTTACGCCGGGCCCTTTCAAGTCATCCGCTCCACAAACAGCACCGCTACCCTGTTAATTGACGGGAAACCCCACACCGTACCGTTAGCACGCTGCAAACCAGCTCCCGTTCTCCCCAACAACTCTCAACACACCAGTCTCCCTCTCGCCACCGACCATGCAACATCCCCCTCGCCCTCGATCTCCACGGTCACAGTCTCCGGATCCGGACGTTGCCGCGATTCTCCGCGACGTCTGGGTCCCTGCCCCTCTCTCACTGCTGCGCCGCTCGCCCGGGCCGCCCTCACCGCTTTTCAATTTTCCGCCTCCGAGGATCACCGGGTCACCTCCCCGGCCTCGGCAGTGGAACGTACCCCGGTGGGCCATTATTCGCGACTACTACATCGCAAAGGCCACCGGGGTATGCGCCCCCTACAGCCCAGTGGACCCCCTCATGCCACCTCCACCTACGCCACCACCGATGTCTGCGACGCCGCCACCACCCGTTCACCGCCCACCGCCACCTCCACCAACGACGACGGCCTCTCCACTGCCTCAACCCACCCCACCCACCACCACTCCACTGCCGGGGATATCCCCCATAGCCACCGCCGGGATTTTCAGGCCCGGACGACGCGAGGGGTGGAAAAAGCGCCCAGTCCCGGCGGCCCAGACTTCTTGCCCTCCCCCACGCCTTCAGGGCGGGGCCTTGAGACGGCGGAATGCTGCCCGTGTTATTTTTATACTCACACAGCATCCCGCCCCTCACTACCTCGACGCCATACGCCACGATCTCAACACCACACGCCCTCTACGCTTTCCGCCAGATGTCACCGCGACGGGGAAGCGGACAGGTCGGGCACCAGGTTCACCCAACTCACTCCTAGTAAACGTCCTGACCCTTCCCTGTTACGGAGTTCTCCATCGCCGTCTCCGCCCCGCTTCGCCACCAGTGATCGACTACTACACATTCTTCTTTATTAACTCAATTTTCTGTGCCTTCAGCATCCATCCCAAGGCCCTCAGCCTAAAATGTTTACCACCGGCCTTCAGCCATGTAACTCTGTGCCCTCAGCCTTGCCTTCTGTTTATTTGCTCAATCTGGGGGGACGTCTGTCGTGGTATCCTCCCAGAACCACAACTTTGTCATGTAGAAATAAGATCTCGCCAAATAAACATAGAAGTGGGGACGGAAGTCGCAGGAGAGCCGAGGGCCAGCCTGGGGATCCCCACCATCCTCCAATAGCTGGAGGATGGAGGGAGACAGCTCCCAAGCCAATATATACTCACCTCCTTCGCCTTTTTAACCATTCTACGCTCTCCTCTAGTCGCTGACTACTCTCTCCTCCTTACCTCGTCTCTCTCCTTAACCTAAAAGATCTTGGGCATGATGGTGATTCGCTCATAACCAAACCGAGCACACTCCAAAAAGATCCTGGGCATGGTGGTGGTCCGCCCTTAACCAAACCAGGCAACGCTCCTAAAAGAATCCGCGCATGGTGGTGGTACGCCCATAACCAAAACGGACACACTCCTAAAAGATCCCGGGCATGGTGGTGGTCCGCCCATAACCAAACCAAGCACACTCCAAAAAGATCCTGGGCATGGTGGTGGTCCACCCATAACCAAACCAGGCAACGCTCCTAAAAGAATCCGCGCATGGTGGTGGAACGCCCATAACCAAAATGGACACACTCCCAAAAGATCCCGGGCATGGTGGTGGTCCCCCCATAACCAAACCGGGCACATCCCCCCTCACGCAGCTCGTGGTGGATGTACGCTCTCACACATTCATCGCAAACACCATTTTTCCCTCGTCTCAGAGAAGGTTGGCGCCAAACTATTACTCGTCCAGTGGAGACTTTAGAATTCAGCATCAGACCGATGCTTTCGTCCACAACAGGAAAATGAGGAAACAGAAGATCGTCCCATGGGGAGTTGGGAGGTTAGCATCGGTATGATGCTTTCGTCCTCAAAAGGTTAATGGAGCTGGAGCCCCAACGCCGCGGAGCCAGTCGGTCAGGCGAGGTCCGGAGCAGGAAAATGGAGCTGCCGTTTCTCGATGCGAGCCAGGTAAATGATGATCGACTGAACTGTTAGGTCGCAGTACCATGGCTATTCGAAATGCTCTCCGGTCATGAGAATTCCCAGCCCTCTCACTTTTATTCTCTTCAGGGAAGGGTTTCGACGTCAAATCGGAAGTCAAAATTAGTCCCAAGTATCCAGAACTACGTTCATTGAGACGCTTCTTCTAATTTATTCCAAAAACGAAAGAATCTCACGAGATCAATAGTTTTCGGAAGTTGATAGCAATCGTAAATTAAGTGAGAACTGACTCTGCAACTGTTCTTGAATGAAATTGATAAATTCAATTTTTTTAAAATCCACTTCTATCCAAAATTTCAATTGAAATCTGTGGGAAACGGGCTAAGTATGACAACGCGAATTGAAGTTTCAACTCTAATTCTATCCAAATCCGAAATCGAATTGAAAGAAACATTAATTATTGTAGCCATATTAAAGGTGTTGCAAAGTTTAAAAAAACAAAAACAAAACACTGTTTTGAGTTGATCACTTGGAGAGCAGAAGGTCTTGAAAACACATTTCCACCAATTTTTTGAGGATGGCAAAACCAAATCTGGAGTTGATTTTTCAAAAAAAATGGAGGATCAGAGATTTTCGCGGATTTTCTGCTACCAAATTTTCAACCCGAATTTGTTTTCCAAATTGTTACACTATTAATTAACTGAAGTGTAAGCGATTTTTATTTCATTATATTTTTTCCCTCATTCAAGATTTCGGCAGCTTCAGTTCATATTGTGGTATTACGCCGGTTTCCAGAAAAACAGAGTTGTGGAAAGATTTGTTTCTGTGAAATTTCATTGAAATCGGTCAGTTTTGAAGAGTCACCACCTACTTCCCTTTAAACACAGTAGTATTTTTTACGTTAAAAAAAAGTGAGATTATCAAGTTTTTGGTATAAGTAAATAAAGAAAGGGGGAGTCGGTTGTCACGTGAAGGTAGGTACCTAGTCAGCGCTCGAAAACGTGGCTGATTTCATGAAAAAAACGCTGCAAAGTCCTTGTCACATGGGTTTATTATTCTATTGGACATACCTACAGAGATGTTGGCTGTTTATTTATTGTTTCTTTCATATAAAATAATTGAAATAGCTATTTCTGGTGGTTTCCACCAATTTTGGCCCCCAAAACTTAAATTAGGTGGTACGCTCCTTTTTTTTTTTTTTTAATTATCGTTGATCATTGGTAGTGCCATTTAATCGTCTTGATCCACGTTTTGACACTTTTCCTAGTGTTATTCTACAAATTGATGGCGATTTCAGACGATTTCCCAGGTTTTTGACTCATAAAAAATCAATTTCGGGAGCTGAACATCTGGTAGAACCTCAACTTTCTACTCTTTGGTCAAAATCGACTTCATATTCGGTCTTCTCGTCCCCAAAAACATGAAAAACGATACCTCAAAAGCTCATGTTACCAACATGTTACTAAAACGGAAAAAGTACCTATTTTTACACACATTTTCACTCATAACACCCCTGGGTATATTCCGATCGGGCTGAAAAGTTTCGGGACACAAATAGGGCCCAAATGGAGCATGTGTGCGAAAGAACGATTTTTTTAGACCGAAAATGAAGCCTGTACACGTGATACGGCGGACGGCGGACGGACATTGCATTTTTGGAATCTACGCACCTTGAAACGGAAAAGAAAAAATTTTGAGGGGGTGTTATAAAAAATTTTTGCTGAGCGAATACATAGGTGTATTATTCACAGAATAATAAACCAAAATTGCCTGGACTAATTTCGACGTCACATTCGGTTTCTACGTCAAAAATAAGGAGTTATTTGGATTGAAGAGGGGATTCGACTATTGATAATCAGCATTGTTAATATTAAATTATTATTATTTACTAATAACCATATTAATATAATTAATAGTGACAAAGAATAATTGAAAATTAAGATAGTTTCCAGTTATAATGTCCTTTTTTTTGAAAGAGGGAATTCTTTTGTATTTTTCAGAAAGTTCGTTCAATATTATCCAACCCATTATTCGCATAGGTTTTTCAGCGCCAAAATGTGGATTAGTACGTTCCGCTTATTTCTGTCAACTGTATGTCATCTATTTGGCGTAAATGTGGTTCTTAGCAGCAACCGGGCCAACAAGCAAGCGGTTGATTGAATGAAATCACTACTACTAAATATCTACCTCTCCAGTGTTTTTGTTGCGTAAAAGTAAGTTTCTAAAGGTGCAGAATACATGACGTGAATATTTAGTCCTCCTAAATATGAGAGGAAAGCGGCCTACGACTACCAACCTGAATCGCCCATTTGATTACGTCTAGTTAGATCGGTGAAGGTTTGAAATTAAAAGGGTTGCCACTTATTGAAAAATAGTAACCATGTGAAGGGCAGCTGGCTCTGTTACCTACCGAATGCTGTCTTATTGATTGCCGAGCAACTTCCTTTCTTGCCCCTACCCCCTCGACCCTCTACCTGACAAGTAGTCCCTTATGTACAGTGAGAACAGATGGAAATAATCGTTGGTCAACCCAGCAATCCGGCTAGATTGAACTCATACTGTCGTTAAACCGTCCGATGGACGTATTTTTACTCTGTTACTTCGTGGTTTCAGATAAATATAATCTTTATTGTCCGGGTAGCCTTTGGTTCCCTTTTCTGCCACTAGGTTGCTGAGCAACCCTCCCCTCGGAAGAACCTACAACACTCATTTAGTTGCCGCACACTCTGAAACCAACTTGTGTTTTGTTTATAGTAGTTCAGCACAAGTTTACATTATTCTTTCTGAACCTTCAATTGTGTTTCGCTCCCAATCTGCTGTATCATAATTTACCGCCAAATTATCTGCAAACTGTAAGTACCTATTTTGAAACTCATATTTTTCCGCCTGGTGCTGTGCCTCGTAATTCGACAGCTCTATGGTTTTCCGGTTTCATCAGTTCTTCCTTCGGAGATGATGTTTTGTTCGCATAATTCTCTAATTTATGTCACGATAACAACTCAGTGCATCATAAAACCAACCAAATTTGAGTTTTACTGAAGGTAAACAATGGAACGTGTACCATCCCTATTTGATGGTGTTGCGAAGTCCGATTCTAGTTTACTGCATAGACAGAATATATTGTTACTTGACTCAGTTATTACGTGAAAACTATTTGGGTAGCTATTAATTTTAGAGGAGATATACGATTTTTCGTATGCCAGTGATGAAGCTCCAGGTCTTTCTACACTAGCATGTCTGCTGCTAAGTTGGTAGTTATTGCACCATTACTCTACTTTCCATTTAAATCAGCGATTAACTTGTGTTCTGTTCAAAATGAAATGAAACGATCAATCAATTAGAACTCGTACACATTCCGTTTCCTAGGTTACCACGTCAACATCCCGTGATCCTTTGATCTACCCATATGACCAAGAACCTGCCCTAACACGTTCGGTCGGCAGTACATTATACTGTTGTGGTTGTGCTCGTGAGGTTTGGGAGGCTGGGCAGTATTAAGAGACCGCCACCCACTAATAGGTCGATGATAGTCCAGGTAGTTATTGGGAAAATACCAGTGATGATTGATGGATTATTATTGGTAAAAAAATTGATAAGTGGACATATTGATTGTAATTTTTTGTTATCATAATTATTATCTATTGATTACGCAAAGATTCTCAAATTGCACTTCTGAAGTTATCAGAAGGGAGTGCCAAATTTTTCACTACGTACTAATGATCGTGGGATAGTTCAACATTTCATTTTTTCACTCGCAAAATTGAGAGTTAATTCAGGCTGCAAGTGTTCAGCACATCGATGATAATATTAATATGCTATCATAATTTTTCGCCCTCACTTCAGTAAATAAATCCATTCTTCATGATGTTCATAATCCGATACATCGTACTGAATTTCTTTATTTATATTTCAAAATACAAATATTCTCAATTTGAGAGCTGAGTTAAAACTATACCCTCATTAGTAATTCAGCTTTCAATATTCATATTAACCCCACATACGTCAATAAATCACGACTAGTGTACTCTCATTGTACAGTAAGCTAATATTTTCCGTCCACATTTTTCTCATTAAATACCTATTGAAGGACAAAATAGTAGAACAGATACAAGAGCGATGGATTATTATGGTCATAATTACAGGAATTACGGAGGACAATTCAAGAACGCGTCAAACGCTTTAGACCGGCAGGAATAGTTTGGTGGGGGGGGGGGGGGGGCACTGACGGAGGGGGAGTTGTGAATGGACTGCTATCGATCCGGTGAGCCATGCCAGCTTCCCTAATGCCATTCTATTGATTTTTATGCGTCATGACGGTATTTCACCCCTTAATACTACCTTACTTTGATCACTCATTCATCTCCAGAGTAAGGATTTCCCGCCTGTTCACAATACCCATCTCTTGGCAGGCATTATCCGTCCATGATGCATTCTAAACTAGAGAAAGTTTGAGCGAAAGGAAGCGGCTATTCAACTGTTACGATTGATCGACTCAGCATTGAATGGTAATATAGGAAAAATTCGATATGCTGACAGATATTGATAGCTCGTATCACTACAGGAGATTCCAATATCCAAACCATTACGTTCAGCTTCTCTTCCAATAACTCCAAGCATCTCAAACCGTACCTACGCAAGTTGAGGATTGGCGATATAAATAAAGACGGCTCCTGCTTGGTTCGGTTCACTTATAAAAGACATTTTATTATATATTATTTATGCATATCACGAATCCTCAAGATGATATAAGTCCTACATCAGTAGATAAAACAAGTGTTACCAACGGATTTTTAAATCCAAAACCGAGACTAATAAAATACGAATTAAAAATAAGTTCCAGTCAAGCGGAAGATGTGAGCCAATTTTCAAATTACTGTATAACAGTTTCGGTAATATAGTAGCAATGTTCGGTGATTTATACGATGTTTGATCAGTAAGTTATAAGCCCTTTTTACCCACAAAAACTCAAATATCATCCACTGTTGATCAATAGTATTTTTGCGGAATTTTCTTTGGATACTGAAAGGATTTTCTGTCTCGAGTCGACATTCTATGTGTGTCACATGTGGTGGTTAATGTTCAATTTTGGGTAGTTTTAGCCACTCTGACAAGTATTTAGTGATTTTTAACGCTCAAAAATTTGGTTACGCCATTTTTTTATACACTGAGATACACACACAAGTTTTTAGTTGACTCACCATTTTAAACTACATTTTTCTTGGTTACATATACATTTTTGGCGATATTAGACATTTTATCGATTTTCAACCTCCAACAACTCAACGTGGCCCCCCAATCATGCGATTAATACTTTTTATTATTGAAATAGTTATTTTTTATCTCATCACCATTCTATATATACCTTTTTTGATGAATCTATGACAATTTTTGGTGATTTAAGGCCATTTGTGTCCACAAAAAGTCAAATTTGACTCGCACAAACTTACAAATTGACCTCATTTGTTACTGAGAAGAAAACATTTTTGACTATTCGAGTAAGTAGTCCATTTTGCCTCATGTTACCTTTCTTTAACAAGTTTGGATATCAGCTGTTTCAAAGTATATGACGTTTTCTATAAATAAAGTTGGGGCAACCGTGGATTATAGACTAGCTGTACTCTGAGAAAATAGCCACATTCTTACACTTGTGAAAGCCTGGAAGAGCTTGAATGCGTAGTATATATATAGGTCTCTTACTTGATCAAAATTTAAAATGGAACTTGCACATACAAAACGTTGTAATGAGAATAAATTCTTTCCACTTCTTTATCATCCGAATCTCCGAATGATTTATTTTGCATCTGTCTACAGCATTCGAATCTATGTTATTATAGTCTAGGGAGGTGCCTACAGCAGCAATTTCCATTTTCTAGATGTGTCTCATAATGTAGTTCGAGAAAAGCCACGAAGTCCATAGACGCACCCCAATAGAAAGTGTGCACAAATACTTTGATGTCATGTCGCCAAGAACGATATATATGTATATAGATTGATCATTCATGTTTACAAAACGATAAGTGTGTTTGGCAAGCAAGTGAATATCAGAACTACAAGGAGAAACATGGCATATATCCTAGAAATTCCATGGCCAAATAATGACTTTTATACTACGCTATTTCCCTGGCGCTCCTTCATTATTTAGAGAGCAATCAAGTCTCCAGCTATGTTGAAGAAAAACTCTCGAAACTTCCTAAAAAATACTGCTGCTGCTTCGGTAAAAATACTGGCTCATTATTGCATTCATTCAAGCAATGAACTTATCCACACTAATTTATAAGATAAACTAAAAATAATTGGGTAATAATAAATAATTATGCTGTGTTTTGTATTTTTAACTATTTGTGTTGTTATGATATCAACATATACAGATAAGATAGATTCTGTATAGATCCAAGAGCCTATGACCTGTAGGCCAGAAACTAATTGCAATTAGGTGTCAAACCAGTATCATTGGTAAATCGTTATTATATATTTATGATTGATATCTTGTCTATTTGAGAAAATAAATAAAAAATAAACCAAATAAATTAATCAATTTAGCCATTTTTGCTGATTTTTAGATATCTTGACCCCCAAAAACTCAAATTTGGTCTTTCTCGTTTTTAAAAATGGCTAAATTTATAATTTTACATTTTGGGCCAAGGATTATCTACACTCAATATATGTATATATGTTACGGTGAAAGCTCGAAATCGGTGAAAGCTGAGAATCACCGGTGATTGTTGATAATCACCGAGGTAGATAACGTGACCCCTGGCGCAAGTCCGAATTCCGGGCTTTTGCCGGTCATTGTTGACATTCTCCGGCAGCGAGCGGTGTAAGTTCGATTTTAGACCTATCTAATGACTCGCAGCAAGTAGTCTTCTATGCTTATCGGTGTGATGATGTCTGATGTGCCCGGCAAAATGAAATGCAGTACTAATAAATGTAAATGCAAATCCAATGGCGTTCTTTGCAAAAGCAAATGCCATGGGAGTGACAGTTGCTTGAACAAATGAACAATATTGTTATTGACCATGACGAGCCCGAATGGGCGACATTTTGACGATTTTGAGAGCAATTGTTAACCCCTATTAATATACCACTTGTAACTTATGTTATTACATTGTATTCCCACTCAAAGATGAAGATTTTCGTTGGCTCCATATTCAACTTCGCACATTCACCAACTAGCCTTGGTCATTGTTAGCATTCACCGGTGTAAGCCCGACAAACATTGTTGCTTCGGGCTTTCACCAAAAGCAGCGGTGATTTTTGACTATTACCGGCGAATGTCGGACATTCACCGTGCACCGAGCTTTCACCGTAACATATATTTAACTAGGGTTGGATTAAGAATACTCTAAAACGGATTTGCATTGACAAATTTACTAAGTAAAAATTTTGAACCCCTAGCAGTAGCTTAGTTTCGTTGAAATCCGCTAAAAAATACCAAATGCTACTATACTAGTAGAACCGCTGACCAGGAGCCTCGCATATGCCAAGAAACATATTGAAAAAAACTGTAACTGTGAGACAGATTATTTTATCAAACTCAACAGTAACCGAGAACCCCGAAATCCAGAATAGGCTATACTTACACATATTACTTGTACTGACGCTATTCCTGGCCCAGAGGTGTTGGAGTCGAATATTGTCAGGTGTGGTTTTGATACAGTTCTCCGTCCTTACGTTGAGCCGTAAGAATCAAAATTAGCTGTTTTTTCCCTGCTTTTTGCGACGCCGCTATCCTGGCCTGGCGCTATCTTAACGCTCACAAAATTTCAAGTTATAAGACCCGACATTGTCTTTTTTATTTATTTAGTGTTTGATTTTTGTACTTCCGTTTTTTCAGCTATTCAAAGAAATTATTATCAGAATTATTTCAACTGTAGGTGCTTCCGTTGTTGCATCCGGTTGGAAACTACTACAGTATGAAAGTCATTGGCTACAGCCTGGCTTGCCACGATAGAACTTACCAAGTTCCCTGTGAAAATGGCAGTGACTCGACCGCACCTACCAAGGTGTATTGTTGCCTGGTCTGATGCGATTTAAATTACTGACTTATACAAGTTGTGTTTGTTTCGGAAAATGCAATACGTTTCTTCTTCGATCTGTGACTTTACGTTCTGTTATTCACTGATTATTCGAAAGAAATGGGACATTCGGCAGATGGGTATGCTTGCACTTAGTTGAACTCATCTACTTATTTGCTCCAATAGGCTCATACATTTATAGGTCGTACCTTCTTTAAATGGCACCTAATGCTAAATTCATGATTAACAGCTCATATCACTGAAATGACATTTTCAAATTAAGTCGGAACTATGAAAAATTAATCCTTGATCAGATTACGAGTCATGAACAGCTGTGCAATGAGTAAACGGCCAGGTGGGCATATGGCGACATGTGGCTTTTAGACGCCGTTAGAACGCGTAAATTGGTCGACTGATATGGAATGTTGGATTCGAGCGACTTGGCGTTTGATACTCAGTGAATCATTACCACTCTGACTGGTGATCTGAAAAGCAACAATGAGCATTAACGAAGTCATATGGAACTCTCTGAAGGCTCCAAAAATAATGTCTGATGTTTGACACAGTTGTTGATGACGTGATTCAGACTCAGGAAATGAATGCATGGAAGCGTAAAGTTGAGTACGCATGCGGAAGCAAATTACCAAAATCGCTCATTACCAGCAGAAAAATTAACAAAAAGTAACGGTACAATCTGATTGTATCTATTGACTCCTCAGAAACCACCCAAGAAGTGAGAAATATTGGCTCAAACAAGTGTTTTCTCTTAAGTTTTCCCATCGCAACGGCATTTCGACCTTCGTTTATCGACCTCTTTCTATTTTCATACCTACTTCCCACACACGTAATCGGACGTAATAGCATTTTCAGTACCGCATACATACTCACCATTATTGGTGATAATTTATGATGACACCGGACGCTCATCCAATTCATCCAGGACAGCTTTCGGAGATATTACCTACGTACAACAGATGAATGAATTTCTGTGGGTTTTGAGGTGCATTTTGAGCTGGTCTCAACTGGATATTCAACTGTCCCCATGGTCCGCTTTGAAGACCCTCCCCTGCACACCCGTCGAATCGCTCGTCATGTAGAATTAGCTCGTTAGCCGTCACGTCGCTAAGAATAGTGTTCATAGTTCGTTAATTGTAGTGGTTACATGCGATTATCGTCTTATAAGAGTGTCTCGCATTGAGAAGTCTCATGACTTATCCGAAATGTGGACACCAACTTCAAGGATAACTCGTACTGTGATTTCACGTAGGTACCTACTTCTTGAGTCAAATTACTGAAAAATTCCGTTGTTCAATTGCCGCTACAAGGTCTGAGTACGATTTTGGATAATGCACAGACTCTCAGGATTACATTTTTACTAAAATAGACATCGATATTTTAATAACCACAGAAAACTGCCTCTATTCGTAGATTGTCTTGCCAAAAAATGTGGCGACTCCCATGTTTCCCAATCATAATTCATACATCATGACATCAGTCCTCCCTTCCCCAAAGATCTATGCCCAATCACTCGTGGACTTCAATATGCATCCGTGAGTGTGCATCAGTAGGGGAAAATGCTCCCGAATCTCGTAAACCTGATAATTTTTTGGACGCAAGTGGATTAATATAACCTATATTAATTAATAAACCTATATTGTGAGTTGCTGCGTTATTATTTGTATGGAAGTTCGGCGGTTGCTGATTCTTGCTTAAAAAGGAGGTAGCCCATTTAAAGGCACCTTTCGGAATATCCAGACAGAAAAAGCGCTAAATAAATGCGAAGCCTGGAACTGAGTCTAGGTGCCAAAAATAGGACAATTAACGTTTTTGCAGATTAGGGGTGTATTTAATTACCAAGGACAGCGGTATGAGGTAGGTGTACAATTGCCATTCTGAAACGTTTCATAGTAACTATCAAAACAGCCCCCCCCCCCCCCCCCTCATAACGAGTCGTCATAATCTCCATTTTATACTATTCAAGTCTAAACATTTGAAGTTGCCGTGCTGAAACGTTTGGCTAAAGGCACTTCTTTTGCTCTTCTACGCTTCATAATTATGCCCTCTGACACGTGCCCTCTATATAATTGAGACGAAAATAATAAGATAATAGTTTGTTGTTAATTTTATTGTTTACTAGTGTGGTAGCATATTTAATATAGTAGTTTTCAGGCAACGATTGGAACGACGGATGATTCATTTCAATCGGTTGAAGAAGGGTGGAAGGTGACGGGATGTGAACACACAATGCAGCCGCGCTGCTTCAATGAGGGCGGAGGTCGTTGAACCTATGATAGGCAACATTAGGGGGCGAGTTATAACCTTAGGGGTTGTATGGATGATATCCCCCTCGCAGTCGGCACCCTTTCAAAATGGCAAGTACAGTGCAGAGGGGAGTAGTGGCTGGGAACCCCTCTTCCAAGCGTATTTGCTCTCATTCTGACTCGTGTCCTGTTCAAACGCCAACCAGTGCTGGTGAGGAACGTCTGGCAGGGGTGGGTTCGAATTTCTTGCTGCTCGAAGGTTTCCACTCCTGAATGGAACGATCGAATGAGATACCCAATCTGCAAGATTTCTCATCACACTAATAATTTGCAGAGAACTCATATTTGAAATAAAGATATGATCATCCAGAACACACAAAAATGAATCTGTAGTTGATCTACGACACCTTACCAAGGAGTACGTCGTCACTAGCTGGTCGAGTACTTGAGGTGAGCGCTTTCGATGTTAGGACATCATCAGGCCGCCGAAAGGAAGAAATAAGCGCTCGCCTCCAGTGCTCGACAAGCTAGTGACGACGGATTCCTCCGGAAGGTATGGTAATTTTACTACTAATACTAGCGGAATAACCGTTTAGATTGAATCTGTAGTGTCTTCGCCTCGTCGAGGACGATGCGGTTCCTCCATGACCCCTTTCAAGGTACCTTTGCTCCTAGTGACACCACGTCTCTCATTGCTCCTTAAATGGGTTGTACTTCAGTTTCTTGATTTGCGCCCTTATTTTTGCAGTCGTATCCATTGTTGTCGGGTTACATCATGGTCACAATTTTAAATGATTTCTCTCCTGTTCCCACCAAACAATACTATCTGAAGAGCAAAATTATTGAATGTTATAAATAAATTTATTTACTGATTTTCTATAGTCCATATTCTTTCTAAATAATATATTTTCTTTCTAAATAATATATTTTCTAAATTATTCACTCTCACTGGCGATAAGCATATTCTTTGCACTGGAAAATTATTGCCTTGTCAATTTTCTACTTTTGCTCTCGATTCTACCGAAGTAGGGGAAGCCTTGTCATCAGTTGCGGAGTGAGAGGGGGGCATATTGGTCCCCCCAAAATAAAAATTTCCTCACGAGTTTTGTGTTTTAGACTTTCCTGAACAAATAGGTTTCCGTGTTTGTATTTTGCTCTGCCCGTCTTGCAACGCGCATAACTAAACGGAAGAGTGGTCGTAATGACCGTACATTTGGTGGGTAGATGCTGGTTAGGCCCTAGAAGCTTCCCTTCAAAGTTCATAAAATGTGGACTGCAACTTTTGTCAGCGCGTCTGCAAATGTGAAACCCCTGACACACGCATAGGATTCTGATAACCGATCGTGATGGAATTGGGACCACGGACCTAACCGCGGACTTGATCCAAGGTTCATTTTGGTTGTTGGCTGGGATTTAGCTACTAACAAAGCTTCAACTGACCCCCCCCCCCCCCCTCCCCATCTACCAACATTGACAACTAACATGTGCCGCCGACTGTTCGACAAAATGCTTTGTTTTTGTGGATTTATAGCGTGTAGCTACGTACATGTTAAGATACCTACTCATTACTTCCCTGTCCCCGATGGTTACAACGAAGCTATGTGCCACACTTTGGAAATGCACTGGAAATCAAAGTCAGGGTCTGCTTGTATTAAAAATCAGAGTAGGTACCACTGAAAAACATTAAATTTGCGACGTTACATGCACCTATTTCCTTAAGACCATTCTATTTTGAGAAACCAGCCTAAAGCGCAGGTCTTGGGAGCTGTCCAAAATATGACTTTACTCTACGTGCTAAATAAATAAACATATTGCTCGAACTACACATATTCGGAAAGAATTTCCTCGTGTTCTCACCTTTCCAACGGTATAGTCAAAATATTTCAATGACATTGGAAGAAAAGCGGGCGTGTAAAAAACGTGGAATTTTAGCAAGCTCCAGGGCTTCCCTAGAACATTTTCCTGACACGGCTTCGGCAAGTTGAGTGGTCGACTTCTACGTGATTTCTTACGCTGAATCAAATATTGACACTCCCACCTAAACTAAGAGAAAACTGTGATTCTACTCTTGAAGCAGTCAATAACGCCCATGACAGCCTGAAAATCATCTTTTATCCAAGCTTGTTTGTGGGCTCTATGTTTATTGGGTTCATGAGCTTTACTCACAAAGCAGAAGGATGAATAGAAGCAGAAACCAAAATATAAATAATTCATTAATTTCTCAGAATCTCCCCTCTCTTGATAGCACAGTCGGCACCACCTCCTCACTGATCTGATAGATCATGGTGATCTCCGAGGTCCAAGTGTAGCTCAGCGCTCCACGACTCGGGGAAAAGTAAACCACGGCGGGTAGGCATTTCACACAGAACCACGATGTTTCTACTACGAGCTTCTCAGACGAGCTGTTGTTAAATTAACTGGGGTTTTTTTCTGTCATTCGGCTTGGGCGATTTGGTGAACAATGTCTGGTGGTCAAGATCCTTCAATTTTTGTTGGAAATCAATAGTCAATTCGATCCCTGAAATCTGACAAATCTTATTTGTGGACACGCTGTATATATACTCTCCACGATCCCGCATTTTTTCTAGGCAGATTGATGGAAGTTGTATTCCATCAAGACCTGTTAATCTTTGTACGTCGAGGTCTTATAAACGTTGTAACCACTGCAGCCGGTGCTGGTGAGGTGCGTCCCGATCCCCTTAATGACGGTTAGATGCGTCCCGCCGCCCGAGGCATGCAAAGGTGAGATGCGTCCCGACGATCATCAGCCTATTAGCGTCACCCAGGAGACACCGCGAGGAGGTTGGCTGAGTAGTCTCCCATAAGTGTTGAGCTCAAATTCAGCCAAATGTTGTCAAAACGTCATCATTTCATATCACAGGGTAGACATTTGAAGCTCAACGATTGGACGAACTGAAATCGAGAAATCTCGTTGCTCTGCAGCCTCGCCATCGCCGTTCGCATGAATTCTTCCTTTTCTGCGATTTTTTTTAGTTTTTCGACCCGTGCTCCTGCACTTAGCATATGTTTCCGCCTGCTCTCCGAGAAGCACGGCAACTAAATTGAAAATATTTGGATGAGGTGAGTTAAAAAATTTGTTCAACCTAGAATGAAAGCTCTCGCATCTATTGGTTGTACGGTCGGTCGATGCGCAAAAATTCGCCCAAATACTTGGAGGGAATGTGGAGTTCGGAGCGATGTAGTTTTCCCAGACATAATCAGAAAAGTCGCAAATCTGTTTGTTTTCGGCTGGGAGGATGGCCAAGATGTCGTCAGTGAAACAATCCTCTACGTCGTCATGGTTCAAGAAGAGTAGTCCGAAAAAGTTCTTCAAAAATCTGCTATCTGGGGTGTTCATTTTGTAAACCGTTGTCAAGCCCAACGATTGAATTTTTCGGAACCAACTTTGACCCAAATGGAAGCGACATCCGCGGATTTCTGCATCAGCCCACACTTCTACAACTGCGCCATGAATCGAGGCCTCAAAATCTATAAAAATTTCGCGAGGAGACAAAGTCATTCGGCGAGAGCTACACTGGTGAACTACTTGTTGAAAAGCAGATTTGTAGGTGTTTTGACGCTTGTCGGGCAGAAGGAAAATCACTAAAGGGATATATATGTACGCCGTCTTTCAACGCGTGCATCGTAAATAATTGACAAAAATGCTTCGCGCAACTTTTAAATGTTCCGTCAACGTATATGGAACTGAAACGGCACAAAACAATCAAATTTTCCTCCGTTGAATAACATATTATATTGGTTCTACGGTCATTCATTAGCACAAAGTTTTCGCCTTTATTTGTTTTGATTTCCATTTTGTCAATAGCTGTGTGCGTTTCTTCAGCGTTTTTTGGAAGTGAGGGTCGGACTAGTGAACGAGCGCGTTGGATGTTGTGTCGTATGAGATTTAAATCACCAGTTGTAATCGTGGGTACGTCTTTTACCTTCAACTCGGTCCTAATTAATTTGGCTGGCCTCGCACACAGATCTTCTACTGCTTTCCTCTTCAGGGAGTTGCTCAACTTCTGTCTGTTTAGTGATTTTTCCTCGTCACATGCATGATGGTGATTAGTGAAACTGTCCAGAATAATGCTGCTAGAAGAAACCTTTAAAAAACACAAGACTTGTTGGTACACAGCCACTTTTGCACGTCATCCGCTAGAGTTTTCTGGTATCGATATTTGAACTTTTCGTACAAAATGAGGAGTTTCAATTTCGGGCCCGTTATAAAGTCCATTTCCGACACAACAAGCAATGGGGCCACGACCCGTTCGGCTGATCTATCATCGGCTGCTAATTACGTTTGTAAACATCCACTCTCCACCTGGCGGGACGCATCTAACCTTCGCACACCCAGCCTATTTACTTATCCGGACGCAACTCACCATCGCCCACTCCAGCACGACCATCCACAGGATCCTAAACACTGCTACATCCGAAACTAACAGTAGCGTAGTAATAATGAAAACATCACAAGAACACATTAAACCCATGCTATTAGAGTTTGTTATGAAGGAGTATATCGGGACAGCCCAATGTTAAGCTTGGTACCCCCCCCCCCCCCCCCCCCCTACATGCTTCTCTGTTTCTGTTTCTGGTTACAAAGTTGCTGCTTCCCCTGGCCCAGCAGTGGCTGTGACCACGAACGGTTCTATCCTATCGTTCCGTCGTTCGGTTATCAAGTCATCATTCCTTATTTGATTGTAGGTAGTTTGAAGCGGCTCCGTGATGAAATAATTCTATTTTCTTCCGAGGTTTCGAGTCATTTCAGTCCTTCTCTGAATTTATAATAACCTTATCTGAGTAATAGTACTGTAATAACTAGTTGATCCTTTTATGCCAGCACTGCAGGCTGCACCATCGTCCGATGATTTCATTACCCCTCCTTCTGCTTGTGGTGGTACACGGAGTGTCCGCATTGCCCGCGCCCGTGTAACAAGAGAGTTCGTGTGAAACGGAAATAAATTTACCTACCCAATACGCTATAACCTGATCAGCCCAATTTATTATTGTTTTATCGCGAGCGGTATTTTCACTGTAACAAATTATTATGTTTTATCCTCGTCCATATTTGTCTTTAAGTACATGTGACCGTAATAAATTCATATTGAAATTATTTCGTCCAATGCTCGCTATTTCCAAACGGTAAACCAAGCAATACCTACCTACCTGTCAAAAAATATCTCCCCAAAAAAAATCTCTTCTCGACTAACGACACTAAAAAAAAGGTTAAGCAGTTGGGTGGGACACATCAGCTTGCTCGTATTTTTAGCATGATCGCTTCGCTCATTGGATTGTAAAAATAACAGTAAAATTAGGAGCATAGATTAGCAACAATGTACAATACGAGGGGACAAATACTGTATATGTGTATTTTTAAATAAATGAAAAATAAATAAATATAGTATAAAACATGATATTCCACTGGGAAAATGTATGTTTCGTGGAGGGGTTGGACCTACCATTGACACGAAGGCAATGAAATTCATGGGTTACTATCAAGAGGTCTTTCCCCGACTGCCTTACAAATTTGAGCGGAATCGGATAGATATTGTGAGAGTTATGCATGCGCGGTGGTTAACATTGTTCCGAATACAACGAATCTTTTCGGGAACTATCCAGTCCCCCCGAATACCCCGAATTTCCCGAGTCATACCCGGAATAACTCCTGGAACCTTCATCGAAATCCAAAGAACATTGGAGTTATACCTGTCTATATACGAGTGTTGCAAGGATTTG
This sequence comes from Leptopterna dolabrata, assembly GCA_954871275.1. Lineage (NCBI taxonomy): Eukaryota > Metazoa > Arthropoda > Insecta > Hemiptera > Miridae > Leptopterna > Leptopterna dolabrata. The sequence goes on along the minus strand of OX940974.1, from coordinate 128,815,121 downwards.
CGAACGGACGGACAGAAACGAGACCAAATCCGTTAAGAAAGCTTTGAAAAGCAAAATGCGAGTGGATTTCTATATTTTGGAGGATAAAAACTTGGTTTGGAAGCAAAGCAAATAAGTAAGTACGTGTATATACCTGTACGTATACGTGTGTATACTGTTTGTTGTATCTACCTATACTCTAGGTAGGTATCTGTCACAAGAATAGAATAGTAGGTAGGTGCTGTAGTTAGTTCTGTAACAATCAAAATTAGGTGATTGACAATCTTAGTAGGTACCTACTCAATATTATTGAAATTAGTAAGAGGTAGTAATGTTGGAGAAGTTCAGTGCTTCTGAGGTAGGTGCCTACAATAAAAATGGTTCTCCTGATTCACGGGATGAACGGTGACAAAAAGACTGTCTCAAGCGTTCAGCACCATGGAACAGATACGACAGCGCTACCAGCGGAATCTTCACATAACAGCTTAACATCGCGCTGTCCTGAGACACTCCTCTGTTATGAACTCAACGTAAAAATATTCCACTTTTATTTCGGGTAATGAAGTTTTCTCGCAGAATAAAATAATCTGGACTCGCGTTTAGCCGTGGAAGGAGGTAGTGTGACCGGGGGTGCCAATGCTGCAGGGGAAGCAGCTACTCATGAACTCACCCCCTGCCAGGACCCTTTATTGATCCCAAGGTTTGCTCACACACTCACGAGGGGGGGAAGGGGGGGGGGGGAAGGGAGCAGTGCTCTCTTTGCTCAAGTACGCTTATTTCTCTGCGCCACTTCAAGTTTTTTTTTGTTTTTCTTAACACAGCCACCGTGAACCCAATTGATCTAGTAAATTTGAAACGTTCATTTTCCTCGCCCGACCAAACTCTTTTTCAAGAGTGAAATATATTTGAACCAAATAGGAAAAAATGCCAAATTGGGAAATCCCCCCCCTCCCACTCGTTCAAAGACTAGGTACTGTACCAACTAATTTACTCCAATGACCGTTCATTCACAAAAGGCCAATGCGGCAATTCTCTTCTTCCATTTAGATAGGTAACTTGCTGCTAAATTCCGAATTCATCAAACTCTATTTTGCTCCCCTAAATAGGCCTTTCCTTTATAACAGACTTTATACGGTATTAAAAGGGTTATTCCGCTATTATTAGCAGTAAGATTACCACACCTTCCGGAGGAATCCGTCGTCACCAGCTGGTCGAGTACTTGAGGCGAGCGCTTTCGATATAAGGACATCATCATCAGGCCGTCGAGAGAATACCCAGTACCCTTACGGCTTGACGAAGATGTCCTTACATCGAAAGCGCTCGCCTACAATGCCCACCCAATCAGCTAGTGACGACTATTCCTCTGGAAGCTATGGTAAACTTTTTAAGAGTCAATAGGTCAAGGGTCAATAGGTCTCATAAACTTAACACAGTCCCTTTCGGAAGATACGTTAACAGTACTACTACTAGCGAAATTTCCGTTCAGATTTGATAAGGATTTATGTTGCTAGGATGAATCCAGAAGGTGCAGAAGTACCTGAAAGAGGAATATTACTTCAAATTGAGGGAGCTGCGTAATATGGTATCACTTGTAAAGGATATCAATATAAACTACACATTTGAATAGGAATGAGCTTCTCCAGTGGATCTGAATTTCATGATTTGGAAGGGTCCTTGATGAGGGAAGCTTGGGATATGAAAAAACGCTGCAAAGTCCTTGTCACATGGGTTTATTATTCTATTGGACATACCTGCAGGAACGTTGGCTGTTTATTTATTGTTTCTTTCATATAAAATAATTTAAATAGCTATTTCTGGTGGTCCCCAAAACACGAATTAGGTACGCTCCTTTTTTTTTCAAATTACCTTTGATCATTGATAGTACCATTTAATCGTCTTGATCCACTTGTTGATACTTTTTTTAGTGTTATTCTACAAATTGATGGTGATTTCAGACGGTTTCACAGGTTTTTGACACATGAAAAATCAATTTTGGGAGTGGAACATCTGATACAACCTCAATTTTCCACTCTTCGGTCAAAATCGACTTCATATTCGGTCTTCTCGTCCCCAAAAACATGAAAAACGATACCTCAAAAGCTCATTTTACTAACATGTTACTAAAACACAAAAAGTACCTATTTTTATACACATTTTCACTCATAACTCCCCTGGGTATATTCCGATCGGGCTGAAAAGTTTCGGGACACAACTAGGGCCCAAATGGAGCATGTGTACGAAAGAACGAATTTTTTAGACCGAAAATGAAGCCTGTACACGTGATATGGTGGACGGCGTACGGCGGACGGACATTGCATTTTTGGAATCTACGCACCTTGAAACGGAAAAGAAAAAATGTTGAGGGGGTGTTATAAAAAATTTTTGCTGAGCGAATACATAGGTGTATTATTCACAGAATAATAAACCAAAACGGCGGCGTGGGTCGGCCGGATTTCAGATTTTAGTGTTAATAAAAAATGCAAAATAAAAGAGCAGCTGTTTGAATCGGGCGGGTAACAACAGCTGACGTCAACAGTTTGTTGGGCCCGACAACTGCTGACGTCAAGCCAATTATGACCCAGGCTGGGGAGACGTTGAAGACCGTTGAAGGCTCATGTGAAGCTTTTTCCAGCGAATGGACCTCATTTTTGACGCCCAAACCGTCGTTGGATGACGTATCTTCGATTTTGTTTTTCCTTACTTTTCTCGCATATTCTTTTCGCACCCTTATTCAGAGGACAGGAAACCAAATGGGAGTACAGGATGCCACTCTCAACACAAATTTTCCTCTTCCTGCTCTGTGAAATTGGAGGGAAGGACCTGCTGCTGGCCTTTCTGACCCATCCTCCTCGGCTTCCCGCTCATGAGACGATTTCATCCTCTCGTCTGACACCAGTGCACAGATTTTTGAAATTACATAACTGGTCACATTCGCATGCTCATAGTTGCCCAGATTTTTTCTTTCCCAGGTTCCCTAAAAACGCAGTGAAAAAAATGTTCCTAGCGATAATTTAAGAACGAGTCCGATGTTTTCCCATTTCAGGAAACCTGGCGTTAAGGCGGTTATTATTTGAATAAAAATCACCTCTCTATTCCTCCTCCTCTCCAAGGAACCCCTCTCCCAAAATCCACCATCCATACCTTTGTAGGGAGGGGAGAGGGATTTTCTACCTTGTTCGTGACCAAATATAATGGAGCACTGAAATGAAGTTTGATTTGGATTAGTAACATCTTTGATTGAAGTACCAAATGTATTAGGCACATGTTCAGTTGGGATGAAAATCCGCTTTATATCCTCTTAGATGAGAAAAAACATAAGGTAAACCTACACAACCCAGTTAGAACAAAAAATGGAAATGGAATGGAAGTTAGATCATATCCATGACTGTCGAACAAAATTTCAACTAGATCTTTATCAGCCTCATTTGTTACCATCTTAAAAACTCAGAAATTATTGTTAATACAAATCCAAACTGAGGGTTGAGCCTCTCTGGATCTTTGTAAGGATATAGGGGTAGAATATAATATGGAGTAGAATAGGTTTGGTGAAAATCCGTCGGTTTCAACGTTTGAAATGACGGACAAGATCTCATGAAGATTCTTGCGCCCTTTCGAGTCATCACTGCCACGCCGGGTCCGGTAGTGCGTAGGTATTTTGGTAAACTGTGAGCGTGAAATTCAACAAATCTGTCTGCGAAAAGGCATAAATATTGTTCTAGTGACATTTTTTTTAGTGCTCAAGAAATAATATGGTTATGTGCTTCTCTTTTCCTAGGCAAGATTCACCCCACTTCTATATGGTAAGCCGTATCTCTGATTGAGTAGTTATCTGCGAGTCTGTTAGATGCCTGCTAGGACCTACAGCAGCGTTAAATTCACAAATAGTACAAGATTAGATTTGGTGTAGTTACTACCCAATGCTGTTGTCATTGTCAAGATTCCGCGTAAATTTTCATGTGCAGATTAATGTGGAGGATCTATGTTTTGTCATTGCGGGTTGTTGTGTGGGTTATTTTTGGGTTGTTGGGTAGTTCTGTTTTTTTCTTATTTTGGGGTAATGTAACGTATTTGAGGCGTTTACTTCATTTCTTCTATGAATCCGGACGTTGAAAGTCTTCGATTCGTTTGCTGCTACTCATTTACGCTGTAGATTAGCTATAGGTGTCACTCCCTATTTTGTACTATTGTACTCGAATCTGTCCATTTTATCTTAAACGCACCGTAGAATTTTCTTTTTTCGAACACAGTTAACCAAACTCACCTCGAATTTACCTTAGTACTTGAACTTACTTATCTTACTACCACAACTTGAAGTTACACAAATAAACAGATATGTTTAATTTTTGTAAATCACAACCCACCAAAAATGCCAGGGGATACGGATCCGAACCGAATGCACATAGAAAGTGCTTCAGTGTTCATGTTTCAAGCAGTTTCTAGAGACGTAAAGAGTCCGCCACCGCGGAGAATTGTGATACTGGCCTTATTACAGAATCGATCGCTGAATGACGTCACGACAATATCGCCTATTCAAATAGCTTACAGAAAAGTAACATATAAGAAAAGCGTCACATATTATTTCGCCACGTATATCTCTTTTCATACTACATTATTTTTAGGGTATGGGAGGTTATGGTTATGGGAGGTTTTTAGAGTATGGGTTACAATAGTATCGACGAAGATCTCCAACCAGCCACCGGTGGCGAGGCGTAAGCTTTATAGCTGCACTTGCGTACATACAGCGAGGGTGCCATACCCCGAGCTCCAACGAGGGTACGATGTTGCCTAGCAACGATTACACGCTCACAGATCGACCTTGCGGGCAGACTCGAGGCAGATAAAACCTCCCCCTCCAACGAGTAGTGAGATGCAGCTTTTTCAAGGGACCTTAAAACTTCCACTATTTTATTTATTTTTTTATTTTAAATATCAACATTTTAAATACCTACAATAGTGACAAAAATGACCACTAGACCTGTATAACTAGACATGTATGTCTAGTTCCCCCTTTCATTCTATTTCAAATAACCTCTAATCAGCATAAGGGAGTTTTGGGTCAAAAAATTCCATCAGATTACTGACAAGGTACTTATGATTCAAAACGCTCTCATACGTACATCTACCGATCTCCCACACATTTATCTATACCTATGTCGTAATAAAGACAGGGACATATTGAACATAACAACATTAGGAAGATGAATAAAATGAAACATATGAATTATCCCAATTATTCAGGTAGCCATCAGTGGTCACCGGAATTGTTGGGGATCGAAGAAACTTATTTATACATTATAGGGTGGTCCCAAAGTAGTAGCAAAACGTCTGAGGTCTTATTGAAGATCTCTAGCTATTTCGAGGATTTTTGGGCGAAAAACCCCAAAAAAGAAACCTCGAGTCGCATTTCGAGATAAACGCTGTACGAAATGATCAACTGCGCCGATTGAGACTAAGTTGAGGCCTTAAAACACGATGTTTCAATATCCAGTAAACTTGGTAGCAAGTATCACGAGAAATTGAAAATGTTTTAATTCAGAATTTGTTTTTTAATTCAGGTAAAAAAATTCTGTTGTAATTCAGGTAAAAAAATTCACATAATTTGAAGGTTTCTGATAGACGGTAGGCTCAAATAATTGAATAAGTAGAAATCCGGTAGCACTGAGACGATTGAGTGTGCGATTCCAGTTTATTTTTCTGGTGTTTTTATAAACTATATTACTTATTTGTTATTTTTCTTGACCGCCGCCTTCTTGACACCTCTAGCTTTCATGATTGTGTGGCTTCCATGTTGGAGTTCGAATTCTTTGACAGGGATACCCCTGTCTCATCCTTCAATTTCCCAACCAATTTCTTATTCGCAAGTGAAAATGAAGGGTGATCGCTAGGATAGTTGCTGAAATCCATTCAAATCAGCTACATTTTCAGATTTATCGTAAATCGTACACAGAGAAGAAGGTGTCTTATAAATTTTTACATCTAGGATGAACCCATCTGTATCCATATAGCACAACTCTACTTTCTCTCTACCACCAAGAGTGGGACGAAGTCTATCATAGAACATACGGTACATCCAGGATTTCGACAATTCTAGTATAACGAATCCGACATAGATGGGCATATTGAACATGAAATTTTCCGATCCATGAGAACTCCGACCAAATTTTCATCGAAGATGAATCTATCGTTGAAATTTGGTTGGTTAACTTTTCGTAAGTTTCGAATCGGTGGTTACCAATTCCAAATCTTTGAACTTGCTTTGTTCATCACGGATCGTCATAAGACGGAGTTTTAGGTTAATTTGTAGCAATCTTTATTGAATTCCGAAACTGATCGAGCTCTCAATGGGGGGTATTGTACTCCATATAAGGACCAAGTAGAGCTGCACATGTTTAATAACTACTATAATATACTATATTAAATAATAATATAGTATACCATTCACTCGGATTTTATAGAATTTCCTTCGGTCCTCCTTTCTTCATTTTTCTAATTTCTTTGCTAATCAGTGTTAAGAGGTCTTGCAGTAATGATCCTCTGAAGAGTTTCCTAGTTTCGAACTACTATTGTCAACAGACTTAAGTGGAATGTATCAATTTCGCATATTATCGACATATACATACAACATTACATCTGCGCTCAACTCTCGGAGCGGCCTTCCAGTGCAGACACGGATATTGAAGGAGAAGGGCGAATCCTAAGAAATTCTGTCCTTCGGGGTGCTCAAGAAGCTCCAGAACAGATGCATTTGTTATTTGGTAGAAATATATACGATCTGTTGAAATCCGTTGTTCTCTGCGACTCGAGGTTGTTGCCGATCGTAAGAGAAGACCTACTTATACTAGTGTGAAATTTTTATCACGGTGTCTCTTTGTTCCACGAAAAACGATCCGAATGAGTCTTACGATATCATGTACGATACCATACGATATATATATTTTGAGGGTCTACTCGTAAGACGTAAGTGAAAGAAAATAAATACATATATTACGTATTTATTTTCTTTTGCTTACGTATTACGAGTAGACCCTCAAAATTCCATATCGAAAGACTCATATATAGGTATTATATACACATAAATTTTTGTTAAAATCTAGGGATGAATAGGATGCTCTGACACAGATTCGCCTATCAAAAAAAAGTTCTGAAAATTTTGGACCCATTGCAATAGCTTCATTTTCTTTGAAAATTTGCTAAAACAGCTAATCTGACCCTTCAAGTTCGGAATGAGGAAAATAGATACTTATTTAGTACTTGGCTTCATTTTTAGGTTTCTGAATTCTGAATCGTTTTGTCCAAGTTGATGATCAACAAACGGTGAGGTGATCGGGGCCGCCACCAGCGCCAGTAAGAAACATGACTTCCACCCTTTCCGAACTCATTCTACGAAGTCAAAATCTATGAGATAATAAATTTCATAAAAAACGTTTTTGCCATCTGAGCCTATGACTGGAAGCGATGAAGAAACCAATTCAAGCACTTATTATTCACCCCATTACCTCCCTCCTCCCCTCCACACACATCAAACAGTACAGAAGTTACAAGGGAAGAAGAACAGATAAAGAAGACTTCATCATTGAGGAATCAGTGAAGGAGATATGTATGATCAATTGCACAACAACGAAGTACTACCATTTGACGTCAGGCAGCACCATTATTGAAGTATCGTGTATACCCTTTCAGTTACAAACACGGTTTCACGATCATTCATTCTTTTTAATAGGGCAGACATTCTCTTTATCACGTGAACAGCAGTTTTGATTCCTGTTTGATCAGGTGGCCTGATCAATAATTGTCTTCCGCCGAGAGGCTCCTCGGTTCGGAATTGACTACCCCAGTTGGTAGCCCAGGCATATTAGGCCAAAAAAAGGCCGTGCTTGCCAAAAAATTGTGTAAAGCTGGAAATTATATTAAACCGCTTTGGGAATCCCAAATAATATGAGTTAGCGACGGTTTCTGAGGTGAGCTAAGCTTTTAGAAGCCAAAAAACCGCCAAGTTCTCACACTTTTTTAAGTTTTTGGCTCATAATATCTTAAGGGTGCATCGCACAGAAAAGCTTACTCATACAAAAATTAAAGAGCAATAAATTCTGCGCGGAATTATTACCTACCTTAACCATAGAAATTGATTCAATGTTAGTTCAAAATCGGCTGGCAAATTTTCTCATTTCAACTCGTGTGCTATGCTCATTTTCACTCACCTGTAACTAAGAAACGGTTGTTTCACTTAAAACATTTCATATAGCTGAAGTTGTAGAGCATCAAATTCTGCGTTCAGAGGACCTTCAATGTTTGTTACAATGTTCTAACCTAATCCAGCCATCCAACTAACCAGTCTATCCGGTCTAACCTGTCTATCTTGATACCTAATCTAAAAACGCTGCAAAGTCCTTGACACATGGGTTTATTATTCTACTGGACATACCTGCAGAAATATTGGCTGTTCATTTATTGTTTCTTGTATGCGTAATAATCGAAATAGCTATTTCTGATGGTTTCCATTAATTTTGGCACCTACGCTCCTTTTTTTTTTTTTTTTTTTTTAATAACTATCTTTGATCATTGGTAGTGCCATTTAATCGTCTTGATCCACGTGTTAACACTTTTTCCAGTGTTATTATACGAACTATGGTGATTTCAGACGATTTCTCAGGTTTTTCACTCATAAAAAATCAATTTTGGGAGCTGAACACTTGGTAGAACTCAATTTTCCACTCTTTGGTCAAAATCGACTTCATATTCGGTCTTCTCGTCCCCAAAAACATGGAAAATGATATCTCAGAAGCTCATGTTACCAACATGTTGCTAAAACGCAAAAAGTACCTATTTTTACACACATTTTCACTCATAACACCTCTGGGTATATTCCGATCGGGCTGAAAAGTTTCGGGACACAACTAGGGCCCAGACGGAGCCTGTGTGCGAAAGAACGAATTTTTTAGACCGAAAATGAAGCCTGTACACGTGATACGGCGTACGGCGTACGGCGGACGGCGGACGGACATTGCATTTTGGTTTATTATTCTGTGAATAATACACCTATGTATTCGCTCAGCAAAAAATTTTTATAACACCCCCTCAAAATTTTTTCTTTTCCGTTTCAAGGTGCGTAGATTCCAAAAATGCAATGTCCGTCCGCCGTCCGCCGTCCGCCATACGCCGCACGCCGTATCACGTGTACAGGCTTCATTTTCGGTCTAAAAAATCGTTCTTTCGCACACATGCTTCATTTGGGCTCTAGTTGTGTCCCGAAACTTTTCAGCCTGATCGGAATATATCCAGCGGAGTTATGAGTGAAAATGTGTATAAAAATAGGTACTTTTTGTGTTTTAGTAACATAGTAGTAAAATGAGATTTTGAGGTATCGTATTCCATGTTTTTGGGGACGAGAAGACCGAATATCAAGTCGATTTTGACCAAGGAGTGGAAAATTGAGGTTGTACCAGATGTTCAGCTCCCAAAATTGATTTTTCGTGAGTCAAAAACCTGGAAAATCGTCTGAAATCACAAGCAGTATGTATAATAACACTAGAAAAAGTGTCAACACGTGGATCAAGACGATTAAATGGCACTATTAATGATCAAAGATAGTTAAAAAAAAAAAAAAAAAGCGTACCTACCTAATTTGTGTTTTAGGGGCCAAAATTAATGGAAACCATCAGAAATAGCTATTTCGATTATTACGCATAAAAGAAACAATAAATGAACAGCCAGCATTTCTGTAGACCAATAAAATAATAGAATAATAAACCCATGTGACAAGGACTTTGCAGCGTTTTTGGAATCCACGCACCTTGAAACGGAAAAGAAAAAGTTTGAGGGGGTGTTATAAAAATTTTTTGCTGAGCGAATACATAGGTGTATTATTCTACATAGGTGTAGTATTCACAGAATAATAAACCAAAACAGAAAATTGTAAATAGAAAATTTAAATGAAAATAGGAGTGCTCTGAACGCAGAACTTGATGCTCTTTAACTTTAGTTATGGCCTCGGCATTGCACACAACTGTTTTTTCCTTCTTTCTATTATCCTGTTATCATTAACTTGTATTTGTTTGCTCGGGTACCGCTCGTTGTTAATCTGGTCGGTTATACTTTCGTTTCTTCTCCCTCCAAGTCTGCTCCACGTTTGTCTCAGTGGCAATCACGACTTGAGCGTCGAGAATTGCAGACCCGTTGGCATTGTCTACGTCCTTCCAGCCGTTAGACCCACACACGTAGTACACGCTACACACTCAGACGCATATCTACGTTTTTATTTGTATTGTATTTGTAATGGTGTTAAACATCTGTGCAGCGACGGGAGTAGGTAAGCGGCCTACGTTGCCCGTTGTGTCATCCGTGTTTCCCAGAGTTACCAGGGGATGCGAATTTCTGGAAGGGGCTTGCGCTCTCCTCCTTTCCCGTCGGAATCGAGCGGTTTGATGCCCAGGGTGGGGTGGTGTTGTTCACGTCCCCCCCCCCCCCCACAACGACGACTGGAGGGGTTGCGTGGACTCTGTGGCGGGGTAGGGGATCCAAGCCCAACCTCGTCTACTATCCACAGCCGCCTAGTCGTTGAGGGTCGCCCGTGCCGTACGAGTCGTTTGGTGATTCGTTAGTCCGGCTGTTTTTGTTTATTTGGGTTTGTTCTTTCCCCTCCGTAGTGCAGTGCATTTTTTTTTTCTTCCGATTGCTCTTATATGTGAATCATTTGCCGGCGACTTGTTTCTCTCCTACTTCTCCACTTCCATTCACCAGCCAGAACCTATTCTGACGCAACTTTGTCTGTACAGGCTTTGGAAAAGGACAAATTAAACATTTTTAAGTTTACTACGACGCCAGGCTCCGTCTAAATACAACAGGTAATGTTGATTCTGAAATTCCTTGTAATATTCGCCCAACATACACATATATCACCTTAGTTGGTACCTACCTATCCGTTAAGACGTGTATTTTGTTTGAGTTCGTTATTGCATAGGAACCTACATATTCCCCCCCCCCCCCCCCTCTCTACCTATACTTATCTACCTATACTTTTGCGATAAGGAACTTAGCAGAAGTTGTACTCTTAAATCGACTCGTGGATAAAATCGAAGTAATAGCTGGTTGAGTACTGGAGGCGACGGATTCATCCGGGAGGTGCCTATGGTAATTTTACTTCTAATGCTGGCGGAAATAACCCCTTAGATTTAAGACTGATGGTACGCAAATTTTATGTTTCTTCCCTACACACTATAATTCTTATTCCCAGTCATCAGGGCGGTTCGACCTCGTTCGATCATAGTACCTAGTATTGATGATCCATTTGACTAGCTCAATCTACGTGCCTCCTCTGGTACAGAAGTTTGATCTGTTCTGCATTTCCCTTTCGCTAAGCGGCGATCTCGTCAGGGGTCGTGTAAAAACAAGTTTGACGCTCATAATGTGGGAGAGGTGAAATCAATACCTCCTGAGCCTCTTGATCGAAAACCTTTAACATACACTGGAGATTAGATAAAAGGTCGCCTCGCTAGCTAGCTATAGCGTTTCTTTGCTGGTGGGAGGGGGGTTGTTTGAAACAAATCGTGAAAAAATAGTAGAAAGTGTCTAAATGTACTCTGTGGTGAATTAAACTGATCTGTTGGCCAGTCCCAGAATACCAATCAAAATTTAGCGAAATCAGACAGAGCGTGTTCATGACATAATGAATGTTTATATAATATTTACTATTAAGTTTACCTATTGTATCGTACCTCCGGTCGTGATTTTGCTGATGTGCAGGGAGGTGCCTGGACCCACCATCTAAGGACCAACAACTGACATCCATGAACATTTCTGTTGTACAAACCTTTGTCTTAATGAGCTGAAATATTGCCCTTCCGTCACTAACATGCTTCACCAGAACACTGCTACTAACATGTGACCAACCCTTTCCTCCTATTTTGTATTTTAAAAGAATTCCGAAATATAACAACCATAATAGCTTAACAAATATTTTATTGGAGCATCATTATGACATATATAGTAATTTAACTTTTGGTTCAATATTTTTGCTCAACTAAGGTATTTCCACAATATGAACGTAATTTCATTTTGTAATGATTATATTTTTATAATGCTTAGAATCTATATTATAATAACTAGTACAACTCTTTTCAGCAATGCACCTAGTTGAAAAATTCATGACAAGAAGCAAATCAGAATCCCCTGTAGAATTCTATAGAAATCCCATATAGAAAGAAGCAAAAGCTGTGAAATATACTCTATGTAAAATGACTTGTTTACAACAACTACCTAATATTATCACATTTTTACCCACAAATGTCGGTACCTACTAACATTTTGTAGGCAAATAATAAATTTATAATTAATACATTCAAAACAAACCATAAATTCCAGACGAAGCAACCTAATAGAAAAACTTGAGTCCTATTATTTACATGTCACTACTTAGTGCCATTTTAATCGCGTTTCATTCGTGTGAAAGAAGTTTCTTCCTCCTCCTCCTACCCCATGATCTGTCGCTCCAACTCTCTTATTATCCCAGCACCAATAAAAGATTGCTGTGAGACATTTTTGCGTAAAATAAAAATGAAATACCTTAAAAAATGTAACAACGCCATCACTAACATGGATGGTAGGCCAGTCACCGCGGATGTTTAGGTCCAAATAAATTGCAGGAAGCTGATTTTTTGGTATGTTGTTAGGGCATGTTTGAGTAGTATTACACCAGGTTTGCAGCTGCGAAATCCCTAGGGAAACTTTTTGGGAGCCAAAAAACCTCGACATTTTCGGACTTGTTTTAGTTTTTGCCTCATAACTTGTGAAAGGTTGGTTTTCTACGAATAGTCACTCCTACTTTTAATAAAGTAATAGTATTAGCTAAAATTTAAGCCTAACCGCAGCTCTGTAGGTCCAATAGATCGCGAGATATTGTACTTCAAAAATTGGCTATTTTTTTCAAAAAGTTCGAAATTTAAGTTTTAGTCATTTCTTGACCAGAATATTGGCTTTAATACTCATCCCACGAGGAAAGTCATAAGAAAGAAAGTTCTAGAACAGTTATCTAGCTTCAATTTAAGCACAAAGCGAAGTCCGTAGGTCCAATAGGTCACTAGTTATCTGAAAAAAATGAGAAGTTGGGAAAATCGGATTTTTTAATAAATTGACTCATACGATTAAAGTCGATGTAAAAATGTTTTTTTATTGAATAGGATTACATACTATTTTATGGGGGGGGGGGGGGGGTTAGGTGATCAATGAAGGGAATGCCAGCTGACTCCTGCTGCAACAGATGTACACCGAAATATGAATTTCTAGTAATGTAATGCGTTATCAGTTTTGAAGCTGCAATGGACAAAAATGTAATGCAGGCAGGGACCTATTACAATTAAGCTTACCAATCGTTAATTAACGAGATGCCTGGGTTCCTTGGTGGGCTCGGGCTCCGTCACTTCGCGAATTGGGGGTGATAGGTCCAGTGGAGCAGCGTCTTCCACCTCTTCCTCCTCGTCCGAATCTGCCATAGTGACGTGCGGGATGTTGAGGCACGTCTTCCCTTGGCAAACTCTGCAAAGAGCAGAGCACTTCAGCCCTGCTCTTTAGCATGAGCAGCTCCCACCACCCCTTTCTTACATTTACAGGATATCATTTTAAGAAGTGCTTGGGGTGCTGGATCCTGTGTTGTGGTGATGGGAGTTAACCCTTGCTGGCTCCTTTTCCAACCCCAGGTGGTGGGCTCTTTGTCTACCCCCAACCATTTCTGAACCTGGTGGTAAGTTCGGTATGAGTGCTGCTTTGCAGCCTCTTGGGTTAGGGGTAGACGAGCAAGTTGGACTTCGGCACTAGCCGCAGACCTTACAAACAGGTCATACCGGAGGGTATGAAGCGTGTCAGTGTCAACCTTTCAATCACCATATACGGCGACAAGGCACTTGCTGCCTGCAGAGGCTATGTCCTCATGAGTGGCGTCAAATTCCAAGAAGGTGGCAGCCACGCCAACCAGCTGAGGGGTTTTTACCACGATGGTAAGCATTTTTGTTTTTCCTTGTCAGAAAAGGGCAGAGGTTTTTTTTTTAATATCATCTTTATTGTTACAACTGTGTGTACACATCTAGTAACTTCACTCTGTTAATTTATTTAACGTATTGTGGTTCATAGATCACTACCTACTACCACTCATCACATCACTTCAGTGAGATGTAACTAGGTCCAGAGGTTTGGTCCTTTTCAGTCTTCGTAAATCGCCGCTGTTGTCCAGGAGGTTCAGTACTTCGACATTCCTGTGCTTGTGGAGACGGTTCTCATGATCCGTTGCTCGATTTTTTACAACTTCGCTCACCATCTTAATTTTATGGTCGCGATGGAGGTCATCCGTTCGGATATACCAGGGGGCATTCACTATGCTCCTGAGGATTTTGTTTTGTGTTGTTTGGATAATTTTCAAGTTGGTTCTCTTGGTGCAGCCCCATAACTGGCAGCCGTAAGCCCAAATCGGTTTGATCACTTGCTCGTACAGTAGCATTTTGTTATGTGTAGGCAGTTGGGATTTTCTTCCGATGAGCCAGTACATCTTCTTGAATTTTAGGTTTATTTCTTCCTTCTTCTTCTTCTTCACGTGCTCCTTCCAACGGAGCTTCGCGTCCAGAGTCATTCCGAGGTACTTAGCTGTATTTGCATATGGAACAATCTGGGAGTTTATTTCAATTGGTATAGGGCTCACTTTCCTGTATGTAAAGTTAATGTGCGTTGACTTAGCTTCGTTGAGTTTTATTCTCCATTTTTTGGTCCATTGATGGATGCTATTCACGGATTCCTGTAGTTTTCCCGAGGCTTCCTCGACTGTAGAACCTACTGCCAGGATTGCTGTGTCGTCTGCGAACGTCGCTGTCACAGCTTCTGCTGATTTTGGGAGATCCCTTGTGTATAGTAGATAGAGTACTGGCCCAAGGACGCTACCTTGAGGTACTCCTGCTTTTATTACACGTAAATGGGAGTATTCATCTTCGTGTTTTACCCTGAAATGCCTCTCTGTTAGATAGGACACCAAAATCCTATAATACTGGGTAGGGAGATCCCTGTGTAGCTTTGCTTGAAGCCCCTTATGCCAGACTTTGTCAAATGCTTGAGAGACGTCAAGGAATACTGCTGAGCAGATTGCCTTCTCTTCAAAGCATTTCTCTATCACGCTGGTGATCCGGTGTACCTGATCGATTGTTGAATGCTGCTCTCTGAATCCGAATTGGTGATCAGGGATTAAATTTCTCTCCTTGATTATAGGTTTTAATCTCTTTAAGAGGAGTTTCTCAAAGAGCTTGGAGATAATTGGTAAAAGGGAGATGGGTCGGTAGGACTTTTTTTCATATGTTGGTTTACCTGGTTTGGGTATCATTATCACCTCTGCTACTTTCCACTGCAGTGGTACGTACTGCAGCCTAAAAGACGCATTGATTAGGTGTAGGAGTTTCTTTAGCCCTTTTTCTGGGAGTTCTTTCAAGATTTTCCCAGTTATAAGATCATAGCCTGGAGCTTTCTTTGGACTGAGGTTGAACATGATCTCATTTTTGAGTTCTTGAATGGTAATAGGCCGAATTTCCATTTCATCTGACTTTTCTATCATTGTAGCATCCTCATCTGCGGTCTGCCTTGGGAACGGGGTAAATGTTTCCTCAAGGTGGTTAGCAAACAAATCTGCCTTTTCTTTGGCACTCCTCGCCCAATATCCATCTCCTCGTTTAATAGGCGGTATTGGCATTTTGGGCCGCTTAAGTCCTTTAGTTGCTCTGTATAAAGAATAGTCCGTGTCTTTTCCAGCAGTGAGGCTCTGCAAGTTGATAGCCAATGTTTCATCTTCAATTTCTTGGTTTAGAGCTTTGAGCTCATTGCACAGCGCATTCAGCTTTCTTTTGTTTTCGGCAGAACGGACCCTTTGCCAGGCTTTCCTAGCTTTTCTTTTGGCCCGTACCAATTCCCTTACTTCGAGAGGGTAGTTGGAATGGTAGAAAGGTTTCTTCCGGTTGATTGGGGTGCAGGACCAGCACGCCTCTTGGATGCTGCTTTGCAGCCTCTTGGGTTGGGGGTAGACGAGCAAGTTGGACTTCGGCACTAGCCGCAGACCTTACAAACAGGTCATACCGGAGGGTATGAAGCGTGTCAGTGTCAACCTCTCAATCACCATATACGGCGACAAGGCACTTGCTGCCTGCAGAGGCTATGTCCTCATGAGTGGCGTCAAATTCCAAGAAGGTGGCAGCCACGCCAACCAGCTGAGGGGTTTTTACCACGATGGTAAGCATTTTTGTTTTTCCTTGTCAGAAAAGGGCAGAGGTGGTGTCGCAACCAGTGAATGCGTGGAGGAACAGTTCCAATCCAGGAGGGAGCGATAGTTGTTCTCTATTGAAGGATGTTGACGAGAACTCTACACAGTCACTTCCACCCATGCCTCTCTAGGTAATATTTCCTCCACGTCGGACAGATGCTTTCACACTACTTTCCACAGTGTACCTCTTCCTCCATGCGTCATGTACGTTCACATTATCCAAGTTGCTCAGGAACCTCCTGTTCTCTTCAAGCCCACAGTTTCTTACTCACTTCAATTAGCGTCTGAATACCGCGTTTTTTTACTACCACTGTCCCTTCTTCAAGTGCACCCTGACAGCATTTCGAGAAAAAACCAAAAAAAAAGAGAAATGAAAAAATAAAGCGCCAACAGTTCGAAATTTAGACGATTTTTGTTTGAAAACTACTCCTCAGATCCGATCACGGTTGTTTATAAGAGCAAGCTGGCGAGAAAGGGCTCGAAGGGAAGGGAAGGACAGGAAGACGGCGGAGGACTCCTTCACACAAAAGAAGCCCCAGCTACGACAGAGGCCGCGTTTATAATTTATTGCCCAGAGCAAAACCAGGTTTAATAACAGCCATCTAGGTATCCAAACTGAGAGGCTCTAAGTTACTGCGATAGGGACCTCTCTTCACAATTATGTTGGTGTACATTAACACCTAAATTTATACCTATAATTGTCATTTATATAAAAAATATATAAGGTTCTATGAATGAGCATGCAATTAATATAATCTGCAATAGAATATCATCTTCAATTAGTGATACACATGACTTTAATCGTTTGGGTCAATTTATTCAAAAATCCAATTTTTCCAACTTTTCATTTTTTCAGATAACTAGAGACCGGACCTATGGACTTCGCTTTGTGCATAAACCTAGATAACTGCTCTAGAACCTTCTCTCTTATGACTTTCCTCGTGGGATGATTATGAGAGCAAATATTCTAGCCAAGAGATTACTAAAACTTAAATTTCGAACTTTTTGGAAAAATAGCCAATTTTTGAAGTCCAATACCTCGGGATCTATTGGATCTACAGAGCTGCAGTTGGGCTTAAATTGTAGCTAATACTATCTACTTTAATAAAGGTCGCAGAGACTTTTCGTAGAAAACTAACCTTTCACAAGTTATGAGGCAAAAACTAAAACAAGTCCGAAAATTTCGAGGTTTTTTGGCTCCCAAAACGTTTCCCTGGGGATTTCGCTGCTGCAAACCTGGTGTAATACTACTCAAACATGTCCTAACAACATACCAAAAAACCAGCTTCCTGCAATTTATTTTGACCTAAGGGCTTTTTTTGTCAGCGGTGACTGGCCTATGGACCAGGTAACCGACATACATGCTTACTAAAAACGCTGCAAAGTCCTTGTCACATGTGTTTATTATTCTGCTGGACACACCTACAGAAATGTTGGCTGTTCATTTATTCTTTCTTTCATGCGTAATAATCGAAATAGCTATTTCTGATGGTTTCCATTCATTTTGGCCCCTAAAATACAAATTAGGTACGCTCATTTTTTTTTTTTTAACTATCTTTGATCATTGGTAGTGCCATTTAATCGTCTTGATCCAAGTGTTGACACTTTTTCCAGTGTTATTATACAAACTGATAGTGATTTCAGACGATTTCCCAGGTTTTTCACTCATAAAAAATCAATTTTGGGAGCTGAACATTTGGTAGAACCTCAGTTTTCCACTCTTTGGTCAAAATCGACTTCATATTCGGTCTTCTCGTCCCCAAAAACATGAAAAACGATACCTCAAAAGCTCATGTTACTACCATGTTGCTAAAACACAAAAAGTACCTATTTTTACACACATTTTCACTCCCCTGGGTATATTCCGATCGGGCTGAAAAGTTTAGGGACAAAACTAGGGCCCAGACGGAGCATGTGTGCGAAAGAACGAATTTTTTAGACCGAAAATGAAGCCGGTACACGTGATACGGCGGACGGACATTGCATTTTGGTTTATTATTCTGTGAATAATACACCTATGTATTCGCTCAGCAAAAAATTTTTATAACACCCCCTCAAACTTTTTTCTTTTCCGTTTCAAGGTGCGTAGATTCCAAAAATGCAATGTCCGTCCGCCGTCCGCCGTATTACGTGTACCGGCTTCAGTTTCGGCCTAAAAAATTCGTTCTTTCGCCCACATGCTCCATTTTGGCCCTAGTTGTGTCCCGAAACTTTGCAGCCCGATCGGAATATACCCAGGGGAGTGAAAATGTGTGTAAAAATAGGTACTTTTTGTGTTTTAGTAACATGTTAGTAAAATGAGCTTTTGAGGTATCGTTTTTCATGTTTTTGGGGACGAGAAGACCGATTATGAAGTCGATTTTGACCAACGAGTGGAAAATTGAGGTTGTACCAGATGTTCAGCTCCCAAAATTTATTTTTTATGAGTCAAAAACCTGGGAAATCGTCTGAAATCACCATCAATTTGTAGAATATCACTAGAAAATGTATTACCAGGTGGATCAAGACGATTAAATGGTACTATCAATGATCAAAGATAATTTGAAAAACAAAGGAGCGTACCTAATTCGTGTTTTGGGGGCCAAAATTGGTGGAAACCGCCAGAAATAGCTATTTCAATTATTTTATATGAAAGAAACAATAAATAAACAGCCAACGTTTCTGTAGGTATGTCCAATAGAATAATAAACCCATGTGGCAAGGACTTTGCAGCGTTTTTGGAATCTACGCACTTTGAAACGGAAAAGAAAAAAATGTGAGGGGGTGTTACAAAAATTGTTTGCTGAGCGAATACATTGGTGTATTATTCACAGAATAATAAACCTAAAGGGGACTGAGATAACCTGCCCCATGGTTTACCGAACTCTAGTGTAAATTGTATCAACTACTCACCTCTCCCAGGGAATCCCGGTGTCTCGGTGGTTACAGCAAAACTGTATGGGAAGGTACTCTTAGTAAAGTAATACGCAGTAGAATAAAATTGGACAGAAAAGCATTTGGTTGAACACACAGAGAGAGACCGACTCTTTTCTTTTATTGTTTATATCAAACATCACCACGGGAATTTAACTTGGTGATTGGTCTTGGCGACACTAATACACCAATACGCCCCCTCAAGAGCAAGCACCTCCATCCTTGATTACTCCGGATCGTTGGGAGCAGAAGATGAGCTTCTCTTGCGGTAATGCCTTTGTCAAAAAATCAGCGACCATTTCTTCAGTCTTGATATATGAAATCTTGACTAGGCCTTCGTCGACGTTTTGCTTCACGAAGTGATTTCTGATGTCGACGTGCTTGGTTCGGGAATTATATGTTGGGTTGCGGATGTTGGATTGCGCCCCCTGGCTATCATTATATATACCAATTGGCTTTTCCACCGGAAACCCAAGTTCATTCAAGAGCCGTTCGAGGTAGATAGCTTCTTTTGTAGCTTCGCATAGGCTCATCAGCTCAGCTTCCACACTTGACAATGCAACTGTCCTCTGCTTCTTGGATGCCCATGAGATCGCTGCTCCGGATAGAGAAAAAATGTAGCCAGTGAACGAATGACGGTCCAGTCTACAATTTCCCCAATCGGCATCGGTATACCCAATCAGTTGTTGATCCTGTTCAGCAGAATATGTCAATTTCTAGTAAAGCGTTCCCTTCAAATATCGGAGAATTCTGTTGGCTGCTTTCCAGTGATTCTCGCGATAACATGCGTTAAACTGACTTGAGTAATTTACTGCAAAATTTATGTCCACCCTCGTACCCAAAGTGACGTACATAAGCGAGCCAATCAGATTTCGGAATGGTAAATCACAATCTGAATCGTTCCGCTTCTCATCTACAGGGTCGAACTTGACATTCACGTCCAAAGGTGTTGAAACCGGCTTCGAATTTTGCATATTGAATTTATCTATAATTTCTTGAATATATTTTCTCTGCGAAATTTTCATTATTCCTTTCTCTTTGTTGTAATCAAACTCAAGGCCTAAACAATAATGTATTTTTCCCAGATCTTTCATTCGAAATTCTTCACTCAATTTAGCCTTCAAATTATTCAATTGTATCACATCTTTCGACGCCAAAATCAAATCATCAACGTACACACTTAGAATTACAGCTTCCTCCCCTCTTCCAAGTGTGTAAACGCAAGGGTCAGTGGTTGACGGCACCATACCCATCGCTTTCAGGCGTTCATCCAGCTTCAGATACCACTGTCTACCTGACTGTTTTAGCCCATAGAGTGACTTTTGTAATTTACAAAATCGTTTTCCACCCTTGAAGTCTCTCAACATTCCCCAGGCTATTTCTTGGATTTCTCCTGTATCATTTTCGACAATGTCCATCAGGATCTTCTCAAAATGTTGTGGTGGCTCCATGTAGATATCCTCGTGCATATCTCCGTTCAAATAAGCCGTCTCAACGTCCATTTGTACGATTTCCATTTTGTCCCTTACAGCCAATGCCATAACCGTTCGAAGAGAACTGAGACGCACTACCGGAGAATAAGTTTCGTGGTAATCCACACCGTGTACTTGTGTGAACCCCCTGGCGACAAGACGTGCTTTTCGCCTTTCTAGTTCACCACTTGCTGTAAACTTGTTGCACAGAATCAGTCTACACCCTACAGCCTTCACGGATTCTGGTTTTTCTCGCAGAACCCACGTTTTGTTCATGAGAATCGAAGAAAACTCCTTTCTTACGGCGGCATACCAATCGGGTGCGTTCGTCCCAGAAAATGCTTCTGTTGGATTTACTTCTGTGGCACACGCGATTTCGCTCGTAACTACGTTCTCATCAATTTCAGTTCTTGTGGCGGATTCGTTTTCTAAGTAATTTTCGGGTCTTTCAGGTGGAATTATGGAACTTGTATTCGGAATCATATTGTAGACATTCTTCGGCCTTCCACGTCCTCCTGATTTCACGATTTTTGGTCTTCCAGGTCCACGAATCATTCCCGTTTCTACTAGTTCTCCTTCCCTACCCCTTTCTCGATCCTCTTCGTGCACTTGAGATCCCGGCTCTGATGTTTCGCCCTGTGGCATGTATGCTCTAGTTTCTTGGTCTTCTTCATTATTTGCCCCCAAGCCGTCGCGTTTTGACAAGAGCGTTCGTCCATCCACCCTGGTTTCGAGTCCTTGTGACACAGTTGGAGTATATGGAACTAGCACAATCTCAAGCTCTTTCAGCTCCTCGAACCGTTTGCTATCCACAGGTTTCCGATCTGCTTCATTGACAAACTGTATATGTCCCTTGTGATGCAAGTTTTTCTGCTCTCCACATCCCAAACACGATAACCCTTCGAGACATCCGAATATCCAACGAAAATGCACTCTCTACCCCTTTGTTCCAACTTTCCATTTGATCTTGACTTATCGAGCATAAATGCTTTGCTTCCAAAAGTCCGGAAATAGGAAACGGTAGGAGTTTTTACATACCACTTTTCATATGGCGTGAGCCCGTTAATACCTGAGCTCTGTTCCTTACATGCACAGCTGCTGCTGCAGCTTCTGCCCAAAAACTGTGAGGCAAAAATGACTCCGCAAGCATGCATCTCACCATATCTAATATGGTTCGGTTCATCCTTTCAGATATGCCATTTTGTTGTGGCGTACCTTGAACAGTCAGCCTTCGACATATCCCCAACGAATTGAGATATTCATCGAATTCTTTGCTCATGTACTCGCCACCTCGGTCGGTTTGTAAATATTTAATTTTGGTTCCTTTATGATTTTCAGCGTAGCTCTGGTATGTCTTGAATGCATTCAACACTTGGCTGTTAGTTTTCAAGCAGATAAGAACGCACCACCAAGTAGCCTCATCAATAAAGGTTACATAATATTTTGACCCCCCATTTGACGCCGTTCTTACAGGTCCCCACACGTCAGAGTGCACAATCTCAAGGGGCCTTTTTCTCTGACTTCTTGGGAAACGGAGTTTGCGTCATTTTTCCTTTCAAACAAGTTTCGCAAACTGGTAGTTGCTGTTTTTCATTCAGATCCATGCCTTTCACTCTCTTTGCGACTTTTTTCAGGTCAGTTTCATTCAGATGTCCGTACCTACCATGCCAAACTTCCAACATTGACAGCTTCCGGTCATCCCTGACTCCTTCTATGTTCTTCGCCTGTTCATTTCGTTCGTCCACGTAGTACAAGCCATTCACTCGTTTTACAGTTAGGACCTTTTCGTTATTTTTGTTCAAAACATAAGCCCCATTACGATTAAACAGAACAGTCATCCCGTTGTCGGTTATTCGGGATACGGACAGTAACCCAGTTCTCAAATCTGGCACGTAAAGAGTATTCTTCAACGTTACTGTTCCTGTACCTCCCACCTCTGGCTTAAATTTTACCGTCCCCCTACCTCTAACTTCTGTTTTAGATGAGTTGGCCAGTTTCAGTTGCACGTCATTCACTTGAGTCAACTCTGTGAATCTTTTCTTCTCGTTGCTCATATGACTCGTACACCCACTGTCCAAACACCAGTTAGAAGGGCTATTCTTTAGCAATTGTGCCATCATGGCTACATTCATTGATTCGTCAGTTGTACAAGCTTTCTCCCCTTTTTCAGGGCATTTAGAAGCTTTGTGACCAAGCTTGTGACACTTAAAACACTTGTATTTGAATTCTTCTTTCTGTTTTTCATGCTTCATTTTCGTGTTCCTACGGTTTTTGTTAGCATACATTGCGTTCGGATCTTCGCTACTCCCCTTATTACCCCTCGCCTCAGACTCCTCCAAGACTTTCTTCCTCAGAGCTTCGGGTTTAGGCAATGTATCCCTCGACTCTATTGCACACCTAAAGTTCTTGAATTCTTCAGAGAGACTGTACAAAAGCATGATAGACAGAAGGTCGTCATTTATATCGATGTCCATATCCCGCAATTTATCAACGGTGTCGAAAAAATTCATGACGTGCTCTCTGACATCGTCATCAGCTCTCATTCTGTGCAACACAAGTCTTTTTAAGAGAGTTGCCTTTCTAGCGGGACCCTTAGACTGAAACACCTCACTCAGTTTCATCCACACCTCACGAGAAGTTTTAAGTCCCTAGACCAATTTGAGTTCGGATGGATTAATGGCTAAAATTAAATCTGACCTTGCCTTCAAGTCTTCTCCTTCCCAAATTGCTGCTCCGGCATCATCAGATGGTCGTTCAACTTCGCCAGATACG
The DNA here is from genome assembly GCA_954871275.1 of Leptopterna dolabrata. Taxonomy (NCBI): domain Eukaryota; kingdom Metazoa; phylum Arthropoda; class Insecta; order Hemiptera; family Miridae; genus Leptopterna; species Leptopterna dolabrata. The sequence continues at coordinate 128,791,709 of OX940974.1, read as the reverse complement.
AACTTCCATCCTCCTGTCTTGATCAATAGCGACTCAATTTGCATACTCCAGGTATCGTAATTGTTCCTACCTAGCGCTACAATGTTCGTCACATTTGTTACGAGGTGGGGACTTCGGGGTAGAGCAGAGATGGTTTCGGTCGAGGCTTTCACCCCAATGCGGGATGAAGTCCCCAAAACCACCCCCGCCAAACCCTTCTCTCCCGGCCGTACTCCTAATCCGTCCCTGAATTGAGGGAAACAAAAGCAAACTTCTAACTAACACTTTTGAGAATTGAAACTCTAGGAAAAATGAAATGACCTATCTTTGCGTGATTATTCTAAAGGGGGCGTTCCACCAACTGTTTCCCTCCCATGAAAGAGAGAGGAAACAGTAAACAAAATATTCGTTTTTAGTTTACACAAAAATCGAGGTAGAGCTACTCTTCGTACACCATCCCCACAACCCAAGAAACTAGTGACTTCCATACCATCGTCGGTCTCGCAGCTCTGTAAAACTCATCTTGTCCCAAATTCAATTAGTGTACCTACTTTGAATTTTTGCAATTAAAAGACCTATCGGGTGACTGCTGGATTAATTGCGACGGGTCCTCCACTTCTGGAACGAACCTACTCTGAAAATCGGACCTAGCCTAACTTGTAAAAGTGATAGTGTAGTGTCGGAAAAATCACTGCAAGAGTGCTAGATCACCTCCAGGAGAAAACAACCATCAATAATCATGGACTTACCTTGTTCCCTAGAACTCCACTATAAGACCTGAGCTCAATTTAGCAAAACTCCACAAATGTTGGAGTATCATTGTTCAGGCTCTCGAATCTCCCTGACCCAACTTGCTTGTCCTTTGCGAAAGGAAACTTCCTAACATCGCGAAGGGGGAAAGTTGGAACTTTAGGGCAATAATTCCCGAAAGATCCGTCTTATCCCAAGGCACTATCATTGGCCATGGTGGATTCGTGAGGAAATAAACCTCGATCCCAATGAAATGGATCCAGGCTTACTAGCTCCCGAAAACTCCGAGGTCCATCCCAAAAGACAAGGAAGTTCACGAAAATCCGGCCTTTCAACCTATTCGAACGAAAGGAGGAAATTTTTCTGGATTTGAAAAGTTACTTGAGCTCAGGATCCTATGAGAGGAGTGGCCAAGCCGACAATGAGCGGCTTATAGCCACATGGCAGGAGGTGACCACATTTACAGTTACTTCAAGGAAAACATAAAAATATAGCCCAACTTCTCCCGAGGGGATAGACGAAAAGTACTGTGATTAAGAAATTAGGTGGTAAGCCAAGAGAGAAACTAACGAAGTCTAGATGGAGGTTTTTGGACGTTGGGAAAAGTGTGTACTACCTACGAAGTGGGACAAGATGCTACCAAAACTGAATCACGAGGAAAGGAAATGGGTTTTGAGATAAATAGGAACAAAATCCACATTCAAGCCCTCATAATTTATTAAACTAAAAAGAATGGAAAGTGAAATAGGAAAACATGAATAGGAAGTGAGTACAATGATAATGAATTCTTAGATTCTATAAATTCTTAATAAACTAGAAATGTACTAAAACCTGAAGGGATATGAAAACAAAATGAAAGGCCTAACTTCTACCCACAAATGAATCTATAGCATGATCTTGTTAGAACCTAAATTAACAATTTGGTCGAAACTTTTACAAATTTTTCTTTAATGAATAATCTTTTCCGTAAAGTAACTTAGAAAGGAAAATTCTCCCCAAAAACCTAGAAAACACTCTCACGGAAACCCCGAAGAAAAGAGCTTTGAGATGGAACCACCTTCACAAGATTTGAATTAATTTTAGTGTTACACATTTATTTCTATGCATGGAGATAGTGTTAAGTTAGAAAAAAAAACCCCTTGAGGGCAAAGTTAATTTAAAAGGGGAAAAAAACTTAACCCTATCCCCATATATTCTTATAATACTTCTCACTTGATCAAACCACAAAGAATAATTTTTATAACGGCCAATTGCCCACGAGATTTTCGAAACTATTATGGTAAATTTGAAAAAGATATAGGTTTCTTTAAAGTGCCTAGATTCTGTAACACCTTTACGTTTTAGCATTTTCATTTAGGACTTTAACTTTGGTTAGGAAACTCTAATAATTTGGACTAGGAGGGAAAAACCAAGATCTTACCTTAATGCAGCAGGAGGAGAGTAGCCCAGGGAATCTTCAGCAGCCAAATGTCCAGCTTCCGACTTCTCCCTTTCCCAAGTCAACTCCGGCCTCCCACTCCCCGTTTAATAAGAAAATCTTATACGCTGAGGAGAGGGGCGACCGAGCGAATCCCAGGAAAAAGGGGGCCCCGGCAAAACGGTGGATTGATGACTGAGGCCATACTGAGAGAGATTATTTCCGAATATTGGAGAGTTTATAATATAGTTGACAAATCGAAGGAGGGACATGACGAAATTCGCCAGTATTTCATTAAATATTCTAATTTATTACATTAACAGTTAATTTGGGAATTTCGTCACGTCACAACATTCATATTGATTGTATCAATATCCAGTGTGATGATGACTTTCTGTATCTTCTGCCTAGCCGTGCTGGGCCCGTAACCTCTTTGTAAAGTAATACGCAGTAGAATAAAATTGGACAGAAAAGCATTTGGTTGAACACACAGAGAGAGACCGACTCTTTTCTTTTATTGTTTATATCAAACATCACCACGGGAATTTAACTTGGTGATTGGTCTTGGCGACACTAATACACCAATAGGTACCATGTGCCTTGCTAGGGTGGGTTCACCCCTACCTCATTCAGAAACAGAATTGTGGCCTCTTTGAACCTCAGACCCCAGTGTAAGTGACGGGAGGTAGATGCGGGTTGGCCCCAGGTTGAAATAATCAAAATCCGGCGGCAAGATTCGTATGCGCTTGTGAAAAAGTTTCTCCGAATTAAATTGGGTGGTGGACAAATAATTGTGGCAACAGCTAGCCACCTTGATTGCTCTGGCTTTAATGAAACTTGGGGAATATGTCCAGTGAAGTTGAGGTTGAATAAATAGATGCTTAGAATCGCAAATATTGTACCGAGAGAGGAGTTAGTAGGGCGAGGGATTGCCTAATTGCAGAATTCATCACGTAGATATATTACAGTTTCAGTGAATCCTTGGACATGTGTCGAGCAGTATATATGTACGGATCTCAAACAATCGAAAAAGGTGTACCGTTATCGGCGATGGGGTCTGCGGTAGCTGACGAGCTCTAGTAAAATAATGAGATAAATCCGATTTGAATGAAATACTGAGAATACGGTTTGAGCATACCAGTTTTAAATCTGAGATCATCAGCGTGTTGTGAGGGTGGAACTGGGTGCGTTTCATTGGGGTTAGGGGGAATTGCGTGGTAGTTGTCGTGTCAACTCGTGTGGTCGGCATGGTCTTGATGTTCCGATATAAATGAAAACATAGGTTCTAAGAATCTTGTAGTTTGGAACATTGAGATTTCGATTACAGAACCAGTTTGATAGTGGGGAGGTAACTTGATTCAATGAACGCAGAGCTTTCCAAAAAGGTGATGGAAAAAGCATGCGACGTCATCTGGTATGTATTGCCCTCTCGCTCCCGCACGTGAGAACCGAGTGTGAGATACATACCAGATGACGTCACGCGTTTTTTCTTTGCTTATTCCCGTCAAATTATGTATTCGGATTTAGGAGCTGAAAATCGGGATACAGGGGTTCGAGGGTGCTGAATCCGATTCTGAGTTCAAAATCAGTAAATTCCTACCCTCGTCCATTCCTCATTTATTGTTAGAAAATAATTGGTTATCATACGATACGTTACGAACAGTTACGGTTTTAGCAAATTTTAGAAGGGGGAAAAACTGTATGACAGTAGGTCCAACATTTTTTGTACCTGAATTTTGGTTTATTATTTTCGATGATAAACCTTTGGAATCGACCATAAAAAAAATTTTGTAAACCCCCCCTCCTTCCTCCATCAAAATTTCTTCAAGTTCAAGGGACGTAGAATACGAATATCGAATAAAAACAATTCCGTACGCCGTCCGCGGCTTTTCCCCTAGTTCCCATGAACCAAAATTCACGAAATTTGGTAGGTATGTGGGTCCCGTTTGGGCTCTCGTTGGTCCTCGAAGCTCGGCGTTACTGTGAAAAATATGGGTTGAAATATCCAGAGTATCCCTCTCTCGGAACTGTATTTTGAGGTGTGGTTTTTTTGCGTTTTTAAATAGTTTGATTTTTTTCTGATGTTTTGAGACCATCTAGAGCATTGTACGATGTTGCCGTGAAATTGAATTTTCCCTAAACAGCAGCGTGTATGCAGGATACGCAGGCGTCAACCTGGATTGAGAGCGCATATCACGTGCCTCATACCAATGTTCCCCATAGCCCAGTTGGCTATTGGATCGAAGTCCCATGCTGTAGGTCGCAGGTTTGAATCCCATCCGGGACCGAAATTTTTTTTCACTCCACATCAACAATAATTACCTTCAGAACTACGTTTGAATTTTGCCAATTTACATACTGCTTTTTATGAGGCTCTTATTCCCGGGCCGGCTCCAGTACTCGATGTAGGGTTTCCTGGGGGGAGCTCGAGGGGAGGTGCAGACCACAGAAAACAGTGATCTACGCAGAAAGGGCATCTAGACAGGTAAATAATAAACCTTTGTGTAATAATCTGCAGCATTTTTGAATAATTTGATGATTCTTTTCCGTTTCCTTCCGGACGGTATCTCGCCTTGGCTAGAAAATGGAAAATTTCAATTTTTTTTCTCACAATGTTAGTAATGGCAAATAAAAGGGTTGGTAGGTTCAAATAAGCTATTTAAAAAAAATAAAATTTGGGTCAAATTTGAGGTTTTGGGAGCAAAATGGCACAAATATCTAAAAACGGCCATAAATTGCCAAATATTGTTATAAATTCACCAAAAGTGGTGTAAAAAGGAGGCAAAAGAAAACTATCCGAATCATGAAAAAAATTGAGTTTTTGTACTTTAAAAATTGCAAAACTTCAATGGTTCAAGTTGGCAGAGGTCGCGCACAAGATGTTGGCCTCAACTGTGATAGTTGAGCTAGAGACACACTGAAAACCAACTGGCGACGCGTAGTAGTGAGAGGCCGCAAGACCCCAGACTATCTCCTACGCGCATCTGGATTCATTCAGGTCAAGGCCAACACATTTCGAAAATTCGCTCAAGAGGTCATGCAGCATTGACCCTCTTTTTGTTACAGAGTAAGTATCATTTGTCACATAGGCACAAGCACTTAGAGAACAAGTGGATAAAGTTAAGACAAAATTTAAGACCTTCAATTAGCGTCAACAATTTAAGATGAGGAAAGCTGAGAGTAAAATTGAAAAATCTCAAGTTAGATGATATGGAATTCACAACAAAATGATGGGAAATCACGAAAAACTGGTTTTCCAAGTTTTCTTGATGCTAGAGGCTCCATTAAAAAAAACTACATGTATTGATGCCCTTCATCAAATACCAAGAGGTTTCAAAAAAGTTTTTTTTGGTAGTTTCCATGGAAAAAAAAAATTTGGACAATACGGGTTTTGGACCAAAAGGCCTTCTTTACGAGCTTCAAATGTTTAAACCCCATTTTATACAGTTTTTATTTCTATTTCAAGTCAGTTTATTCTTCTACGATTAAAACACTGCTTTAAAAAAACGCCAGTAAGTAGGTCTAGCTAGTAGGGGCTCTTAGCTTTAAAAAAACGTGTTTTTCAAAATAAATGAATTGTTTATTTATTACAAAACGAAAACCTTGGTTTAAAATGGGCGTATAAAAGGGCAGGCACATAAAACAAAAAAATCCAGGTAATGAAATCAATTGAGTAAAGTAAGATGAAAATGTTTTACGAAATTGTCAATTCATCACAAACGCGTTTTAAATTTGAATAGCAACATGCTCTAAGCAATCGCAAAACTCGTCGCATTCTTCTTCTCCTTCCGGTTCACTCTATCGACATCAGTCTTCTGTACCATCCAGCATAAGGCAAGTCGCTGTTCGTGTCCCAGTCATTTCCTAAAACCATCTCCAAGAGCACACAACAGTAGCAGGACTAGGGCTATCTTATTAGCTGAGTGGACAAACCAGGTTTTGAGACGCCACGTGCGGTGGACGAATCTGGTTTTGCGGCAAATCGGGCTTTTCAATCGCATTAAATGTTGTAGCTTCAAAACGGATGCAGATTCCGGTAGCCCTCAAAAAAAAAAAATAATAATAAAAATTGCGCTTTATTTCGATTTTGAAAAGACTGTGACAAATCTGTTGTTGCATCTCACCACCTCATATATATATGTTGGAACGCCAACCCGAAAACGGGTCCGGCCCGTTTTGCGATGATCCCGACGCTATGGGTGCGTTTTCGTCGGGCCGGGCCCGGTTTCGTACTGGGGTTATATGTATATATAAGTAGGGGTCAAAAATCGATTGACTGTATAAGGGTAAAAATTGGTAAAAATGGCTAAAATCACGAAAAGTTTTTTCGAAAAGTGGTATGGTTTCTCGCGCTTACACAATATCCCGAATATTTCTTTGAAAAGTCGCTGTTATAGCCATGCTGCATGACTATTTAAATATATACAAAGTTCAGATTTACGTTTTTTCAGGCCTACTTCTAGCAATTTTCTGTCCAATATCTCAAACTAGGACCGACCCGACTGTTTAGGTCCGTATAAACTTTGCAAAATTCTACATACCTCCCCTTCTATCCCCATTATTCCGTCTGGTTGCCGCATAAATATATCTTTCCTCCTTGAGTAAATATGCTGTTTTTACATGCATAATTATGTTGAATTTCCCATTTTTTATTCACTGCTAGCTTCAGGAGTAACCTGATTGATGGGTGACTCAACCGGGCTATAGGTTTCGTCATAATGCATCTCGGGTGGCTGTGTAAATTATTTTGCGTGTTTTATACTGTTCAATTCACCCGTCAACCATGTACTTGATCTAGAGTACCCATTACGGTCCAGTTGCAGTTTTTCCTGGAGGTAACCCTGTTGTTTCTCAAACATCCGCAACTTCCAAATATGGTAGCTCTTCATCAACTGCAGCTTTCCAGGATTCTCTGTCGGGCCCCTTCATGGCCTTTTTGTACGTTTTCGGCTCGACTTCGTTGCGTACAAGCACAATAATGTTCAGGTTTTTGAATGGTATCCCTACCTCTGAGTGCAATAGGAAAAATCACCATTTTCATTGTTTAGCCCCTCTTTCAATCAATTCAATTCAATTTTTTATTCAGCAAATACTTTATACAACAAATATAATGATTTTTAGAGAGTCTATATACATAATGCAAGTTCTAAACTTATGTTGGTTTTTGAGCCTAAGGTCAACGACCCGTCCAGGCTCGTCTCTTCCACCGCTATTTATTACTGCGTATGTATGTTTCAGCAGTTTCATTGACAAAACACACCTTAAGTGTTTCTCGCTATCCATCCGTATTTGTTTCTTCTTCAAGTTCCATCCCTTCTTTGGCGTTTATCTTTCCTTCTTCAGTTCGTAATTTGCCTCATCCTTCATGTCTGTAGTTACTTCGTTCATTCTTTGGTTTCGTATTTAGTTCCCACCACTTTGTTATAGGGACTGTTATTCATTCTACATCATAATATACCTATCTTTTTGTATTTTTTTTAGCTCTTTAAAAGCAGATAAATGTCCACCATGATACGACGACTCTGCTGATTCATTTTATGATTCTGCAAATCCCACCATGTCCTCAGAATCCATTCTTCGGTCCATTCTTGGAATGGACAGACTCTGCTAAGAGTAGTCTCGTAATCTTATGGTATACCGTTGATTAGCACGTTACCTATATTTGCTCATCGTCTATTTTTGTGCTTCCTGCTTTCACGACGCCGGAAGCATAACTGAATACTCTATTGATATAAACCATCATAATATCCTCCCTGGGAATAATTTTGACAGAATGTAGGAAGGTTGGAGGGTTGCTCTTGGAAGGTTGGAACCTCCTCATTCCCGCCATAGGTTGAAATCGTGGAACGAGTTTTTTCCACAGTGCTCGAGGAAATAGAATATGCAGTGGATCTTGCTGTAAATCTTCAGCGTATATTTTTTGCCATCAACACTGCCAATTTGTAAACGAATCATGCAAACAATCGATCAAACTCAATCAGCCATCAACATTCAATCATCCTAGTTCTTCGGTGAAACCTTCTGAGGTTCCCACCCTCTTTACAATCTTCGAAATTCTTATTTTAAAATTTACTGTTTGTTTGTTTGTATCAGCATATTTTCTCGACAGATTCTCCCAGTGAAGTTCAACTAATGTTCTGAAGTTCTGCTATTCATCTTTTTCACTATCGCATTATTTGTACGAAATAATGGTCGGATGAGCTGGTATCTGGAGCATACCTACCTCTCTACGTTTGGGTTGAGTGTTCCCATATGAATTTTATCAAAATCAATTTATAAATTCCGTTGGGCATGCGTAAATCGTGAAATCCGTACCATATACTGCACTTATGATCCTGTAAGATTCCACCTGGTGCTAATTCGTTGTCTAATTGTTCCTTACGAAAAATCCACCAGACGTGACCCATCATCGTTGCATTCTGTATGGATCTTATAATTTCCACTCCCACATCTATACCAAGACTCTGCCAGCCTGGGTTTACATAGTCCCCAATATAGTCTTGAAATCATGATAGAACTTCTCATATATGTCGATTTGTCATAACAGGCATCTTTAACTTTTTGTTCTCCCTCTCCTGTCGGGCCAATGCATCAGTCGATCTGATATTACAGAAGTGATGACTTATTATAAATGTTCTTAAAGACACGTCCACGGCCTTGAAAATCAATTCCGTTTGTTGCCCACTATGAGGTCTTTATCATTGCGCTGCTTTTGTTTCTTCTGCTGTAGAATACTGTATGTTGTCCCAATCTGATTATCCTACTCTCCCCACCTCTATAGCAATTGGGTATTCGTACTCGTTATCTCTGAAACTCACCTTTGAGGATTTTCAGGATTCCTTTACTTGCAAGTCCCTTAATTTAATTGTACAACCCAGTAAATTAATAAAAATAAAAAACAGTTGAGTGATTTAATCAATATCACGAAGTATAATTGATGTAGTTCGATATTTAAAAAAAATTGGGAAGTAAATTGGTGTGAGTTTAAGGTATTTCTGAACTTAAATTCACGTTTCTCAGCCACTTGTCTGAAGTTGTATTCATTCTCAATTTTCAAAATGTATGCATGAGACTATGAAACTCACGATCATTATCATACAGTTCCTATCTCTTTATTAAAAATGAATTGAAGCAACGAAGTCTTTATTCCATCCTTCATGCGAATAGATCTTAAACAAATACATATCTTCTTCTCATCCTTTACTCCAGTTTCGGTTAACGGAGTTGCATGGTAGAAGTATCCACAGTCTAAAAAATCATCATGTAATAGTTTCCATCGCTCCGATTCCTGAGCCTCCAGGACGAGTTTCGCTTGAGGAGGAGACCACGATACCTGCTGTTCTGTTAGCAAGGGTTGCGGGGGCTTGATAGTATCGTTGGATTATCATTCGCTTACAGTGGAATATGTGTAAGTGCATGATAGTGGTGATGATGAAATGCGTGTATGAATAGTATGAATGGATAAATAGATCCATGATAATTACAGGCGTTGTGTTGTAGATCAAAATAACAATATTTATATGATTACTTATGTGAGATATTCTTCATGTCTAGGCAAATAATACATGGTTATTGTTCTGTATAATGCATTTGGTAAAGTCCATTTTATGAAAGTCATTCGTTCCTTTTCATTCGTTCCAGACATATCAGCTGTGTCCCCACAAAACCCGACGTACTCGTGCCCCACAGCGTTTCTAAGCGGATTGCTGAACTTTTTCTTTCTAACAAGTAATTCATTTATTGAGTTTTTGCTTGGAATTTTCAAATACATCATCTTTTTATTCGTCATTGCTCTTTAGATTTTATCTAGTATAGTTATGTAACTGATCGTTGTATTTTTCTTAATTTTCCTTCACTTTTCTTCTAGGTATGTGTTTTAAAAATTCCACGCAACCCTTCTCCTGCTTCTTCATTCCATTAACGCTAGATTCACTTTTCTTTACTTTCCACCCCCTTTTATTACCTTTATTACTTTTCCCAGAGGGCTTGATTCCTGTGAACATGCACTTCTAAAATTTATAGTTCGGTTTTTCATCTCGCATGATCTGTTGCATATATTCAGAATTTCTGCTGCTCCACCTTTTCCTAAACTCTGCAATCAGCGCTCATCTTTCAGGCCACCGTCCTGCTTTCTGCAATAACATTACAGTGCAAAACACCATCCACTTACTTTGCTTCAAGATAAGGTCGATGTTGGAAGAGTAATCATTAAATATAAGTAAACTAGCTATACCCGGCATGCGTTGCAATGACACAAAGAAGGAACGTGTTTGTGATTTAATTTTGTTTACTGAAGTACTTTTGGGATATCTACTCAATATTTTTTCCCCCGTCTGGTGCACACGAATAAATCAGAAGGTTTTTCAACGCGTGATCAGGCCACATAGGTACACCTGTCCATGTGTAAAGACTTGCGCTCCATATATTGTAAAATGGTTCAAACTACTAATTCCAGAAACCTTCGCGGGCGTGCGCAGAACAACTCATCAAAGTTTGATCGCAATCGGATGAATGGTATAGGAACGCATACGGGACAAACAAAGAAACTTCCATTTTAATATATGTATATAGTAGGTAGAGTCAAGAACTAAATCATTCGCGATGAAAACGTGGGAAACCCTTTTCAAAAATAAAAACTGAATTATTGAATGGTTTTCTGTTTCCACTGGTACACAGAAAATATACTGTTATATACCGGTTTCGTTGGTCAAACCATCGTCAGTAACGAACAATAACTATTTAACAGGGTTAGTAACATAGGTACATACAATAAGTTATTTTCAGTTACTGACGATGGTTTGATCTCCGAAACCGGTATAACAGTATATTTTTTGTGTATTAGTGGAAATAGACAACCTTTCAATAACCGGGATTTTATTTTTTTGTAGAGTCAAGAGTTACAGTTTGTAAAGTTGAAACCATAAACCGCTTTCCTTACTAAACCCCCTTCCCCTTTCCATTACTTATACCCAAATAATACTTTCTTTGCCCAAAAAAGGGTGAACTTTTAGTACCTACTATGAAAACCGCTACCGTAGTAAAATGCCATCCATCCACGAAGAATATATCCCACCAACCCGAACTACCCTCCAAATTTGAGCGAAATTGGTCCTTTAGGAACTGAGAAATTGTTTTCATGAAATTCACCTTTGCGCATGCGCTCACGCTACCATTGGCGCGACACGAGAACGTCCAGGGGTAAGCCCGGACAGTACCTGCAAATTTCACTATAATTGGTCCAGTAATTCCGGAGTTTTGCTGTGAACAGATTTCAGGTTTGCGCATGTGCAGTGGCTGTTACTGACCCAATCAAAACTAAGTTTTGTTCTTCAGGCCACCCCGAACTACCCTCCGAATTTGAGCGAAATCGGACCATTAGGAATTAAGAAATCAGTCATGCAACCAAAAGAAAAAAAATTCGTAGAAACCTTTGTGGGCGTGCGGACGACAGCTCACCTAAGTTTCATCGCAATCTTATGAATGGTATATGAACGCATAAAGGACAAAGAATGTATTAATTGCTATGCAATTTTAACGCCGGGGGTCATGTGAAAAAAATGTCCTGTCACAATATCCTGTCACAAAAACGCGTCACGCAAAGAGGAATGTGATGAAGATGAGCACAAAGAGGAATGTGATAAAGATGAGCACAAAGAGGAATGTGATAAAGATGAGCACAAAAAGGAACGTGATAAAGATGAGCACAAAGAGGAATGTGATAAAGATGAGCACAAAGAGGAATGTGATAAAGAATTACCAACGTTATCTTTGTTACCTATGAATAACTAGTTACCTACATTTCATGGTAACGGGCGCCGCTTGGCATTTTTTAATGTGTTGGTGGTGTGTGGGGGGGGGGGGGGGGTAAATTGCATAGCAAATTCTCCTTTGTTATACGAAGTATAAGAACACATCCTTCGGGGGTGAGGAACGGCGAAGTTCCGAGGGGGCGGAGCCCCCTTTGGGGGTCCAGGGGGCTTGCCCCCTGGCGAGGCCCGAAGGGCCGAGTATATATATATATATATATATATATATATATATATATATATATATATACATCACATATATAATTAGATATATCACCAAGGAGCAAAGATGATATCCTTTGTGTGGGTATATCTATAGATACATAGTCCATTAAGTACTGTTCTGTTGCAAGTAGTGATTTCTATTCATTCAATTTTTTGACACTCAGTTTATACCTACCGATGCTAGGTCTGGTTTCCGTATCATCTATTGGATTGTCATTAATTGGGAAATAACAAACCTAATGCGTATTAAATCTAAAGGGTTATTTCCACTAGTATTATAAGTAAAATTACCATACCTTTCGGAGGACTACTGGAGGCGAGCGCTTTCGATGTAAGGACATCATCCATCAGGCTTTCGAGTGAATACGAATAATAAGTATTCTCTCGACGGCCTGATATTGATGTACATAGATCGAAAGCGCTCGGCTCCAGTACTCGACCAGCTAGTGACGACGGATTCCTTCGGAAGGTATGGTAATTTCAAAACCTAATTGACGTAATAAGATAAATTATCGTCATGGAAAAATTGTCCGTCATTCTTAAGTTCTAATAATTTAGATTGATATCTAAAACGCATTCCTCTAGTTTGTGACGTAACAGTATTTCTATAAATTACGTTACCAACAATCATTGCCGATTTGAAAAGGTCAGTGTCGGATATATTTTGGAGTTCCCATTGCTCTCATTCATCTCGCCTTGAATTCGTTAGTTCCATCGCATATCCATTATTTGATAAGACAGGCACGAGCACAGGAGAGCTGACAAGTGGGAATATATCAACACATAGCTTACATCCCGAAATTCAACATGATACTCAATCATAACCAAATCAAGTATACGAACATTGTAAAAATTAAATATGCCTCCTTGGATCCCTTCTACCCCTTACATAAGTTGCAATAATTTCTTGCCCTTTACTATGTATTTAGCGGCTTCATGAAAGTTGCCTGTGTTATTGCAAGTGTTCCTAATCGTTTTATACTGCACTGCATTTTTTTTCTCCGTTTTACGACTACTATACTATTGTATTATGCGTAGATGTCTGTTATTGCAAAATTCTCAAGATAAATCAAGTATCATTGTCAAACCACAATTAATAACCTTTCACTACTCGCTCAAATCTTGAGCTATGTGAACGTTTGTTTTGCCGACAAACAATTGATCAACAGTTGGTCAGATTTGAGTTCTGTGGGACAATTAGCGTTAGTTCATACAGTGTAACACAATCATTACACTGGATTGTGTGAACATTCCAGCAGCGATATTACACTGCTGTTCAGAAACTAGTAACAATAATTCATGATTCGACATACTTACGAGTATTGACAAATCTATCTTAGCAGTGGGTGTTATGTAAAAAACATGATGCCTCGCCATTCTACCAGTACTAATACATTTCAAGTTCAGTATTGCACAATTTATTTTTACTTTCGAAGATAATTTACCTTATTCAATTGTGAAGATCTAAATAAGTATTCTTTGATTCGTTGAGCGATGCAACCTATTTAGAATTTCTTTGTGGCGGTCCTGCACTTGTAGAACACGCGGGGGGGGGGGGGGGGGGGGTCAAAACTTCACGTAAGAGATTGTATTACATGCACGACCTTAAGAATTTCCCTGCTATGTTCTGTCCCAGCATTACAGTGTTAATAATAGTAACACTCTCACAAGACTTTTTAATGGTGAATAAAATTGCTGCTTTATTTTATTTGAAGGAAAGTGAAATTAAGGCCTTGTGAAATACAGCACTTTCTATCTACCACTTTTATTTTTTGAGGAATGGCAGAAAATGATATAGCCACTAAAGAGTAAAGTCTGAGTAAGGTGTAGGCTGGGACTTTTCGTCCGACTGTCCTGCTAGACTGATATAGCCATTAGCTGTAAATAATAAGGTAAAACAAGAAACAGCCTCAGCTAAGTCAAAATGCCTTTTAATCTGCACAGTTCTTTGTAATATGTGGGCTTCTTGCGCAGTGGCAACACACCAACGGTGCTCCCGGTACCGTTCGAGCAGTGCTGCCAACGTCCACGTCAAAAGCCACCTAGATAATACTACCAAAATTACTCTCAACTCGGTACCTCTTTCAACGAGTCGTGGCTTAAGGAGCGAATTTGCGAAGAAATAGTTTGGGAAATTAAGAATTTCAACTAATGGTCATTTGTTACTAAATTATGCTATGTAATCTAAATGAACATGACTAGTTGATCGGCTGTGGCCGCATATGGCGCTCTACCAGAGCACTCATTATGGCCTGACAGGGCACTTGTAGAGAACTGAGTGGCACGTCGTGCAGATAAATTATGTCAAAAAATCATGTTCGGGTGTTTTTAATCCAACAAATTGTGATTTTGACCCCTCGATGCAGTCTAAACTTGCTGAAACTACTCGAAGTCGATTAAGCGACACAAAATAACTAAAACAACTTCCATGTCTAAATAAATAAAAACGCAACTTTTTTGGATTTCGGACAACAATATTGTAAATGCTGTATTGTAAACGCTGGGTCCGCCTAATCGGGCTGGGACTAATTGCAGTCGATTCAGCGCCCCAAAAAACCTACGTTGTTGAAATTTTTTGGACCAGAGTTTGTAAATCTGGACCGCTTCGCATAGTGCGATTGGGCTGGGTAAACGAACTCATCATTACTCTTACGGAGACGGATTTTTCTGCGCAACAACAAATTTCTTACCATGGTAGTTAAGCGTTTTATCATGCTGAATGATATATATTTATATAATACTAGCCTGACCGCTCGCTTCGCTCGCTATCCGAGATTCGCTGTACGCAGTATCGTGGAACCAACAAACGACGGAAAAATCCCATAGCCTACCGGGTATTTGTGCCCAATTTTATCAAAATCCGTCAAGCCATTCAGGAGTTGACCATGGTCGACCATATTTCCGCTATGGTCAGGGAATTAAAAATGCGCCTACGTTCAACTTGGGAGGCTACCGGATATTGGTGCCAAATTTGGTCGATATCCGTTGAGCAATTCGGGATTCGACCATGGAGGGGCCCATGGATGCGCTAAGGTCGACCGCGGGGGTAGTCCGAAGGGTCGATCGTAGATAGAATTTCACGTAGATTACGAATACGCGATAAAAAATAGGGGTTACCGTTTCAATTAACGAAGTTGACCATGGTCGACCATAGTTCCGCTATGGTGAGGGAATTAAAAATGCGACGTTGCACAACTTGGGAGCCTACTGGATATTCGTGCCAAATTTGGTCGATATCCGTCGAGCCGTTTGGCCGTGCATAGAAAGACAGACAGACAGACACACAGAGATTCGAATTTATAATATAATAAGATTATGGTTTCTCGATTTTCGGTTCGGATGGGAACTCGAGAAACCAAACATTATCTATCCATCGGTCGTAACCTCCCCATCACATTAAGTAAGTACTATACAAGAAAAATTGAACATCTGTAATTTCATCTCCAATGCACAAAACGGATTTGGGGGGGGGGGGGGGGGGTCCGGTGCACAGGGAGCATTTCTGAAAATTTGGAACGAGCCAAATATTATTCAATCAAATGTTTTTTGAAAATTCGCATTTGAAAATGCATTACGGTAAAAAAAATATAAAATAGAGGTCGATGGGAAAGGATCATTTTGGACACGCTAGGTACTTTAAAAAAATATGAAATTATCCACTATTAGGGCTGTCAGTAGAGGATCGAAACAGGGGGTTATTTGCAAAAGGTGGTGTAGAAGCTTTTATTTTTTAACCTATATATGGGGCAGACATGTAAAATAAAAATTAAATCAGCAAAAAACTTTGGCTGCCAAAAAAGCTCGAAATTTTGGCACTTATTTCAGTTTTTGGCTTATAACATCTGAAGGGTGCATCATACAGAAAAGTTTACTCATACCACAGTTAGAGCATTCAATTTTTGCTTCGGATGCCTCCTTAAAAACTAAATTAGATTCACCGGTTTGGTAGGCATCGGCAGTAAAAAAAAAGAGGGAAAATTTTCCATTTGGAAATGGACACTCCTTCACACGCCTGAAACTAGAAGCGCTGCAGATTCCTTGTCACATGGGTTTATTATTCTATTGGATTTACCTACAGGAATGTTGGCTATTGATTTAGTGTTTCTTTCATTTGTATTATTTGAAATAGCTATTTTTTATGGTTTCAACCAATTTCGGCCCCCCAAAAACACGAATTAGGCTCGTATTTCATTTTACAGATTATCTTCGATCATTGATAGTGCCATGTAATTTCCTTGATTCACCTGTTGATACTACTTATAGAGTGTCTTCATATTCGGTCTCCTTGTCCTAAAAACACGGAAAACAGGGGAAAACACAAGCTCATTTTACTAAAACACCAAGAACCCCTATTTTTACACCCTTTTTCACCCATAACCCCCCTGGGTATATTCCGTTCGGGCTGCAAAGTTTCGGGACACAACTAGGGCCCAAATTTGCGAAATAGCGAATTTTTTTAGACCGAAAATAAAGTAGATAATATTGATGATACGGCGGACGGACACTACATTCTTGGAATCTACGCACCTAGAAACTTAGGTAAGAGAAAAAATGCTGAGGGGGTGTTATAATTTTTTTTTTGCTGAGCGAATGCATAGGTATTTTATTCACAGAATAAAAAACCGAAACGGTTGTTCGAAATTCAATATGTCATATAACTTGAGTTGTAGAGCATCAAGTTAGGCCAGAATTTTCTATAAGATGCCCCGTCAGATGTTATAAGCCGAAAACTGAAAAACCGTCCTGAAGTGTTGAGGTTTTTGGCTGCCAAAAGTTCCCCTAGGTCGCCCGTGTTAGCATTGTTGTTTTTTATTTGTTTGTACCCATATTGTATGCTTAAAAAAGTTTAAAAAATAAACGCTTTCACACCATCTTTTGCATCATACTTATTACGCTGTGAGCTGACAAACCCCGCTCTAAAAATTTACCCGCCAGCAAAACCTCCTCACCCGCAAAAACTATTGATATCCATTTTGCCCGCCGAAGTAGCATGCTCGGTGCGTCGGATCTCGCTCTTGGACGTGCATATTTATATAGAATCGTGTTCCTTCCTTGTTTGTCGGATGTATGTTTAGGTACCTGTTCGTTCCCCCACCAAATCTTGAAAAATCTATCAACCCTGTTTGGCGGGCAGCTTTTTGCCCCCCAAGGTTTTTATTTTAATTTTATTTCTTATTTTTTGCCATTTTAGAATTTTTTGAAATGTGCTAAAAATAACAACTTCTAATAAATTTGTTGAAATTTTAAAAGCAGTTGTGGTGGGGGGGTGGGTTGGCAGGACGGGAGGGAAGGAACAGGTTTATACAGGCACATCCAAGAAATGTTTTCACTTTCCAAAAGTAAATACGGTGATAGGCGCAGAAGAGAAAGACACAGAAGCAATAGACGCAGAAGCAAAACTGTGCACAATCGAACCGGTGAGCTTAGTTATCTTACCTTGTGTGAGACAGCTACTTTTATGACTCCTATCCAGCTGGTCACGAGAAATTATTTCAGCAAGAAGACGACGCTACCTACCAACGTAGGACCCAATTCTGGATGATTCATGAAAATAATTATATACCTATCTCCCTTTTTGAAGGTTAAAATAGACAGTTTACAGATCGACGCGTAATGAAATAAATTGCCCTTCAATCAAAATTTGATTTGGTATATTTATTTATCTACCTATTTATTTAAGTACCTACTTATAACACGGCTCTATCAATAAAATCCATTTGGTTTATTCTATTACTACCTATCACATAAGAAAACGAGACAGGTTCGTTATCCAGCTATATGTGTGAATCCACAAAAACTAGAGACATTAGAATTACCGTAGTACCTACAGTAGAACCTAATTCTAATGTCTTTATTGTAGAAACATCACTCATAATAGTAATATCACTCAAGATGAACGTAAATGAGTCCAAGCCAACTACTGAATAGTTTTCACATTGTAAACTGGAATAGGCGTCAGGACTCAGTGGGTTTTAGAGGAAGGAGGAATAATTGCGAAATCAAGAAAAAACAGTGGCAGGTGCTGTTGGTGAATTGTAGGTCAAGGGTCAGGGGCTTCCTTGCCCGGCTGCCTTGAAGGGTAATATATGACTCACTGATACCCCCCCACCGCCATCCAATGACGATAATTATGGTTTTCGACGCTTTACGGTCGTTGTATACACCCGATTTTCACTCTGAAAAATCCACCGTGCTCTACAGGTCTGCAAAACGGCGCTATAACCTTCCCTTTTGACCCCACAAAATTATTGGGCGTATTTTCAAACGAATGTTAAAATTTTGAAATTTGAGTTAAATTAAATTCTACGTTCTCAGTGAGTTCATGCCCGTTTCTCGAATTGAAAAAGACCGAGAATTTCGGGAGCATTATTTCATCTATTATTGCCCCGATGGTGGCGCCATCTGTTGAAAAATGTCTTCCTAAAATCCGGTCGTGTTGGCCTTAATCTATCCTTCACTATTGCATTAAAATGCTCCTGCCCCTGCGTTTTGCCCTCTTCTTGTTTTTACCAATAAATAAATTAATAATCAATAACGTAAAGTAAATAAAGTAACAATAAATCCCCCCAAAACAACCGTGTAGTAAAAATTTACCCGCCAAGAAAACCTCTTCAACCGCAAAAAGGATCGATATCCATTTTACTCGCCAATGTAGCATGCTCGGTGCTTAACACCTCGCTTTCGGATGTGCATATCGCGTATATTTCCTTTTTTTCTTAAATGTCAACAGATTTTTTAAAGTGTTATTTTGAACACATTTAAAATAATTTAAAAATGGTTTTAAAATATTCAAATTTGTTAACAATCTTCTTAATACTTTGTTAAACTTTTTAAAATGTGTGTGTTTAATTCCTCCTTTTAAATTTTCGCACTTTCTTTTCAAACGCTGCAGAAAAATACCTATAATACGCGAAAGCTACACCGCTCCAAACTTAGTTGAAAACATGAAATAATTAGGTTATTTGACCATTAGCAGCGTTTTTAAACAGCTATAACTCGGCTTCTTCTGAACCGATTGGGTAGACACTGTTTTAAATGTTGAAATTTGAGTTAAATTGAATTTTACGTTCTCAGTGAGTTCATGCCCGTTTCTCGAATTGAAAAAGAACGAGAATTTCGGGAGCATTATTTCATCTATTATTATTGCCCCGATGGAACACCAGTTCGAACCCCGTTACTAGTCGCAACTCACATGTTGTAATTGCGCTCGCGTGAAATTCCTTCAACGCTGTCGCGAATGCTTCGGGAAAATATCAGCCTCTGGAAATGGGCATTAAGCTACAAATTAGCCAAGGAAGTGCCTTTCCTTAGAGCATCATTGAACTCATAGATTAGGTAATTATAAAGTTTTTGATGAAGGCCATCCAAATGCAGCGGGTATGCTCGGCTGGCTTGTTATTGCCTAATAGAAATGGTGTATTCTAACGTGGCAATCAATATTGTAGTTTGAATGAGGTACGTATATGATGCGCTTAATTTCAGTGATCTACTAATTCTGTAAGTGACCCTACTCATTTCAAAATCACAAAATATATTTTTTTGTTATGTCACATGTGAATCACGATTTTATTCAACAATAGGTATGGAAACCGATCATGGGAAGGTAATCACGCTTTTGGTTTTTCATGCTGTTCAAGCAATCTCTTGTAACAGAAATTATAACGTCACCACAACGTGTGGTTTATGTTTGTAAACAAACAGATGAAGTCCTCAAAAGTTGTACGTGAGTAGCCTTGAGAAAAGACAGCTGTGCAGCGCTGTCAAAGATGATTTTATTTTATCTGATCTTTCATAGCATTCTCATCTTCTGTTTCAGGGGAAGAGAGTTTTATTAATGGTATGTAATCACCGTTTTATAGCGTACCTACACTTTTTATAGCGTGTTTATCGCATAGGTTTACATTGTATATCAACATCCTTAACCCCGCGAAAAATCCCTGTGGCCGATCATAACTTATCCCCTACTTGTATGTACTTGCACTAACTTATTTTACTTTACCGTTGCTCACGATTGAACTTATGACATTGAACATTGTGATGTGACAGTGGTGCATTTGATAGGGGCTTCTGCTTCCATCGCATTGATGTCTTCATTTACTGCATTTTTGCTAATGCGTGTTAAAATCAAAATTATTAGTGAAGGTTTGATGTCTTATATAAACCCACAGTCTGTGTTTATTGTTCAGTTCACGTGCTACTCCATAAGGGAAACAAGTTTTTGATTTCTCCCGTACTTGTAAAAATTACTTCCTGTAGTTCCAACGTATTTATCATAGAGCACTTGTACCCTAGATCGTGTGAAGTTTTCACCAATAGAAATTAGTAGAATATAGAATAATGTATCGTCATTGACTTCATTATACTCGTACTCGTTTCTTTTCACTTCCTGAATTGGAACCCTGTTGACCACATAGCATGAGACATACCTACCATTCAATTATTATATGTAAGTGCCGGACCATAACGCTTAGGCTAGGCGCATATTGAGGCGAGTTTGACGCGTGCGAAGCGGCGTCAAACGCTCGCGCCACACGCTTCGCGTCGGGAAACCGTATTGCAACGCGGATTTTCCTCGGCCAAAAGTAAAATAAGCACAACTGGACACAAAAAAATTTGAGAGAGGACTGCAGGCACTTGAGACATGCGGTGCGCGGCGCAAGAACTGTGTCGCTGCAACTACGCCACGCGTCTGTCGTGTAACGCGAGTAGCGCTGCGTAGCGTCTCGTTCTCAGTTTGTGCTAACCCATTAATTTTATGTATGTTACGCTGTGCCACGTTGTCAATATGCGCCTAGGCTTAGAAGGGAGAGTGAAGACACTCCCCCAGTTGCCTGCAAAATTGCTTGGCCGCGCCACCGTCGCTAACCAGGATACTTGTCCACTTTCGTGAATTCTATTATTTACTCCGTGATGAAAAAACCTTTTTTTTTAAGCTTAAAACTTTTGAAACTCGAACATTTCGAATTTCCTCAAAAAAAAAACAAAAAAAAAAACGCGCGCCCAACAAACGTTGTAGCTAACAGAATTCTAAAGTGGTAGCGTGCTTCGGTAGCTTGATAAGATCAAAATTGATATCTCAAGGCCATTTTGAATTTAAACCTAAAATCACCACAAATTGAGGCTGTGTCTTTGGCCTTGAATAATTCGTAATATCTAGGTATATCTTTATAAAATATTGACATGAATTGAGTAGATGAATATAGTAAAGGATCCGTATAATAGAATCGCAACAATTATAGATGTATTAGTAATATGAATAAAATAGGTAAATTTTTACCTATCATACATAGCCCTCATTAGAGCGCTCACAGCTGGATCCAATGTTCATGCTGCGAATGTACAAGTTCTACAAAGGTAACAATCAATTTCCCGAGGAGTATTAAATGAATAATTCTGTTAATTAATACGTAATCATCCTCTCTAGTCAACGAAAGTTTCGTTTGTCATGAGCGGCCAAATTGCTAAATTGTTTGGAAATGAATTATTATTTATATCACCAATCTATTTTATAACGATTCAGATTTCATTTTTACTCGTAGATAGATTCATCTTCTCAATTCATGGCAATATTTTATGAAGATTTGTATGAAATTACAAGTTATTCAAGGCCAAAGACAACACTCAATATTTGGCGATTTTGGGTCTAAATTTAAAACGGCCTAGAGAGCTCAGTTTCAACTGCATCAAGGTGCCGAAGGTCTTAATCGCTTCAGACTTCAGTTGACTACAAGTTTAATTGTAGTGTTTTTCAAAAAAGTTCGCCATTTTCGAGTTTCAGAAGTTTTAAGGGGTGTGAGAGGGGGGACTTCAGTCCTCCCATAGATTTTTTTTCCAGCTTTTCTGCAGATGCTTATGCATACTTTTCACAAGATGGTGCTACTTGAATTAAACCTTGAATTGTAAACTGTAAGTAAATATCTAGATAGGTACCTACTTCTGGAAATGTATCTAATAACCGTATCCCCATAGAAAGAAACGCTGCGAAGTCCTTGTCACATGGGTTTATTATTCTATTGGACATACCTACAGAAATGTTGGCTGTTCATTTTTTGTTTCCTTAATGTGAAATAATTGAAATATCTATTTCTAATGGTTTCCATCAATTTTGGCCCCCAAAAACACCAATTACGCTCTTTTTCTTCAAATTATCTTTGATCATTGATAGTGCCATTTAATTGTCTTGATTCACCTGTTGACACTTTCTAGAGTTACTATACAAATTGGTAGTGATTTCAGACAATTTCCCAGGTTTTTGACTCATAAAAAAATAATTTTGGGAGCTGAACCTTCGTTACAACCTCAGTTCTTCACTCATTGGTCAAAACCAACTTCATATTCGGTCTTCTCGCCCTAGAAAATAGGGAAAAAGATACCTCACAAGCTCATTTTACTAAAACACCAAGAACCCCTATTTTTACACCCTTTTTCACCCATAACACCCCTGGGTATATTCCAATCGGGGTGTAAAGTTTCGGGACACAACTAGGGCCCAAATGGAGCCTGTGTGCGAAAGAACGAATTTTTTAGACCGAAAATGTAGTAGATAATATGCATGATACGGCGGACGCCGCGCGGCGTACGGCCGCCGGCGGACGGACATCGCATTTTGGTTTATTATTCTGCGAATAATGCACTTTTATATTCGCTCAGCAAAAAATTTTTATACCACCCCCTCACAATTTTTTCTTTTACGTTTCAAGGTGCGTAGATTCCAAAAACGCTGCAAAGTCCTTGTCACGTGGGTTTATTATCCTACTGACAAATGTACAGAAATATTGGCTGTTCATTTATAGTTTCGTTCATGTGCCATTATTGAAATGGCTATTTTTGATGGTTTCCACCAACTTTGGCCACCAAAAACACGAATTAGGCTCGGCTTTTTTTGAACAAATTATTCTTGATCACTGCCAGCCAGTTCCATTATGCCAGTATCAGTACCATTCAGTTGTATTGATTCACCAGTTGATACTACTTCTAGTGTTATTATAGAAATCTATGGTGATATCAGAAAATTTCCCATGTTTTTGACTAATAAAAAATGAATGTCGGGAGCTTAACCTTCGTTACAACCTCAATTCTTCACTCTTCGGTCAGAATCAACCTAATATTCGGTCTTCCCGCCCTAAAAAACACGGAAAACGATACCTCACAAGCTCATGTTCACTAAAACCTCAAAAATCCCTCGAAAACCGCAACTTTTACACCCATTTTTCTCCCTTAACACCCCTGGGTGTATACCAATTGGGCTGCCTGTTTCGGAGCACAGCTAGAACCCAAATGGGGACCCAAACTGTGTGCGGAAGAACGACGATTTTAGACCACATTTTAACGTGAATTTAAGGCTGAAACTTCGTTAGAACCTCAATTTTCCACTCTGCTTCATATTCGGTGTTCTCGTCCCAAAAATATGGAAAACAATGCATCAAAAGCTCATGTTACTAACATCTTACTAAAACAAAAAACGCTGCAAAGTCCTTGTCACATGGGTTTATTATTCTATTGGAGTTCTAGAGATTCTTGTTGGCAGTTAAATTTATAGTTTCCTTCATGTGGAATGATTGAAATAGCTATTCCTGATGATTTCCACCAATTTTGGCCCCCAAAACATGAAATAGGTACACTTTTTTTTCCCCCAGATCATCTTTGATCATTGGTAGTGCGATTTAATGGTCTTGATTCAGCTGTTTACACTTTTTCTAATGTTAGTATACACATTGATGGTGATTTCAGACAGTTTTCCAGGTTTTTGACTTAAAAAAAACCAATTTTGGGAGCTGAACCAATGGTAAAACCTCAATTTCCGCGTCTTTGGCCAAAATCGACTTCATATTCGGTATTCTCGTCCCCAAAAACATGGAAAACGATACCTCAAAAGCTCATTTTACTAACATGTTGCTAAAACGCAAAAAGTACCTATTTTTACACACATTTTCACTCATAACACCCCTGGGTATATTCCGATCGGGCTGAAAAGTTTCGGGACACAACTAGGGCCCAAATGGAGCGTGTGTGCGAAAGAACGACTTTTTTAGATCTAAAATGAAGCCTGTACACGTGATACGGCGTACGGCGTACGGCGTACGGCGGACGGCGTACGGCGGACGGCGGACGGACATTGCATTTTTGGAATCTACGCACCTTGAAACGGAAAAGAAAAAATTTTGAGGGGGTGTTATAAACATTTTTTGCGGAGCGAATACATAGGTGTATTATTCACAGAATAATAAACCAAAAAGTACCTATTTTTATACCCATTTTCACTCATAACACCCCTGGGTATATTCCGATCTAGCTGAAAAGTTTTGGGACACCGAAAATGAAGCCGGTATACGTGATTCGGCGGACAGCGGACGGACATAGCACTTTTTGAATCTACGCACTTTGAAACGTGAAAGAAAAAAATGTTGAGGGGGAGTTAAACATTTTTTTGCTGAGCGATTACATAGGTGTATTATTCACAGAATAATAAACGAAGATGCAATGTCCGACCGCCGTATCATCCATATCTACTTTATCTTCGGTCTGAAAAATGCATTCATTCGCACACAGGCTCCATTTGGGGCCCTAGTTGTGCCCCGAAACTTTCCAGCCCGATTGGAATATACCCAGGGGTGTTATGGGTGAAAAACGGATGTAAAAATAAGGTTTTTGGTGTTTTAGTAAAGTGAGCTTTTGATCTTTTTCCATATTTTTTACAGCGAGAAGACCTAATATTTATGAAGTCGATGTCGACCAAAGAATGAAGAATTGAGGTAGTATCGAAGGTTTAGCTCCGAAAATTCATTTTTTATGAGTCATGAACCTGGGAAATTGTCTTAAATTACCATCAATTTGTATAATAACACTAGAATAAGTGCCAGCAGGTGAATCATGACATTATATGGCAATATTAATGATCAGAGACAATTTAAAAAAAAGGAGCGTAATTCATTTTTTGGGGGCCAAAATTGGTGGAAACCATCAGAAATAGGCATTTCAATTATTGCACATGAAAGAAACAATGAATGAACAGCCAACATCCTGTAGCTATGTCCAATCTAATAATAAGCCCAGGTGACAAGGACTTTGCAGCGTTTCGTTTTCCATGTTTTTTAGGGCCGAATATGAAATCGACTTCGACCAAAAAGTGAATAACTGTGGTTGTAACGAATGTTCGGCTCCCAAAATTCTTTTTTTTTTTTCACTCAAAAACCTGGGGAATCGTCTGAAATCACCATAAATTTGTAAGTATAATAACTTTAGAAAAAGTGTCAACAGGTAAATCAAGGCAATTAAATGGCACTATCAATGATAAAATATCATTTGAAAAAAAGAACGCTGCAAAGTCCTTGTCACATGGGTTTATTATTCTATCGGACATGCCTACAGAAATTTTGCCGTTCATTAATTTTTTCTTCATGCGCAATAATTGAAATGGTTACGTAGAAATAGTTAGTTACGGTTGTCCACCAATGTTGGCCGCCAAAAACACGAACTAGGCTTTTTTTTCTCGGAGATTATCCTTGATAATTGATAGTGCCATTCAACTGTCTTGATTCACCTGCTAATACTGCTTCTAGTGTTATTATACGAATTTATGGTGATTTCAGACCACTTCCCAGGTTCTTTATGTAAAAAATGAATTTCGGGGCCTTAACCTTCGTTACAACCTCGATTCTTCACTCTTTGGTAAAAATCAACTTCATATTCGGTCTTCTCGCCCTAAAAAAAAAACATGGAAAACGATGCCTCACTAGCTCATGTTTACTAAAAACCTCAAAAATCCCTCGAAAACCCCTAATTTTACACCCATTTTTCTCCCATAACACTCCTGGGTGTATTCAGATCGGGCTGCCGAGCTTCGGAGCACAACTAGGACCCGAATATGTTCCCAAATGGGGACCCAAACTGTGTGCGGAAGAAGACCATTGTAGGCCAAGTTTTTAGACCAAAATTTAACGTAAATTTAAGGCTGAAACTTCGTTGGAACCTCAATTTTCCATCTTTGGTCAAAATCGACTTCATATTCGGTCTTCTTGCTGTAAAAAACATGGAAAAAGATACCTCAAAAGCTCATGTCACTAGTGCACAAAAATACCTATTTTTATAACACTTCTTATAATACTTTTTTTACACTCATAACACCCCTTGGTATATTCCGATCGGCTGAAAAGTTTCGGCACACAACTAGGACCCAAATGGAGCCTGTGTGCGAAGGAACGAATTTTTTAGACCGAAAATGAAGCCGGTATGCATGATACGGCGGACGGACATTGCATTTTTGGAGTCTACGCACCTTGAAACGTAAAAGAAAAAATTTTGAGTGGGAGTTATTAACATTTTTTGCTGAGTGAATGTGTGGGTGTATTATTCACAGAATAATAAACCAAAAGATGCGTGATTTGTGTTTTTGGGGACCAAAATTGATGGAAACCATAGAAATAGCTCTCTCAATTGTTGCACATGAAAGACACAATAAGTGGACAGCCAACATTTCTGTAGTACGTCCATGTGACAAGGACGTCGCAGCGTTTTGGAATCTACGCACCTTGAAACGTAAAAGAAAAAATTTTGAGAGGGTGCTATAAACATTTTTTGCTGAGCTAACACATAGGTGTATTATTCCCAGAATAATAAGCCAAAAAGGTACCGCGAACGTCATCAAAATCAAACGATTATTGCAAGCCAAACTAGAATAATAACTGTTTAGCAACTTCACGCGCTTCTTTACCGTTCGCGTAACTCTTAGATACATATACCAATTGCGAACAATCCTAGATCAAAGTGGTAAAGTTGAGAAAAAGCTTATTGATCTACCAGTATGTGTTGCGCGCATACTATAATTTTACAAAGCGAAATCTTAAAATATTGGGAAAATGGTGAGTTGCAGTCTTGCAGGAAAGCCATATGAGGGAATTTTTATTCCAAAAACTAGAATTTGGCCCACTTTTTGAGGAAGTGTAGGTATTTCCGATTATCAAAACAGTGTTTTTCTGTATCGAGCCACCGTTCTGTACGGCTTTATGTGAATATTGATGTCGAAAGTCACTACACCGTATATACGTACCTTTACAAAGAAAGTTGTAGGTGGGGAATGACCGAGTCTCGTCTTATTTTTTAAGAGGTTTAAGCACGTGAATAATCCATACATAATACAAACAGACTTGAGATGAACTAGCTAAAGTTATTATCATAAGCAAACAAGGATTGCGTTTGTATTATGTCTCTAGATTTCTTCTCATGGTTGGGGCACAAGGTAGTGTATCGATACGGCGTGCTTAAAAACCTCTTAAAAACTCGAATGGACTTGGTCATCCCGCGTCTAAAACTTTCATAGTACCCACTAGTCAACAAACTACTCAACTGTGTGTGTGTAAATTTTTTTAAATCCAGGGGTGGATTAGGAAAGCTTCAAAGCGGATTTATGTTGAACATGTTATTCAAAAAGTCTTGTAGCATGGGGAGAGCAGCACAGTGGTGCTGGTAACTTATTTTCCTGTCAATTCCTGTCATTATTTTCGAAAATGAACCTTTGGAGTCGAGCATGAAAAAAAAAAATTTTTAACCCGCCCACTCCCCCCTTCCCTTATCGAAATTTTATGGTTTCCGTTTCAAGGTATGAAGAATCCGAAAATGTAATGAAAAAATTTCTGGCCTACTCCGTACTTTGCAATTTTCTTACTTACGATGAACCAACATTAATGAAATTTGGTTTGTAGTAGTGGAATTTGCATCTTTACGTTTGGGGTCTAGTTGGCCCGCGAAATTCGGCGTTACTATCAGTGATCTCTAAGCGGTGATAAATAGGGGTTGGAAATTTCAGAACGCCTTAGCTCGAAAACTTTCAATAGAAGGGTATGGGTTTTTTTACGTTTTTAAATTGATCTCGAACTAAAGAATTTTTTGAGGCCACCCGGAGCGTTATACAACCAGCCGTTCGTTTGTACCGAAAACTTTCGTCAACATGATAGTGAAAGAAACGGTATAAGTTCGGCCCAGATATCGTTGCTAGGGAACACCTGATTATAATCACTGGTGGCTGTATGAAGTCGAGTTAGTTGTTCCTTGATATTATTTCACTTCAAGAATGATGGCTCTTTTGGATTTTGCTGATAGGTACTTCTGTAACTTGAACAAACGATATGCTTCATGAATAACAGCAAATAATTAATCATGGCATTTTTTGAATATGTAATTCCCGGGCCGGCTCCAGTACTCGATTTAGGGCTTTCCTGGGAGAGCTCGAGGGTAGGGTGCTGAGCACAGAAAACAGTGATCTACGCAGAAGGGCGTTTTCTTTTATTATTCTGTGAATAATACATTCATGCATCCCCCTCAGCAAAAAATTTTTAGAACTCCCCCTCAAAAATAAAAAAAATCAGTCATGCAGCATGACTTAATGAGCGAATTTTCAAAGAAATATTCGAATTAATGGCTATGGTTTTGAATAAAGGAAAACTTCGGTCTAAAATTTGGTTTTCTATGTATATTCTCTTCGTATTTATTTTAATTTGTACGTTTTGTCCATCCTGATTCTACCGTTTGTTTATTACGTAATTGTACTAAGTGCTTATTTATTTGATCGCTGTGGGTAAATTCAAGGAGTTGTACTAATCGTTTGCCTCCCCCTTTTTTGCTTCGAACTCTCGTCTTCAATTAATACTTCTCACATTTTTCAATCTGACCACTCTAAGGGGGTGGGGGTAAGAGTTTAAAGATTATCCTAGTTTTGGGTAATTTTTGCGCACTTTAAATGCTCTAATTTAAGAACGGATTTAGATATCTAAAATCCGATTTCACTATCGTGTTCAGCGTGCAAAAACCTTTAAAATGAGGGGTCACTTGTTAGAAAATAACATTTTGGGGATTTTTGGGTAATTTTTGCGCACTTTAAATGCTCTAATTTGAGAACGGATCAAGATATCTAAAATCCGATTCCACCATCGTGTTCAGCGTGCAAAAACCTTTAAAATGAGGGGTCACTTGTTGGAAAATAACATTTTGGGGATTTTTGTGTAATTTTTGCGCACTTTAAATGCTCTAATTTGAGAACGGATCAAGATATCTAAAATCCGATTCCACCATCGTGTTCAGCGTGCAAAAACCTTTAAAATGAGGGGTCACTTGTTAGAAAATAACATTTTGGGGATTTTTAGGTAATTTTTGCGCACTTTAAATGCTCTAATTTGAGAACGGATCAAGATCAACGGACTCAAGAGAGTGTTATGGGTAAAAAATGGGTGTCAAAATAGTTTTTTGTTTGTTTTAGTGAACATGAGCTTGTGACGTATCGTTTTCCACGTTTTATGAAACTGTAATTCCCGGGCCGGCTCCAGTACTCGGTTTAGGGCTTTTCTGGGGGGAGCTCGAGGGTAGGTATTGACCACAAAAAACAGTGATCTACGCAGAACGGGCATCTATACAGGTAAATAATGAACCGTTATGTAATAATTTGCAGCTTTTTGGTTTATTAATCTCTGAACAATACACCTGTGTATTCGCTTAGCAAAAAAATGTTTACCCCCCCCCCCCCTCAGAATTTTCTTCTTTTACGTTTCAAGGTGCTTATATTCCAAA
Source organism: Leptopterna dolabrata (assembly GCA_954871275.1). NCBI lineage: Eukaryota > Metazoa > Arthropoda > Insecta > Hemiptera > Miridae > Leptopterna > Leptopterna dolabrata. Next base: position 128,761,976 of record OX940974.1, on the reverse strand, counting down.
AATGCAATGTCCGTCCGCCGTATCATGCACACGGGCTTCATTTGGGTCCTAGTTGTGCCCCAAACTTTGTAGCCCGATCGGACCAGGGATGTTATGGGTGAAACAATTTTTTTTGGGTGTTTTAGTAAAATGAGCTTTTGAGGTATCCTTTTCCATGTTGTTTAGGAGGAGAAGACCGAACTTGAAGTCGATTTTGACCAGAGAGTGAATAATTGAGGTTCTAACGAAATTTCAGCTCCCAAAATTAATTTTTTATGAGTCAAAAACCTGGGAAATTGTCTGAAATCACCATCAATTTGTATAATAACACCAGAAAAAGTGTCAGCAGGTGAATCACGACAATTAAATGGCATTATCAATGATCAAAGATAATTTAAAAAACGCTGCAAAGTCCTTGTCACATGGGTTTATTATTCTATTGGACATACATGCAGAAATGCTGGCTTTTTATTTATTGTTTCTTTCATATAAAATGATTGAAATAGCTATCTCTGGTGGTTTCCAAAAATTTTGGCCCCCAAAACACGAATAAGGTACGCTCCTTTTTTTTTAAAATAAATTATCTCTGATCATTGATAGTACCATTTAATCGTCTTGATCCACCTGTTGACACTTTTTCCAGTGTTATTCTACGAATTGATGGTGATTTCAGACGATTTCCCAGGTTTTTGACTCATAAAAAATCAATTTCGGGAGCTGAACATCTGGTAGAACCTCAATTTTCTATTCTTTGGTCAAAATCGACTTCATATTCGGTCTTCTCGTCCCCAAGAACATGAAAAACGATACCTTAAAAGCTCATGTTACCAACATGTTGCTAAAACGCAAAAAGTACCTATTTTTACACACATTTTCACTCATAACACCCCTGGGTATATTCCGATCGGGCTGAAAAGTTTCGGGACACAACTAGGGCCCAAATGGAGCATGTGTGCGAAAGAACGCCTGTAGACGTGATACGGCGGACGGACATTGCATTTTTGGAATCTATGCACCTTGAAACGGAAAAGAAAAAATTTTGAGAGGGTGTTAGAAAAATTGTTTGCTGAGCGAATACATAGGTGTATTATTCACAGAATAATAAACCAAAAGGCGGCATAATTCGTGTTTTGGGGGCCAAAAGTGGTGGAAACCATCACAAATAGCTATTTCAATTATTGAACATTAAAGAAACAATAAATGAACAGCCAACATTTCTGTAGGTTTGTCTAATAGAATAATAAACCTATGTGACAAGGACTTTGCAGCGTTTTTCTGATATTGACCATTTTCGCCGCATGTTAGCAATTTTTGTCCAAAACTACATATGAACTTGAAATCGCTCACCTTCGAATTCTCTTTTGATTACAAACTTTTTTTTGAAATTCGGTATCTTAAATAGGTATTTAAAAAATTAAATATCTCAAAAAGAATGAAATTCGGTATCTTAGCTACGGTAGCCTATTGATACGCAAACCTTATGAATTCCTTATGGTCTGAAACGGATTTGTATGGCAATTTTTTTGGAATTTTCAGCAATTTTCTACCCATGAAAATTCAGATGGGAAAACTATTTCCTTTTAAATTTGGCATTTGAAAAGTCCTTGCCAACAATAATTCTCTCATTAGAAAGCGTGCCAAGTTCACGGGACTTGTGGAAATTGATCCTTTCGTCCCCAACAACACCGCTGCTATGAAAATCAGCATGGGTATAAGAGAGAATTTTCAAAGAATTATTCGTGCTATTGTATAAAAGAATGACATAGCGAGAAACCAGGATTTAAATTTATAAAATCTGGAATAATATTGTGATTTAACAAGTACGTATAGTAGGTTGTTTAGTCAATAAACAGTAATATGTATTGTGTGTTTCAACCGATGCATTTTTAAGATGTTCACCTAATAGTAGATGGGTAGGTAACTTGATCAGCATTTTTATGACAAATACTTCGAACAATGGAGGAGGGATTAGCAATCGAAGTAGTCCCTGGCTTTCAGCATCAAATCACCATTCCATACCACTTTCTATGGTGAATCACCATCCCACACTAGGTACGTCAGGTGAACTAATAAGATTTTAGGCGATTTTAGCCCTTAATACAAATTATTGCCCCTCCCCCTTCCCCATTTCCAAATTTGACCCCTATTCTGTGTGAAAAAAAAACCAAATGGTATTTTCCCGTCTTTACTCACCCTTCCATTCCACTTTCAGTAATTTTATATCAGTTGTTCGCAATTTTCGCCATTTTTACCGATTTTTCTCTCATTAAAAACTCAAATTTGACCCCTTAGAATTTTTGAAAATTGCTCACTTCGAACTCATCCTTTTACGAACATTTTGGCGAAGTTTTGGTTTTTGTATCAAGGTCAGATGTGGTCTGGAGTGGCATATAAATAAATATAAAGACATATGCACTTTTGTAAAACCTAGGGATGAATTCAGTACGCTCTGGAACGGATTTGCTTTTGTACAATTTCGAAAATTCATGTTATGAACTGAACATTTTGGTCCCATTGCTAGTTCATTTCCTTTCGCTAACAATTCAGGTATCTCGGGAAAACAAACATCTTCGTCATGTCGTCCAAGTCTCTGGTAATTCTCGAGTCCCTCATTTCGACATGCTGTTCAGTACTCAAATGGGCAACATCACAAAAAGTTACACAAGGCCGTGAGTGATGCCTACACTCTCAGTTTTCTTCAACGACTGTTTAATGATCGCACCAGTGCAAGTACCACGGCAAGTATTAACTAACAAAGACTCAAATAATATCGTGACACTACTGGAAGATGGAATTCGGCAATGGATGTGCGGCTTATTACGGTAACGGCGTGGGGGTCCTCAGCTTTGAAATCGCGCTAACTACAAACGCGCTACACCTCATACGGTTGGTCTGACGAAAAAGTCATAAGAACCTAATTTGTGGGGGAATTTCATCAATTCATCGAATTTAACTGCAGACCTTCTGTGGTAAGCCATCATACGATGTAGAATAATAAAACAAATAAACCTTTCGTTTACCACAGATTTATATTTAAGCACAAAGCTTTTCACTCATGTTCAACCTGAGTGAAAAAACATGTAAAACGATACATCACAAGCTCATGTTCACTAAAACCTCGAGAAAACTAATTTTTACACCCATTTTTCTCCCATAACACCCTTGGGTGTGTTCCAATCGGGCTGCAAAGTTTCGGGACACAACTAGGGCATAAGTCGAGCCAATGTGCGAAAGAACGAATTTTTTAGACCGAAAATGAAGTAGATATGCATGATACGGCGGACAGCGTACCGCGGACGGCGTACGGCGGGCGGACATTGCATTTTTGGAATCTGCGCCCCTTGAAACGTGAAAGAAAATATTTTGAGGGGGTGTTATAAAATAGTTTTGCTGAGCGAATACATAGGTGTGTTATTCACAGAATAATAAACCAAAACGCTGCAAAGTCCTTATCACATGGGTTTATTACTCTACTGGACATACCTACAGAAATGTTGGCTGTTCATTTATTGTTCTCTTATGTGAAATAATTGAAATAGCTATTTTTTATGGCTTACACCAATTTTGGACCCCCAAAAATACCAATTAGGCACCCACTTATTTTGTTACGAATTATCTTTGATCATTGATAGTGCCATTTAATTGTCTTGATTCACCTGCTGATACTACTTCTAGTATTACCATTCAAATTTATAGTGTTTTCAGACAATTTCCCAGGTTTTTGACCAGTACAAAATGAATTTTGTGAGCGGACCCTTCGTTATAACCTCAAGTCTTCACTCTTTGGTCAAAACCAACTTCATATTCGGTCTTTTCGCCCTAAAAAACATCGAAAACGATACCTCACAAGCTCATGTTACTCCAACACCAAAACCTTCTACTTTTACACCCATTTTTCACCCATATTACCCTTGGGTATAATTCGATCAGGCTGCAAAGTTTCGGGACACAACTAGGGCCCAAATGGAGGCTCTTTGCGAAAGATCGATTTTCTTAGACCGAAAATAAAGTAGATGTGGATGATACGGCGGACGGCGTACCGCGGACGGCGGACGGCGTACCGCGGACGACGGAGGCGGACGGACATGGCATTTTTGGAATCTACGCACCTTGAAACGTCTAAGAAAAAATGTTGAGGGGGTGTTATAAAATTTTTTTTCCTAAGCGAACACAGGTGTACCTACCTATTATTCACAAAATAATAAACGAAAAACTGTTGAGCGAAAGGGAATTTCATCCTATTTACAGCCATAAATACTCAACATTATCGAAAATTGAGTCGTTTCCGAGTTATAAGCAAAAACCTCAAAAAAGTCCGATTTTTCGAGTCTTTCTCCAATTTTGACCCATTTCTGGGCCTAAATGTTGGTGGGACTTTGATAATTCGGATGTAGCACACAAAAAACTTCAACAAAACTTTCCGCTATTTGGTTTTCTGAGCACCATTGGACTGGATAACTTGAAATGGTCTGAAGGCATATTTTTACTTGCTGTCCCCGTACTAGTGGTTAGCTCAACGCTCCCCATACTTCCGATACTTACAATTGATACTTATAGTAAACGTCCATGAAATTGTATTGTTCAAGGCATTCCAATCATAGTGTTTTATTTTGTAAACATGCGTAATCGCTCTTTAAAAAATTCTTGTTTACTCCCTCGCAACAATTTCTCTTAACATGAAAATAAAAGGAAAATCACGAGCACACTTGTTCACTGCGGCTCCTTGAGGAAGTGTTCAAAATCTGAACCCGTTTGGTTCAGTAGATGCCGAGTTATAACTGAAAACGCAGCGAATTATGGTCAAATAGATACCCTAATTGACGTCACATTTGGAGCGCTGTAACTTTCGCGTACTATAATTTTCTGTACTATACTTTTTTGCAGCGCTTTTTAAAAATATTTGAAAATATTTTCAAATTTCTAAAAAAAATTAAATTTTTCAGAAAATGATTTGAAAATTTGAAAATATTCAAAGAACCATAACGACAAAAAATAAACAGAATGAAAGATTTTCCTCTAAGAAAACAATTTTACTGGAAACAAATGTTTACTGGGAAATTTTTTAGGATGTAGGTACCTACCTACTATGGAAACAATTTTTACTGGGAACAAGTTTTTACTTCATCAATGCAAAAAACCTGTAATCCCCCCCCTCCCACCCTGTTATACAAATTTACCCGCCAAGAAAACCTTCTCAGCCGCAAAAAGTATTGATACCTATTTTGCCCGCCGAAGTAGCATGCTCAGTGCTTCGCACCTCACTCTTGAATGTGCATATAGAAACCTATTCCTTCCCCCTTTGTTGGGTATGTGTGTAGAAACCTGTTTATTGGAATACGATTCGAAGCACCTGCAGTTGTGGAAACTAAAGTTGAACGTTACTAACAGGTTGTCTTTATATGCATTATGTTTTCCGGAAAGTTGTACAATACATTCTGTTTTAAGCTTTTGACTACAATTTGCACTCTGTGAACTTTTAAACGTAAATATACTTAGGTATTAGGTATATTGATTCCGTTAAGTTATTGGTGCCGCACGGCTAGTCGGAATTGTCTGTTGGCGAGAGACTGAGATCAGTAGAGAGAATTGAAGGGTCTTTGGGTAGGTGATCGTGAAATTTCCACCATGAACATTCGGAAAATTAATAGTTTGACGAAGGAGAATTATGACACCTGGAAGATCTTGATGGAGTCTTTGTTAGAGAAGACCGACGGTATAGGACATGCAGATGAGACTATTACTCGCCCACAAGTCTATGAAGGAGCTGGAGATGCTGTGAGAACAATGGTGAAACACCTTTCAAACTTTGGCACGGAATTACACCAAATGTTCACTATTTCCGCTCATTTTGAAGCAAGGATCTTGACAAAGATGAACATTAAGAGAAATTCGCTCCACGATCGAAGATAGGTACCTTCATTGGATACTCAGAGACAACTAAAGGGTATTGAATATGGTCAGAAGAATCGAAAAGAACAATTGTGTTGAGAGATGTCAAATTTTTGAACGAATTTTCTGAAGTAAAGGCTGGCCGATTTATACCTCAAAATTTAGTGAATTATGAAGATCCGAAAACTAAGACGAAAAATAACGAAATCGTTGTTGTAATTGATAGTCGACAACGGAGAATCAGCGTAACAATCATAGTAACAATGACAATAACAATGACCGAAATGAAGAGACTGTCTTGAATGCACCAGAATCCTCTGTAGATCTGGAAGTACGTGATAAACCTGGAACCAGTCGAAAAGAAGAGATAACAGTACGTGGAATAGGTAGGCCGCGCATTGTACGGTCAGGAAGCATTGGGAGACCTCCAAAAATCTATTGTGAAGTCAAAGTTCCTATTGAGAATGAGGTAGATGATTCTGAGTCCAACTATTCGGAAGGAGAGGATTCTTTCCAAGACGCCATTGAAGAATTTGCAGGATTCGCCGATCTCACCATAAAATAAGCTTTTTCCAGTCAAGACGCATCAGGATGGAAAGAAGCTGTAAAATCGAAATACGCATCCACAATAGAAAACAAAGCGTTCAAAGTTGTACATCGCCCCAGTGGCAAAAACGTCATTGGATGTCGGGTAGTTCTGCACGAAAAACTGAAGGCAGATGGAACTGTAGAACGGAAGAAAGCCCGGTTGGTAGCCAAGGAATATAAACGACGACAAAGGGAAGACCTTCATGAGACGTTTGCTCCAGTTGTTCGCATGGCCTCGATCCGAACGATCATGGCACTCGCAGTGGAACATTACTTGGAGATCCATCAGCTAGATGTGACAAGTGCATTTTTAAATTGAGACTTGGCAAAACGAATATTCATGGACATTCCGGAAATGTTTGAAGAAATTCTGTAGGACATTATTGCTGAAGAAAAATCGCTCGGGATAAAGTTTGCCTCCTACAGAAATCTTTGTATGGCTTGAAACAAGCAGGCCGCCAGTGGTATCTCAAACTTGATGAAAATATCAAGAAACTAGGTCTTAAACCGCTGAAAACTGATCCGTGTGTGTACAACGCGCAAAGAGGAAATGACGTGCTCATTCTTGCGATCTGTGTTGACAATTTGTGGCTTGCTTCAGGAAACTCAAAATGGATTAATGAGGTGAATTAAATGCTAATGACATCATTCAAAATGAAATATCTAGGAATGAAATATAAATTCACTATGGACTCGGAATTGAGTTTGTCCAACGCCTCAGCAAGGGTGTATTTATGACACAAAAGTAGTACACCCTCTTACTGAAACGCTCCAACATGGAAAACTCAAGACGAGTGAAGACCCCGTTGAAACTCAGAAAGCCGGAGTCCAAACCGGCCGGGTCTGAAACTTAGGAAGCCGGAGTCCATGAACGAAAGGGAATTGAGGAAATACCCGTATCATAACCTCATAGGTTCACTCGTGTACCTTGCTGTGTCAATGCGACCAGATATCGCCAACGCAGTCAGCTGGTTGAGCCAGTTCAACACATTTTACACAAGCGAAGACTGGGTTGCAGCAAAACTGGTTCTGCGGTACTTGAAGGGGAGACAGCCGACCATGGGATCCTATTCAGGAAGACTCGAGGGAGAGTAGTGAAATAAGATTCGTACTACATTTGTACCTAAAGTTGGTCGTTACTTGCGGGTTGTCTTTATATACATCTTATATTTCGGAAAGTTGTACAGTACATTCTTGTTCAAGCTTTTGACTACAATTTGCACTCTGTGAACTTTTAATCAAGGGGCTCAACAGTTGTTCAAGAATTCAAGCCACCATTCCAGGACCAAACATATTGATGTGAGGCATCACTTCGTCAGGAATAATTGTGTGGAAAACAATATTGTCCGATTTGAATACATGCCAACCTCTGATATGCCGGCCGATGTTTCGTCGAAAGCACTGCCGAGAGACAAACATGAACATTTCCCCAAGGAGTTGGGCTTATATATTGCAACGTAGACGCATCGACTCGAGGGAGAGTAGTGGAATAAGATTCGATGCACCTGCATTTGTACCTAAAGTTGGACGTTACTTACGGGTTGTCTTTATATACATCTTGTATTTCGAAAAGTTGTATAATACATTCTGGTTCAAGCTTTTGACTACAATTTGTACTCTGTGAACTTTTAAACGTAAATATACTTAGGTATTAGGTATATTAATTCCGTTACTGTTCCTTCCCTTCAAACCTTGAAATTTCTTTCAACACTGTTTGGCGGGCAGCTTTTTGCCCCCCCCCCCCCCCCCCCCAAGGCGAAAAGCCCCCACCAGACAGCGTTGAAAGAAATTCCAAGGTTTGGGGGGGGAAGGAACAGATTTCTATGCACATATCCAACAGAGCGGGGAGGAACAGTTTTCTATTTATGCACATCTAAGCGCGAGGTGTGAAGCACCGAGCATGCTACTTTGGCGGGCAAAAATGGGCATAATCCTTTTTGCAGCTGATGAGGTTCCTTGGTCGGTAAATTCTTACAACAGGGTTGTTTTTGGGGGTAAATCTTTCCGTTCGGCGTAAGCACGTTTTCTCCGAACCTATTCAACCAAAATTTTGGGGGATATCACATATTTTTGCATTGATAGTTTTGTAGTAATTTCTTTTACTATTAACTATCCAATGAAGTTCAGTTAAAAGAACCATTGTAATACCATGTTTTTTTTAAATTTGTTCAACAACTTTTGTTGTAAATTGTTTGAAATTAAGGTAAAATTCAGTTTTTCTCTAATTTCTGTAAAAAGTGCTGCAGAAAAGTATTAGCAAAATTGCGCTCCAAACGTTAAAAAAAAAATTAGATATTTGACCACAATTTGCCGCGTTTTTAAACAGTTGTAACTCTCCTGCTACTGAACCAATCGGGTTCGGATTTTGACCACTTTCTCAGGGACCCCCAATGAAAAAGTGTGTCAAAGTTCAGCTGGCAAAACCCTCTCTAACCTTCTCCTCAACCCCTCCCCCCCCCCCTCGAGGTTGTGATGCGGGGGACAAATTGCTCGAAAGGCGCTAGTTGGAGCACATCAAATATGTTACACAAAATTTCAGCTCGATCCGTCGTGTCTGTGAGGCTGTAGCCCTGTCAAAGAACAAGAACAACTAGAAAAATTACCGATTTTGAAACCTCCATAAACTCGGTACCTATGGTCTCGAAGGTTGAATTTTGGTACACGTCCTCAGGGACCCGAATGAGTGCACGAAAAATCAACACCGGTGGCTCCCAGAGGGTCTTGTTGGGGGGGGGGGGGGGGGGGGTAAGAAAACCCTACTCGTTCTGTCGTGTAAACATTGTTCTCGGTCGCTTCGAATTTTCAGGTTTCTTGGCGTGCGGAGCTTTACCACGTCCTTAAATTGAGTGAATGCTCCTTGATCACAATGATAGTGTGTGCTATGCTATTGCACAAAATGCACCGTGCGTTTGCTGTAGCGGTTTGCGCTTTAACGGATAAAAACGAACCTTTTTTCTTACCTGAAGCGGTTGAAGTAAAGGGGGCGGATTTATATGCCTTAAAATCAAACGTCGTTTCATACACCTTAATTGATCTGGAGGATTTTTGATTTCATCTTCAAAGTGGAAAACCCCTTTTGAGATTTCATTGCTGATGCGGGAGTGAAGACCACGAATTGCTGGTTGAAAAAGCAATTTATCGTAGTTGTCGCGTGAATTGGGTGCATCAAAATGCAGTTACATTGCTGTAGCCTCTCCCGAGGGTCGTAAGGCCCAAAAATAAAATTTTACATGAGAGCTAAAACAAAATAAAGCGTGTTTTTCGCTCGTTTTTTTTTTTTCACAAGTTCACCTTAAAAACTTAATTCGCTTGCACTTACAGATCTTTATTCAGATATACGTTATCATATAGTCCAGCTTATGATGGAGTAGCCCCAGAAATCTCTGTTATAATAACTAAATGGGGTTTAACACTTTCTGGCCTTATAGAACAAGATATATTGAGTCCATTTGTGAAAAAAAAAGTAAATCCAAAATTTTGGAGTGGCTGTTGGGTTTTGGGTGTTTTGGTGTGTAGGTACATAATTATTGAAAAGATGTTATGTGACAGGCAGTTTGAATGTGGGGGTTCCTCTGAGTCTGCTTGTGGGGGTGCGATGAAGCGAACCGTTTGGGAACCACTGGTCACCATGCTGTACACATTTTGGTAATTTTTAGGCAATTTTTTTGAGGTACTGGGATTTGTAGGTACCGATCTAAGTATTTCCCAAAAATTCACGAAGATCCTTTCAAAAAATGTTGAATCTATTTACTATACACGTGAAGACGTATAAGACCAAAAATTTGCTGATACTTTGACGCGCCGTTTCCAGGCAAGTCGTACGACCAGTTTAGAAAGTTCTTTTCGTTTGTTTTGTTTTAATAAACATGAAAACAAATTACTCTAAATTACGGTCTCTCGAGTGATAACTAGTGAATTTGCTAGCCAGGAGCCTCACGTGTGTCGAGAAAAAAATATAAAAATCGAAATGAATGTATCGAAATGTGTTTGAAGTTCAGGGACATGCGGTCGTAGGCTTATTTTGGATTCCAAGACTCAGGTAATCATAACCGCCATAGTCATCCTAGCAATACCATTCATTTATTCATTATACATACATATATTTATGTTTACATATACGTTCAATCTCATCGTCTGATCGCCAATCTCGTTGCCAGACGCTAATAACCCCAACACATACGAATAACGCGACCTCTTTGCTGGTCTGAGGGAGTTTCCTGTTCTATAGTTAGACGTAAACTATCCTATAATTATACCAAGGCGTATGGCCTTAGCGGATCCGTTCGTAACGTAGCCCACTCCTTGCGGCATCGTGTTGAACTACCAGATGACAGAAGGCATGTGTAGGTTGCGGTCAACAAGAATTCTCATTTTATTTGTTCATATGTCAAGTTCTTTGTCAGTATTATAGACTTGTAAGGTCTTTGATCAGTGTCGACAGAGCTGATGAGAGAGAGATTTTATTTGGAGAACTTTCGTTTTAGAAAATCATGTTGCCTTGGTAAAGTAGCATCTTCAACGCCACAAAAAAAAAAAAACCTCCTGTGTTCGATTCGCTACTTTTGATTTACTAAAAAATGTAGATGAGCCCCCCCCCCCCCCCCACTCACCGGGGAGAATTTTTCCATCCCAGAAAACAAGTCTTTTCTTTGTGTAGAATCAGGTACACGAATGAATCCGCGACGCATTATTTCCTATATTGTCCTACAGTTGTCACGGAAGTAGTTTCGTATCATTCCATTTATAATTATCAGTGCAACACAAGTTCCCTTGAAGGTCTGCTTTCCGGCAGTTTTTTGTGCATCCATCGGTATGGGGATTCCAACACTTGGCTTTAGCTTCCACCATAGCCGTAGTTTATTTCAAAATTACTTCATATACTTACATCACATAATTTTTATAAATTTGTACAATATATTATAGACTTCAACATTGTTTGAATAAGTCAAGCATCTGTAGTTGTAGGTAGGTCTATTTTTATACCCAGTTCGTTGTAAAAAATGTCTCTGTATCATATATTTGTCGCACATCATCATTATATTGTTCCAAATAGGTGTTCCGAATCTTCCACTGTACCGCAAGTATCACACAGAGATACTTGTATTATACTCTTATCCATGAGGTATCTTTTGCATAGAGATACTTGTATTATACTCTTATCCGTGAGTTATCTTTTGCACACCCCATGGTTGTTTCGGAGGCGCGTGATTGTGTGTACCATGTTTCCTGATATAGGTATCGGTTCAGTCACAAAGGAAAGAAGCAGGAAAAACCTCACATTTCTTTCATTAGCTTTTTATTGATCTTTAAATATAATATTAATTAATATTAAACCTGGTAGTAGTATATAGTAGTGCAGTAGGTGGTCCACCAAGAACCCCATTGCCGTTGCCCAGTTCTTTTTGAGTTTTGACAATTTAGCAATTTTATTTCAACAATTCTGTGCAGGGCTATTTTTTGGTCATATTCCCATCAATCTTTGCACGCTTGGCAGATGATCCCTTTTGTCCTTGTGTACCTTTGACAATGTTCTTGTTAGACCACCTGTACTACTGTGTGAGTACTACTTACTAAAAGGTTTTAGTTGAAGATGGGTCAAATATTGGCCTGAAACGTCGCGTTGTGTCATTAAAACGATAATGAATATGAGGTTTTTCCTGCTTCCTTCCTTTGTGGCTGAACCCCGACAGTAAATTTGTCAACATATACGTCTATGCAGCCGAATTTCTCCACCTTTACCATGTTTGTTGAATAGATCCCTCGGTAATCCCATGGACGGTAATTGAAGAGGAAAGTCATATGAAGTTTCCAAATGAAATAACAGTGATTTTGAAACAAAAATAAAGTGAACAACTTAAAGTAATTCAGAAAGCGTTATCTGATTTGAGACAATAAGGCAGACAAGGTTTATAAAAATTGACGAAAAATTGGAAAGACCTAAGATATACATCTTCATCGGCTGACCATTGCGTTCAGGGGACATAAGACTGAAATACTGATTATAGCTTTTCATGTAGCTGATGAAATCTCTGCTTCTGACAGTAAGGTGCTCGAAAATATCAAAAGTGAACTATCATATAGCTTTTGAAATGAAAGATCTAGAAAAAATCAGCTACCTATTGTCTTGGAATGGAATTTAGACAAAAGATCGAGAAAGTTGCGATGAATCAGAAACGTATTTGATTCAGAGCCTGGAAAAATTTGAGGTGATAGACTGTAATTGGTTGTCTACACTACATCTTTCGAAAGAGATGGGACCGAAGGAGTTAAGAGACATGGCGAAAAATTCACTGAAAGTGCTCAGTCATTTTAATGAGGGATGCATGGGGGTCGGAATTTGCTGCTTTTGACCTCAAAATCGGATTCGTCACCCTCGAAACCCCCTGTATTCCAATTTTCAGCTCCGAAATCCGAGTAGCTTGGCGAGGACAAGCTAAAGAAAAAAGGCTGACGTCATTTGGTATGACTCTCCCTCCCACTCGGTTCTCACTTGCGGGAGCGAGAGGGCAATGGGGTGTGCACGTGGATCACAAAAGAGGTTTATTTATTTATTTATCTTTTAAATGAAACTATATTCCATGCTGAGAACTGACACCAAACGCACTGCCCTGCGATAAGTAGTACTTTTTCCATGGTTTTTCGACGTTTTTAGAAGTTCGGACGTCACAATGGGCTGGGGGGTCCCGCCCAGGCGATAGGGATGCGGTTGGTTTCAAAATTCTCAGGATGAATCTACTTTAATTTAAAAATAAATAAAATAAATAGGTGCGCATACCCTTATACATACCAATCGCACGCTTTTTCCTTCCCCTTTTTCTCCCACTTCCGTTTATTTCCGACCCATCATATTGCACTTTTTTGGAAAGCTCTCTGTTGGACCTGCAATTTTAAAGAATACAAAAAACGCTGCAAATTATTACTCAACGGTTTATTATTTACCTCTATAGATGCCCCTCCAACGTAGATCACTGTTTTCTGTGGTCAATACCTACCCTCGAGCTCCCTCCAGGAAAGCCTTAAATCGAATACGGGAGTTGCAGTTTCATAAAAATGCGCGGGATTCAATAATTCAATCATTAATTATTTGTTGTTATTCATGAAGCATAGCGTGTGTTCAAGTTACAAAAGTACCCATCAACAAAATCCAAGCTTCAAATGCTTCATACGAAATAATGTCGCAGAACAACCAACTCGACTTCATACATTAGCCATCCATGATTATGATTAGGTGTTCCCTATCAGTGATATTGGGGACGGACTTATACCGTTTCATTCACGATCATGTTGACTAACTCTTCGTGCAAACGATCGGCTGGTCGTGCAATGCTCCGGATGGCCTCAAAAAATTCTTTAGTTTGAGATCAATTTAAAAACGTAAAAAGCACCACATCTATTGAAAGTTTTCGAGCTACGGCGTTCTGAAAATGTCACCCCCTATTTTTCGCCTCTTAGAGATGGCTGACAGTAACGACAACTTCGCGGACCAACTAGACCCGAAACAGCACCCACAAACCAAATTTCATTAATTTTGGTTAGTGGTAACTATGGAAAGTTCCAAGTGCTGCGGACGGCGGACGGACAGTATTTTTTTTATTCCATTTTCGGATTCTACATACCTTGAAACAGAAACCATCAAATTTTGAGGGGGGGTAAAAAATTTTTTTTTCATGCTCGATTCCAAAGGTTCATTATTGAAAATAATAAACCAAAATGCACACCCATTCCTCTTCGCATTAGTGAAGAATATTCGAAAGCTGGTAAGAGGCTATTGATATACACAAAGAAAACGCAATATTACGGTCTGACGTTCAGCAAAACTCTGAGATCGCTGATTCTTTACACAGACACTGATGGAGAGTTGGCTTCTATAACAGAAAATCATGCACCGGCTATATTTTCCAGTAGGTAGGCGAACCTGCTGTATGTTGGGGATCTAGAAAACAACGAAAAGTATAATATGAATCGAAGTACATGGCTTCCTCGGAGGCAGCCTATATAAGAAGATTCTAGGGAGAAATCAGAGGAAGACAAGACCCGATTCAGATTGACTGTGATGACCAAGGAGCGATCCTGTTGACCCCATATTTTACGCGCGAACCAAACACGATGTAAGACATCACTTCGTACGGGAAGCTTTGGGACGCGGAAAATGAGTGCCAGTATATGTTATTAGCGAAAGGTTACCATCAACACAACATGGCATCTGCGTCAAATCATTCAGTAACTTGGGAATGGAGAACAACGTTACGAATACTTGGAACAATAAATTATCATCGAGTGAAGCAACGAAATTTACTAACAATTTTATGAGGTGAGTATTGTGAACTCGGTGTTGTTCAGTGGTGATTTTCATGTTTGATGTGTGATATACACTATACCAGTTTTATCCAGTCTGACTGTTTTGGGTTCGTCAGTTCCAGTAATATAGGTTGGTTATAAAATACCGAATAATCATTTGTTAGTCGTATATTTCAAATGATAAATAATTCCAAGATTATTATTTTTTTTTTTTTTTTGACGAATAACACTTGGTCATTCGTCGGATGGAAGTTATCGAAAAATCATCATTAAAGAAAGATCATTCGTTATTTGAAATTTGTGCTCAGCAAAAAATTGTGTCTGGTATCGGTGTCGATTGTGATCAATCTGCTAAGTCAATTACAACTGGTTCCAGGCATGCATGAAGCCAGATAAAGTTCGAACGACTGATGACGGACAACAAAAATGATTGTTGTGATCGCAAGGTAGGGAAGGCTTGGGTAGTTCGCAGGAGCGAGGAGGATGTGCCCCTTAGGAGTCTTTTTGGATAGCTAACACTGTGGTTATCACCACAGCGAGTGTTAGGGGGTGAAGCATCCCGCGGTTACCACCACAGCGGCCACTAAGAAGGATACTAACAACCCGCGGTTATCACCACAGTGAATGTTAGGGGGTGAAGCATCCAGCGGTTACCACTACAGCAGACGCTAAGGGATATGGAAGGGTAGGCGAGAGAGAAGTCGCAGGTGAGTGTGAGGTCGGTCGAACGAAGAGCTGGGTGAGCCGGGTGCATTATTTGGGCGCCTCACCTCGTCCCTCGCCAGTCAAGGGTCCTTAACAGCCGTTGGGAGTTCGATGGAGGGGAACCCTTCTGGGCTTCAGCCGAGGCGTCGCACAGCTCGTCTCTCCTTGTTTATTGGTTAAATCTATATTTAAAAGTATATATGAGTGGTACCACGGCATTGATCTTTTTTGTTTGTTATTTGTCAACTTTGAATGACGAGTGATCGTTCGCTATTCATTAACTATGAATAACAAATCATTTTGGAGTTATTCGTTAATCGACAGCTTCGACAAATAAATCATTCAGCAAATGTGTTCTTTATTCGCAGATGAAATGTGCCTTAGACTGCCTCTACTAGGATGTGACGAAAGTGTATTATTCTTGTATTTGAGGAGTTTAGGTTTCGGTTATAATATAACCGTCGACAGTTTCCATTCTGCATTAGTATTTCGGAGTTTTGACGTGAAACCTCACTGATATTGAGCGGGGTTTCCGAGAGTTATCTGTTGGGAGGAACGAAAGAGGGGGTTTCCCGGTAGTTGTGAATTGGGTTGAGGGGACTTGAAGTGGTAGCGAACTAACCAGACGGAGGCATTTAAGCATTCTCGATACGCTGCCTAATTATTTAGTGAACCTCAAGAACCCAGACCACAAATATTATTTCAAGGTGGTCAAGAACAGACACAACATTAAAATATCAGAATCAAAAAAGTTTCCAAATATGCGGTTCAACAACCATATCAAGCAACAGTACAATAGGGACTTGCCGCCTGCCAGAATCACAACAAAAATCCAGCGTTCATATAAACAGCTAGCCTCTAACAAAAATTAGGAGCTTCCTTTCACGATGTGATCTGAAAATATCACGGCATCTCACCTAACCAAGGCCACTCGAAAACTCCGGAAAACGAGCAAGGTCGACAACCACTTCACTAGAGAACTTCACTATGAAACTAAGAATTTTCACTAACCTTTTCATAAATCTTTCATAGAGAATATTCAGAAATTGAAAGCGTAGATAATTGAATCAACATTCTGTTATCTAAAATTGAAAGCTACAGACAATGTATCTACCTACCTACCTTCAATGTACCTGCCTACTGATGACTACTTTTATAAACAGGCGAACTGTAAATATTGAAGAACATCTTCATAGTATCAAACATGAACAATCTCACAAACTTGAAAACCAGTACTCGGAAAGCGACACCCAGGCACCAGGTAACATTTATGACAGGGTGGTTCATACACGTATCGAATACCTTTCCGGAAAATATTGCGAAATTTCTCTCACTTGGCAAACTACCTATCTTTTCTATAATAAGAAGCACATAATTTATAATTCAAACAAAATTTCGAATTTATAAACAGTTTTGAAGAGAATGTACGAGGAGAAATCAGGAGAAAACGTGTGTCCTACTAAACCCCTAAAAAGAACACAGACAGAATCAGACAAACCAACGACCGATTAGCGGTATGACTGCAACAAATAAATTTCTAAATTTAAAACCAAAAATATAATAACGAGGACAGATAAAACCAATCAAACGGTAGCTGTAACCAAGACAAAATAAATTGAAACCCCATTTATGGTTATAACTTCTCATCTATAAAAAGGTTAGATCAGATCCGACTCATCGCTTGATAACTGTCACTAACGAACTCGTCCGAAAACTATTCGATAACGGAAAAATGGATGAATTATTCATACACCAGGATCTAACCACATCAGCACCCACAGCTCCCAAATTATACCCGAATCAAAACCCACAAACTTGGAACGCCTGCTAGATCATGTATATTGTTTGTAAATTCACCAACATACGAACTATGTTAACATCTAGCAAAAATTCTGAATCACTTCTCAGTAGATATATTGTCAAAGATTCTTTCTAGTTTTACAGGAAAATAACCAACGGTTGTCAACTGGTTTCATTGGATTTATTTTCACCATTATAAACATTAATAAAATTAAGACAATCATAATGAACCAGTGGAATGAGATTCAGTAATGAACCAGTGGGATGAGATTCAGTAATGAACCAGTGGGATGAGGCACTCGAAATGCCATAAACAAACTTTTAAAGCAGATCGATGTCCATTTTAATGAAATGTTTACACATAAATATTTGGATGTCCAATAGGACCTCCAATTGCCAGTTAGTAGATGTCTACCGAGAAACAGTTATCTCAGAACTCCCCTTTCAATTTCCCTCTTTCTACAAATTCGTGAATGACATTATAACAGACATTGCGAATGGATCTGAAGATAAAATACTGGCACAGTTCAATATATTCTGCCCTTGCCGAAATTTCATGATCGGAAATGGAAAACCTGATGCAACAATACCGTTTCTCGACATGTTACTTATCCGGAAAACTAATGGGCTTATAGAGACTAGATGGTGGGAACCGATCCGTTCAGGAAGATATAACATTACACCTCATAATTTCCCCACCGATGTAAAGTCAGTACTGCCGGATATTTAATAGGTCGTTCAAAAAAGTTAACACCACCTAAATGCAGCAAAGGAATAGGAAACGATTCCACGGATCTTTTACTTTCCAGCGGATACCCTCATCATGTAATTAACAATCTAATGCCAAACCAGTCATGCAGCATGGCTATAACAGCGAATTTTCAAAGAAATATTCTTGCTATTGTTTAAAGAGAAGAATGGTAACATTTTACAATTTTTCATGATTTCAGCCGTTTTTACCGATTTTTTACCCTTATAAAGTCAAATTGACCCACTGTTTTTGAGAAAAATATTTTTACTATCGAAATAGTCCCACCGTCGTGATTCACTGTCCCACACAACGTCAGGTGAATTAATATTGATTTTAGTCCTTAACACCAATTTTTGACCCCCCGAAAATCCAGACTTGTCCCCTATTCTGTACGAAAAACAACTGAAGTGGTCTTTTCTGTATTTTCTTATCCTTCCATACCACTTTCAGTGATTTTTTATAAATTGTTCGTGATTCTAGCAGTTTTATCGATTTTTGACCTATAAAAACTCAAATTTGTTGATCCCCTTCGAATTTTTGAAAATTGCTGATTCTTCGAACTCATCCTTTTGGCAATACGAACGTTTTGGCGAAATTTGGAATTTGTGTGATTTGGTAAAGGGCATATATCGTCTGGAGTGGCACGCACACACGTGCACACACACACGCACACACGCACGCACACACACACGCACGCACACACACACACACACACACACACACACACACACACACACACACACACACACACACACACACACACACACACACACACACACACACACACACACACACACACACACACACACACACACACACACACACACACACACACGAATCCTTACATTATTATTGTTCATAGGGCCTGATTTTGGAAATGAAGGATCCTCGAAAAGTTGCTTAAAAACACCTATAAGACTGATCCTCAAGAATCCAACCCACCGTAATATTATCTCAAGGCAGTCGAAAACTAACACACCGTATCGTTGATACTTACACTATTATTCCCCATTGGTAGGTATATCGAAACAATAAATTCTTCAGACAAATTTTAATGTCGTACACTGCTGTAAGCCCGTAATTTAAAGATTGTGCTGGTTGGTGCACCGTATAAGCCCATGACTGCCAATAGACCGTAAGTGGTGGTGAAGGGGTCACTGAAGGTTCGTCTGATAACGAGTCCACGCTGTGCTTTGGCTGGCCCTGCTATTCACGGCGCAGAACGCCTACCTCTCCTTCAAGACCGAGCGGTCGTGCAGGTTTTGCATACCTATTTACTGTTGCTTGCTCTCCATTGTTCCTTATGAAAACATGTAGGAAATGAATTGATTAATCAACATCTTAGGTTCTTTGCCAGTGTTTGACATTATGGGTGAAATCTCCCGAGGTTCAGGTAAGTTTATGTTAGCTTCCCTGAACTTCCTGCGTCATGAGCTGAATAGTCAGTAATCTTGTCCGTAATGTGCAGTATCAGAACAAGTCGGCAGTACTAGCAGTCATCCTGTACCCTATGATTAATGAGGAGACAGCAAAGCAGTATAGGTCCCAAAAACAATACCTACGTTCCCTATGTTACCGGTGCAACGGACTTACACTGTTTTGTGCAGTGCACGGGTAATTGAGTTTCTCTTGATACTTTTCTCCTAATGTACCTGATATTCTAACTGAAAATAGTGAAAAACGGGCACATAGGTACTTAATTAGGACCGGATATACCTATTACGTACTACCTACATATCACCTATCATCAACATATAGTTTTCTTACTTACTCTACTTTTATTTATTCTCATCTGAAAGAAAATCTAAAAAAATCGTATTAAAATGTTAATGAAAAAACCTTTTGGGTAAAAAAGAAAAGGTTCTTTGTCATTTCTGACGACAAATAATTCAGTAATTGATACAAGTAACTCAACTATGAATAATAATGTAAAGAAAAGGTTCAAAATGTTGAACACATTGCATGTCTGAACACTCATTTTTCTGTGGTGATGAAACCAATTGTGTTGCTAATTGTGGATGAAATGCTGTGGCAAAAATTTCTTAAATGCATTTTTACCAAATTTGCCAACTCCTCTGCTTTTTATTTTGCTTTTTTCCACATTTGGATCGCTCTCCATGTGTAAATTCAAGTTTCCTTTTACACGGGCTAAATTATTACATATTTCTTGACCTTGGTCTAGTGGCAAACTCGTACGATACATTGGTGTACTGTTGAAATATTGAGGGTGTACCTGTATGTAATTTATTAGTAATACCAGATGGTAAAGTGTTGAAACGTTAATTTCAATAAGGAATCCTTTCTGATACTTGACTGTGCATCCTACGTTTTGATACGGTTAGACTGAAATATAAACATGTTTCAAGCGCCCTGTTTTGTTTCTCTATTACACTTTCAATATAATGCACGTTCATGTATTTGTTTTTCTCTTTTTGTTTCAGTTTGAAAGAATGATGAATGGTATGGACACCTTACCTCAACAGAATGGGTCCATTCATACAAATTCAACACCATCTTCCAACAATTCCCATAACTCCTCGAATCAAGGAGGAAATAACCAAGAAGAAAGTAAAACGAATTTAATAGTAAATTATCTACCCCAAACTATGACCCAAGAAGAAATACGGTCTTTATTTTCTTCTATAGGAGACGTTGAAAGTTGCAAATTAATAAGAGATAAGGTTACAGGTAAGTGCTATTGTTGTAATCATGAATTATTTATGTAGTATTGTCGTTTTCTGTCTGGGTTCATTAAAAACGCTGAAAAATTTGTCATTGGTTTGTATACATTCATAGGTTTCGTGTACTGGAGCATTTTCAGTTGAAATTAAAATTTTCCCTTTGATTTTCACCCTTTTTAGTTGATATTAAACTTTTTATGGAAAACATTGAATATTTTATGGAAAATCTTGAAACTTTTACGGGAAACATCAAATCATTGACAGAAAATATTAAACCTATTCCACTTTATTTTTAATTTTTAATTCCAAAAAATCTTCATAATTTAATTTAATGTGGGGGATATGAAAAATAATATGGGGAAAATGAGGAGGATGTGAAAAAAAGGTGGGTGGAGGGGGGAGGTTATATCGTTATCATCGTTCTAGTGACGAAACTGAGGTAAAAGGAACTAAAACCGTGAATCTAATTATGACAACAACAAAATTCGACTGGCTCCAGAATAGTGAAGTAAGGTTCAAAAATAGAGTTGTGTTGCCAGTTCATTTTGTGTCTTTCGCATTGCGAGAGCAGGTATACTTTTGACATGGATACATATGTTTATCTCATAGGTGGGGGGGTCAGTAAAAAACGCTGCAAAGTCCTTGTCACATGGGTTTATTATTCTATTGGTCTGGAAGCTATTTCTGATGGTTTTAATTTTGGCCCCTAAAACACAAATTAGGTAGGTACCTACGCTTTTTTTTTAAACTATCTTTGATCATTGGTAGCGCCATTTAATCGTCTTGATCCACGTGTTGATACTACTTCCAGTGTTATTATACAAATTGATGGTGATTTCGGACGATTTCCCTGGTTTTTCACTCATAAAAAATAAATTTTGGGAGCTGAACATTTGGTAGAACTCAATTTTCCACTCTTTGGTCAAAATCAACTTCATATTCGGTCTTCTCGTCCCCAAAAACATGGAAAAAGATATCTCAGAAGCTCATGTTACCAACATGTTGCTAAACCGCAAAAAGTACCTATTTTTACACACATTTTCACTCATAACACCCCTGGGTATATTCCGATCGGGCTGAAAAGTTTCGGGACACAACTAGGGCCCAAATGGAGCATGTGTGCGAAAGAACGATTTTTTTAGACCAAAAATGAAGCCTGTACACGTGATACGGCGTACGGCGGACGGACATTGCATTTTTTGAATCTACGCACCTTGAAACGGAAAAGAAAAAAGTTTGAGGGGGTGTTATAAAAATTTGTTGCTGAGCGAATACATAGGTGTATTATTCACAGAATAATAAACCAAAATCCGCGACAACCCCCGCCCCTCCCCCCTCTCATGGTGGCTGCAAAAAAATATCATTCAATCCTGCAGAGCTAAAGACTGCGGACGAAGGTGGGGGAAGTCCGTCGGAAGAAAAGTAGGTATTGTAGTGAAACCAAGGTTCAGTGTTTGCCGGTGCCACATATCCATCTCGATGATATAATTTTGCATATGCAGGTAATCTAGTACAGCTTCCACCACGTATTCATCTACGGGCTTGGCAAATCAACGATTTTTTTCGAACATTCGCGGTTTCTCACAATCGCGGATACTCGACGACGACTACTACTACTAGTATTACTACTACTAGTATTACTACTACTAGTATTACTACTAATAGCATTACTGCTATTAGTAGTATTAGTAGTAGTGGCGCCGAAGTGTGGTCGGAGGCACTGAGGTTCCAGATGTATAGGCAAAGGATGGAGTCTGTACAAAGGAGAGGAGCGCTGCGCATATGTAGTGCATATAGGACGGTTTCAGCTGCTGCGGTGCAAGTCATAGCCGGAGTGATTCCGATAGATCTCCTGGCGGAGGAACGACGGCGAATTTACCAGCGTAAGGAGGAGAATGCACCGGAAACGGTGAAAAACGAGGAACGACGGGAGACCATGCAGAAATGGCAGAACAGATGGAGGGCAGAGAGCCGTGGACGATGGACTGCTCGGCTCATCTACAGGGTGCAGGATTGGTTCGATAGGAAGCACGGGGAAACTAGTTACTATCTCACCCAATTCCTCACAGGCCATGGATACTTCCGTGCATATCTAAAGAGGATGGGAAAGACCACAGAGGCGGAGTGTCTATATTGCCACATTGAAGACGATGACGCCCACCATACCTTCTTCGTGTGCCTACGCTGGCAGGGGATGCGAGGCAGCCTGATGGAGGGGATCGGGGACCTGGAGCCAGAAGCTATACTGGAGAAGATGCTGTCGTCAAAGGAAAATTGGGACGCTGTGTACTCCTATGTCAGGGCGGTACTCACGACGAAGGAGAGGGATAGGGGATGGGAGGGAATTGGAATTGATCCATCCCTCCCATCACCCCCTCTCTCATTGGAATAGATACAGTGTAGTAGTGGCGATTTGTGCAGACAGGGGAAGGGAAAGGACTCACAGTGCGCGAGTGCAGTGTAGAAATGACGTTTACCTATATAGACATGGAATGGACCTAAGAGGAGTGTTTAAGGACAGGAGGGCCTTTAAGCCACGTAAAGGGCTGCCCTGAAGTAATACGTCAAAGTAGTTCCGGGGCAGTTTCTGGATGTTATTATAAGAGGTTTTAGGTTTTTAGTCGGTAGGAGTCCGACACTGTTCTGAGTTACTCATTGAGTGCTCAGTTCGTCCAATGCAGAATTTTCCTTTACCTCTTTAAAAAAAAAAAAAAAAAAAAAATAGCATTACTGCTACTAGTAGTAGTGCTCAACGTGAATGAGTTGAGTAGTTATCACATCGTATTGACTTGGAAACGGATGAACTTACTTGAGCCATCGGAATTACGTAGTTACTCTGTTGTCATGAAAAAGACTCCTTAATTTCAGTTTCCCAGAGATATTTTGAAACATTATAAATTAATATCCTGTTCCCTTTCCGATATAGTAATTACGCCGAGATGATTAAAAGAGACCCAGGTGACCGAGTTATGAATGGGCTGTGCCTGTAGAGCCTATAATCATGGACCATCTATGGATGGATCATCTATTCTTTCCTTATAACCTGCAGATATTTTTATGGCAACTAGGGGGAGAATATACTATGTGGATATGTGAAGACAGCTTGTATTCATCCAAGCTGGTCTCCACTCATTAGAAGCGTCCAGTCGTTCGCTAGGTGTTTTTGAAAATAGAGTATGAGCCCAAGCACCTTCATATGGAGTGGGGTGAATCTGTCACATGGTGGTTGGGATTGGGAAGGTAACTGCAGTCCGCCGGTTCGAATCCAAACGTAGGGGAATAAAGTAGCCTTGAGCAGAATGGTTGGAACAAATGCTGAGCCTCCAGAGGACAGTTGATGACGTTAGCAACGCCCATAGGGCAGTTGTACGTAAGGCCCTCGCCTGAAATGGTAGGTATTTTGTATGGTATGTGGATAGTGTTTATAGAAGGTGATCTAACCCCAAAACATAAATATGGGAGTATAAGGGCCCCACCACGCTCTCTGACAAGTACTTGGCGTCAATACAGGCCGCTTCCATACCATGGACAGATATTATTTCCATTCACCAAGGTGTCTGCAGTAAACCCAGCGACAACCTTTATCTCCCATTTATCACTCCAAGTGCTACGCATAATCATGCTCTTTTGAGAGCTGATTATCATCTATTACTGTTACCCTTGGGGAGGTCCTGGAATAATGTACTTATATATTATGTCCTAGAAAGGCATCCTAGATTATTCGAATGTTCCTGGGAAAAGAAAATTAACGAAACAGCACAGATATCGAGCCAGCGCTGTGGAGAACAGAGGAATTGCAGGGAACCTGTTTGATTTTAACTTGCAAGGAGATAAAGTGAGGCTCTGGCCCTTAAGTACTTCTGATCTGTCAACAACCACCAACTCAGTGGGCCATGCTAGTGAGCTCCTTCACGTAATCCTGAGAGTTTCAGTTCCAAAATCAGCTTTTTAGCTACTTAGAATAGAACGGCTTGATCATTATTAACCCGTCCTCCATTAAACCAGCATCTGTTCAACAATAAAAATCTTATACATATCACCAGGACCTAAAATGAATGCTTCCTTTGTAAACTAGGGACCCCATGCCCTACTGAAGGGTCAGTGCCGCCTGTATGAAAGCATCAGCTCACCGCGATCAAGTATTCACTATTTTGGTGTCCATACTCTTCCAATAAACCAAATTATTTACAAATATTTACTGTCATAAACCCACTTTTTTGTTTTTAAACCTGGTGCGCCATACCTACTAAATGAAACGTTTTAAAATCCAGGGATGGATTTTGAATGCTTAGAAACGGATTTGTAACAACAATATTTTCAGAAACTCATGTAGGTACCTACGTAATAAACATTTTGACCTAGTCGGAATACAGTTTTTCCTTGAAAATTTGCAAAAACGAAAATCCTGACAAATAGTCGCTCCTTTGGCGCAAAAAAAAAAAATTTTAAAAAAATTATTAGGTATAGACTTGGGTAAAGTAGTGTCATTTGGGAAGCCAGTGAACCAGTTCCTTCAGGCAAATGCATATGGCTGTGTGCGGAAGTACAACGGTTTTAGACCATAATTAACGTGAAATCAAGGCGAAAGCTTCGTTGGAACCTCAGTTTTCCACACTTTGGTAAAAGTCGACTTTATGTTCGGTCTCCTCGTCCTAAAAAACATGGAAAACGATACCTCACAAGCTCATTATTGCAAGCATTATTCTATTGGACATACCTACAGAAATCTTGCTGTTCATTTATTGTTTCTTTCATGCGCACCAATTGAAATAGTTATTTTTGACAGTTTCCACCAATTTTGGCCCCCAAAAACACGAATTAGGCTCGCTTTTTTTTTTTTTTTTTTAAGATTATCTGTGATTATTGATAGTGACATTTATTTTCTTGATCCATCTGCTAATATACTACATCTAGTGTTATCATAAAATTTATGGTGATTTCAGACAATTTCCCAGGTTTTTGACTCATAAAAAATTAATTTCGGGAACTGAATCTTCGTTACAACCTCAAGTCTTCACTCTTTGGTCAAAATCAACTTCATATTTGGTATTCTCCCCCCCCCCCCCCCCAAACGCTGCAAAGTCCTTGTCACGTGGGTTCATTATTCTATTGGACATACTTACAGAAATGTTGCTGTTAATTTATTGTTTATTTCATGCGCAATAATAGAAATAGTTATTTTTGATGGTTTCTACCAATTTTGGCACCCAAAAACACGACCTCGGCTCCTTTATTTCTTTTTTCTTTTGTTTTACAGATTATCTTTGATTATTGATAGTGTCATTTGATTGTCTTGATTCACCTGATGATACTACTTCTAGTGTTATTATACAGATTTATGGTGGTTTCAGACAATTTCCCAGGTTTTTGACCCATAAAAAATGCATTTCGGGGAGCTGAACCTTCGTTACAACCTCAAATCTTCACTCTGTGGTCAAAATCAACTTCATATTCGGTCTTCTCGCCCTAAAAAACATGGGAAACAATACCTCACAAGCTCACTAAAACCTCAAGAAAACCTCGAAAACCCCTATTTTCACCCCCATTTTTCTCCCATGACAGCCCTGGGTGTGTTCCGATCGGGCTGCCGACCTTCGGAGCACAACTAGGACCCAATTGTGTTCCCAAATGGGGACCCAAACTGTATGTGGAAGAACGACGATTTTAGACCTAAAGTTAACGTAAATTTAAGGCTGGAACTTCGTTAGAACCTCTATTTTCCACCTTGGTCAAAATCGACTTCAGATTCGGTCTTCTCGTACTAAACAATATGGAAAATGATACCTCAAAAGCTCATACTACTCAAACACAAAAAATACCTATTTTATGCCCATTTTTCACCCTTAACACCCCTGGGTATATTCCGATCGGGCTGCAAAGTTTCTGGACACAACTAGGGCCCAAATGGAGCCTTTGTGCGAAAGAACGAAATTGTTAGACTGAAATTGAAGTAGTTATGCGTGATACGGCGGACGGATATTGCATTTTGGGAATCTACGCAACTTTGAAACGTAAAAGAAAACATTTTGAGGGGATGTTATAAAAATTTTTTGCTGAGCTTATAGGTGTATTATTCACAGAATAGTAACCCAACATGGAAAACGATACATCAGAAGCTCTTGTTCACTAAAACCTCAAAAATCCCTTGAAACCCCCTATTTTTACACCCCTTTTTCTCTCATAACACCCCTAGTTGTATTCCTCTTGGGCTACCGAGCTTCGAAGTACAACTAGAACCCAAATTTGTTCCCAAGTGGGGGCCCAAACTGTGTGCGAAATAACGACGATTTTAGACCAAAATTTGACGTAAATTTGATGCTGTAACTTCGTTAGAACCTCGATTTTTTCACTCTTTGGTCAGAATTGACTTCATATTCGGTCTTCTCGTCCTAAAAAAACATGGAAAATGATACCTCAAAAGCTCATGTTAATAAAACACAAAAATATCAATTTTTATATCCATTTTTCACTCATAACACCCCTGGGTATATTCCGATCGGGCTGCAAAGTTTCGGGACACAACTAGGGCCCAAATGGAGCCTTAGTGCGATAGAAAGAATTTTTTAGACCGAAAATGACGTAGTTATGCATGATACGGCGTACGGCGGGCGGACATTGCATTTTCGGAATCTACGAGCATTTGAAACGTAAAAGAAAAATTTTGAGAAGGGTGTCATACAAATTTTTTGCTGAGCGAATACGTAGGTGTATTATTCACAGAATAATAAACCAAAAATCGTGCATCCACAATGCTGGAAAAAAAAGAGTTGTACGTGCCCGATAGTTGGCGCTGGCATCGCCACGAAAGAGGAATAGATTGCTCCATGAGAGAAGCATTGGGCGCATGTACGAGCGTTCCCAAGGTGAAAGTAGGGTACTTGAGTATTAAACGGAGGCCACCATTACGAAACGCGCCGCGGCACTTACAGAAGGTTAAATTGTTATAGATGTTGTAGTAGAACTATTCTAGTATTGTTGTGAGTCGAGCGTTCCATTACATTCCACTAACCGAAAAGTATCTACCGAAAAGTACCTACTGCTCGCTGCCGCTCGCATTGTCAAGCGATCTGGATGCTCGCTAGCGCTCGCATCTCAAAAAAGATAAACAATCCCAGAAACTATCCCGTGAATGAGCAGGTTGTTTGGGACTTCTGAATAGATTAGTGGAATGTAATGTTAGGTATAAAATACCAGAAAACAAGACAAGTAGAGCTGGGACGGTGGGCTCTTGACTGGGGGGGGGGGGGGTATAACCGAAAAGAACCATATTTACTAACCAATACTAGCAAAAATATTATTGATTTCTGGTGAGCCACCGGTAGGTCTAGTAATACCTACTTAGGGATATTAGGTGTACCTACATTGTATACCTATACTTAGGTATATACCCTCTCAAAACTAGTGGCCTCCGTATAATACCTAAGTACCGAAAGTAGTATGTACGAGCGTGCCCATCCCCGTAAACCATCATGTATGAGCGTTCCCATCTCAAGAGCCCACCGTTCCTGCTCTACTTGTCTTGTTTTCTGGTATTTTCGAAGGCATTAAACAGTCTTGTTACATACCTAAAATCACATTCCACTAATCTATTCAGAAGTCCCAAACAACCTGCTCGTTCACGGGATAGTTTCTGGGATTGTTTATCTTTTTTGAGATGCGAGCGCCAGCGAGCATCCAGATCGCTTGACAATGCATTCCACTAATCTATTCAGAAGTCCCAAACAACCTGCTCATTCACGGGATAGTTTCTGGGATTGTTTATCTTTTTTGAGATGCGAGCGCTAGCCAGCATCCAGATCGCTTGACAATGCATTCCACTAATCTATTCAGAAGTCCCAAACAACCTGCTCATTCACGGGATAGTTTCTGGGATTGTTTGAGTGAAAAGCCTACATTGGGTCCGAGCTCGGGGGCTCCAGGAGACGGGAACGCTCGTACATGCGCCCAACACAAAACGAGTTTTGTTTTTCTCATAGCAAACAAGTTAACATACTGATGAGCAAGTGATAACTCATCACATGCCAAAATGTTAATGTGCAACAGCCAAAATCCGCCCGAAACCTCAAAAATATCTTTGAAGGATGCTCTATTCACAGAAATGATTTTGACGGATTTCTCACAGTGCAAGGAGGAATATACATCTCGACGTAGGTACGTGAATAAGTTGGATGACCTGTACCAGTGGACTACTAAGCGGACTGAGAGGAAAATGTAACACGGACGAAATGCAGAACATTACATAATTCACAACCAGAATATTAAACGACTTATATCGGATAAAATTAATGGCAGAAGTCTTAAGAGATTCAAGAGGAAGGCATCAGGTTAAGGTTTGGTTAATCCATCACCATGGAAGAAGGGAAATGGGAAAATGAATGTTCATTAATTTTGCTAGCAGTTATAAAGTGCAACCAAATGTTGCTTATGGCAGGCATACTAACCTCACACACTAATCTAATAAGAAACAAAGAGGATAACAGCGAGGAAAAGCTAGAAACGAAGAAGAACAAAACTTAAGGATGGAAAAAAACGCTGCAAAGTCCTTGTCACATGGGTTTATTATTCTATTGGACATACCTACAGAAATATTGGCTGTTCATTTATTGTTTCTTTCATGCGTAATAATCGAAATAGCTATTTCTGATGGTTTCCATTAATTTTGGCCCAACACAAATTAGGTACGCTCCTTTTTTTTCTCTTTTCTTTTTTTTCCCCCAACTATCTTTGATCATTGGTAGTGCCATTTAATCGTCTTGATCCACGTGTTGACACTTTTTCCAGTGTTATTATACAAACTGATGGTGATTTCAGACGATTTCCCACGTTTTTCACTCATAAAAAATCAATTTTGGGAGCTGAACATTTGGTAGAACTCAATTTTCCACTCTTTGGTCAAAATCGACTTCATATTCGGTCTTCTCGTCCCCAAAAACATGGAAAACGATATCTCAGAAGCTCATGTTATCAACATGTTGCTAAAACGCAAAAAGTACCCATTTTTTACACACATGTTCACTCATAACACCCCTGGGTATATTCCGATCGGGGTGAAAAGTTTCGCCTAGAAACTAGGGCCCAAATGGAGCCTGTGTGCGAATGAACGAATTTTTTAGACCGAAAATGAAGCCTGTACACGTGATACGGCGGTCGGCGTACGGCGTACAGCGGACGGCGGACGGACATTGCATTTTTTGGAATCTATGCACCTTGAAACGGAAAAGAAAAAAGTTTGAGGGGGAGTTATAAAAATTGTTTGCTGAGCGAATACATAGGTGTATTATTCACAGAATAATAAACCAAAACGCGGGTCGAGTGGTTGATAACATAATAAGGATAACTATATATTTTTCTTGACACTGTAGGTATGCTGTATGTAAATGGCGATTCAAATAATGATGAGTCTTGTTTATTGACTGATAGAAGATTCTGAGAGGTTTCTAGTAGAAATTAATAATTCTCCAAAAATGTTGATGAACTGGGAAAAAACGAAAACTCGGAGGGACAAAGGAACATCGATGTCTATCGAATCGAAAACACCTTTTTTTAAAAATACATCGATGCTCATCCCTACCAACTCCCCACCTAGTGCATCGTGCTTTCTGATACGGTTTTATTTACGAGGATTGTTTCAATTAGATATTTCCCTTTTCCGATGCGTCTTCAGTTCTTGTTTTTTCCCCCAACATCTTTAATTGACTCCAAATTCTAGTAGGAAAAACAAAAATAGGTAGGTACCTATATACTTGTTTGTAAACAGACTTGTTTATTATGTTAACACTTGTTTACATGTTAATAATTTTTGAGAAAATTCAAGGAACCAACCATTGAAACATCTAAGTATGTTATCCAACAACTATTTGTGCCAGAAGTATTAAAACACCTAAGTGTGTTAGACATCGCTGCTAAGCTGGAACTTTTCTCTGCGCGGGCTTTACCTAACGTTAATTGAGCGTTCCTTCCCCCACGTTCCACGCCGTTACTCTGTGCACCACATCTGTTATAAATAGATCGGCTCAAATTTACAGTTGAAATATAATAGAAAATGTTCAGCGAAGTAAATCGTTTGCCAGGTAGGTAGGTATACACGAAGGATAAATGCCATACGCAGCAGTTTTGATGTTTATGGCATCGGTTGTTCTCGTTTTTGACGGACACAGCGGTTTTCACGGGTCAGTTCTCCATCCCCACAACACTAGTCTATTCTTCGACGCTATCCGCTATCCTTATCTGATTTGTTCTGTTAATTTGAAATGAGTAATGAAGAAGAATTACTTCTGGTGCCCCTGCTGTACTACAGGTCGAAGAAAAAGACGAAAAACGGGAAGAACCGGTCACTATATTCTGCTGTTGTCATGTCCCAAGAAAGTATGACGCCTCTTCACCTCGCTTATAAACTTTTCTGTGTCAGTTCTTTGCATTTTAGTACACAATTTATATTAAAAGTTCCTGTGTGGGGATTGCCTCACAGTTCTTCCATGTTCTTCATTTAATAGTATCGATACAAGTTTTTTGGTAGGGGCCGCCCGTTTCCGCCTGACTGGCCAACCATTGCTGCCCGACTGGCTGCTAATGTTGGCCTGACAAGCCGATTATAGGTATACTGAGCATGGAAATATAATATGCTAGCATGGAAACCTCACTTTGTACCCTGTGACGGTGGCTGTTATCGAGTCGTTTGTTGTTCCGGTGAAGGTGTGGTCGTGTTGGCTGAAGCCTAATCGATGTCCCTCCTTAGCTGGTGAGCTGGTGATAGTATCGCTGGTCTAGAGGGGGACTCTCGAGGGTCCACCGTCACTCTCCCCTCACTCTATTACAATCTATAACATATTTTTTGCTGTCAGTTAGCCAGATCGAATGCGATTGAGTTCACAATCAATGTGCATGAGCTAGACATTCTAACGGACATTTTGAAACCAGCCGCACCAAATTTGGTCCATTTTTATGGCAGTTATCATTGAAAATCGAAAAATTAGAAAATCCGTCATAACTCCCTTATTTTTCCACCTAGAAAGCTCATTCTCATCTCAAATTAAGATTGTAACGAGATGAATAAAACCCAAAAAGAAAATCTGAAAAGGCCTTATTTTGAGGAAGGTATGACCGTTTGAAGTTCCAACATATGTACGTATATACGTATGGAGCGACATCAAGCGGAAAACCGTCTAGAAACTCGTTTGGGCATTTCTGAACAAGATCCCATGGTTTTCTGAACACCTATTTTTGACGGTATCACCATACTTCCATGCCTATATAATAGGAACAAAAATACGCAACTAACCAGCAACTGCCTCACAAAAACAGTCATGCGTGGCGTATTGACTGATACGCAACTTTCCAGGACTTCCAAGACTTTGGCCGCCAGGTGTACCTAAGTACTCAAAAGTGACTACTTACTGGTGGTTCGTCCCTCTCACTGGGTTTCAAACCCACGGGTTGTGCCGCACCGCTACATCTGTCATCACACTTGAAAACACATGAATGATAACAACTAAACCACTCGCGATGAAATCGTGGAAACCCATTTCAAATAATAAAAACGGATTTTTGATAGGTTGTCTATTTCCGCTAATATACGAAAAATACGCTGTTAAATACCAGTTTCGGTGATCAAACCACCGTCAGTTACAAACAATAGCTGTAGGCACTGGAGAGAGGTGAGCTTATGTAGTCCCAAAAATTGAAAGGTGGTCGATTGGGATTGGTTGTGAATATGAAAGGAGACGGGAGCAAAGTGAAGGGTGTCGATTCTGATTGGGTGTGGAAGTGAATGGCAAAAGTGAAAGGAAGGTAGTGTAGAAACGGGAAACTGTTACAGAAATGAACGCAATAATGGAGAAAAATTTGAAGGAACTACATTATTTGAAGGTTTACCCGACCTGGCACTCTTAATCATTTCGAATTTTGGTTTATTATTTTCAATATCGAACCTTTGGAATCGACATTAAAAAAAATTAACCCCCTCCCCCGCATAATTGCGTAGAATACGAATATCGAATAAAAATGTTTTCGTCCGTCCGCCGTACGCGTTTTTTTCCTTAGTTCCCATTAACCAGAATTCACGAAATTTGGTATATGGGTCCCGTTTGCTCTAGCTGGTCCTTGAAGCTCGGCGTTACTTAAATCTAAGGGGTCGAAAGTAGGGGTTGAAATGTCCGGAGTATCCCTATCTCGAAAAATTTTATTTTGAGATATGGGTTTTCTCGCATTTTTAAATAGTTGGATTTTTTCTGAATGTTTAAGACCATCTAGAGCATTCTACGATGTCGCCATAAAATTTGCCCTAAAGAGCAGCATGTATGCAGGCATCAAGCTGGGTTGAGAGCGCACATCACTTGGCTCTTGAACAGGGGGCCGCCATAGTGGAGTGGTCTAGGCTTCGGGCTCTTACACTTAAAATCAGAGGGTCGAATCCTGGTTTGGGGACCGAATATTTTTCATTTCACGTCAACAATTTCCCTCTTAGCTACTGCTTGAACATTCATCGCATGGTATTAATTTGTAGTGGCGAATAGGTAATGCCGGCGAATAGGTCTGAATAGGTAATAAACTACGGAGGGGCTGTGATCTATACAGAAGGGTTATCTATACAGAGAGCTGTGATATGTAACAGAAGGGTGTTCTATACAAAATAATAAACCGCTGTGTAGGGATTTTTTTCAAGTACATCCAACATGCTCCCTTTCAAGCAGAAATGAAGAAACTCAACAAATTGTCTGTCTGTAATGTCAAAATTGAAGCTATGACTGGATTCATTCAAGTGACGTGCAAAGGCCGAATCGCCCTTATTATCCCTGAAATCTTTTTCATGTTCCTTTATCCTATCTGTAAACTTCCTACCAGTTTGACCACAGTATTACACACCACTTTTATCTTGAACATTAATTGTATCTTTAACTGAACCTAATGAGATCTGAGATTATTTTTAGTTTTGCATCCTACTTTGAACCCTTTAGAAGTTAATATTTTACCAACTTTGTCCAAAAAATGTTCATAGTATGCTATACTATCTTCTCCTCAGCCGTAGCTTCCCTATCTAGATTGGAAACTTCTTCACTAGGTAATATTTTCCCTAAGAACCCTATTCCATATTGTATCAGTAAGACTCTAGTTGAGTATAGTATTTCCCATCGAACAAGAAATAATTTTGGTCCATGCTGACAGACATTAACTACATAACTCATATTTTTCGAACACATTTAAATTAGAATCTTGAATCAACCTATTAACAACATGTTTACATCTGTCGACATTAACGCTTATAAAGAGGCTGACCACGTCAAAAGATGCAAGTTTACCACTTCTTTTTCCTTGAAAGTTATCTGTCTTGGAATCCAGTTTGACGCATTAACAAAATGTAAAATGTTGACGTAATTAACAAAAATGGTTTCATTATAATAATTAACATTACTTGGATTTCTAATTCATCACAGTATTAATCGCAGTATCTTGATTGTTGGTAAATAAAAATTCGTATTGGTACATAATGACATGTAACACAAATAGTAAAGGTTAATATAAACCCAAACTTCTTCTTCTTCCTTTGGTGCTACACTCGGATGTGTACCCTGGACTCCCGAACGACCGTCCTCCATACAGCTCTGTCCTGTGCAGTTTCTTCTGGATTACTGATATGGACCTTCCTCATGTCCTGGTCCACACCACACCATCTGTCCACTTCCCCCTCGGACGTCCTCTCCTTCTGTGCCCTTCCATTTTATAGTTGAACAATTATTTTAGGGATCCTGCTGCCATCCATTCTTGCGATGTGACCAAACAACTGGATCCTCTGGGCCTTGATGAAACGGACAATGTTCCCATGGTTGAGCAATTGTTCAAGCTTTAGCATGGTTGAGCAATTGGTCAAGCTTTAGCATGGTTGAGCAATTGGTCAAGCTTTAACATGGTTAGCATGGTTGAGCATTTTAATGCAGTTAGAATAGGCTCTATTGCTAGCAGCCAGGCTTTCTTAGATCTCATCGGTCACAGCATTGTCATTTTATGGTTGTGCCCAGGTAGTTGAATTTTTGCACTCCATTAAAGATGGGCACATCCTCAACAGTTCTTCTGGTGGGATCGGTTGACACTGCTATGTGCTTTGTTTTAGATGCACTTACTATTATCTCCATCTGTGCAGCTAGTTTTCCAATCGGGAATAAAAAAGTTTTAAAAAAAGTAAAGTAACAGCCATTCCAGGCTGGGACTTTTTGTCCGACTGCCTGCCAGTGTCGCGGGTGTGATCAGCTGTCCTCCAGTGAGGGGATCAGAATTCGGTCTGATCATTTCGCTCTTTACTTGGCTACTCATTGCCTCGCCCCCTTGAGTGGAAAGGGGTTCGCCCAACAGCTACATGGGTCATACTTGGACGTGTCACGCGGTCACCCATCCAAGTACTAACCACGCTCGGTGTGGTTAGTACTTCGGTGATCTCACGGGAACCGGTTTATTCCACCTGATAAGGCCGTTGGGCTCTGGAATAAAAAAATAGCCCCCATGGCTTGTAAGTTACTAGTAATGATGGCAATGTCATCTGCATACCAGCATAGCTCTGAGTATTTGTAAATTATAGCCCGTCACCTTGCCTAACCCCACCAAGCACCACAAAAGCGCGGAGTAACAAACACTATGGCTTTTACCAACAATCGCTATGGCTTTCGAGGCATGCAGGGTCATACCAATGAGGTTGATCAACTTTTGGGGAACTCTGACGTAAATCAAAGCTTCGATGAGTTCATCACGTGACAATCTATCAAAAGCTTGAACAGAATCAATAAACGGGAGATGGAGATCTACTTTATATTCATAGAACTTTTCTAATACCTGCATATACCTTACCACAAAAAATTGGTCCCTGGTGCTTCGGTCAGGTCTGAAACCAGCTTGATATTATCCAAGGAGTCTTTCCAAATGTACACTAAGCCGTCTTAGGATAACACCTGACAAAATCTTACAAGCTGCATTTAGCAGTGTGATAGCTCTGTACTTATTGCACTGGAGTTTGTCACCTTTCTTGAATATTAGTACTATTAATCCTGTCTTCCAGTCCTGTGGCATTCATACGTTGCTCCAGATCTTACAGATGAGGGCATTTATTCTTTCAGCCAGGACATGGCCTCCTTTTTTTTAATTTCTGCTGTGATCTGGTCTTCCCTAGAAGCTCAA
The DNA here is from genome assembly GCA_954871275.1 of Leptopterna dolabrata. Lineage (NCBI taxonomy): Eukaryota > Metazoa > Arthropoda > Insecta > Hemiptera > Miridae > Leptopterna > Leptopterna dolabrata. The sequence continues at coordinate 128,726,126 of OX940974.1, read as the reverse complement.
TGATTTTTAAGATGATTCATCGCATGAACTACCTCTTGAAAGGTAGGATCGTCATCAGAGGATCGTCTTCAGTGGCTTCCGTCAAAGCGGGCAAGCCTCTGCGCTCCTCATCCCCATTTAGAAGGGTCTCGAAATGATCGGCCCAGATCTCCACCAGCACCTCAATATTAATTCCTCAACTATCTCGCCAAATATAAACCCAAACCTGGATCACAAATTCATTACATTCACATTCTTCATCTATACCAGTCTAGGTAGGTTCATGAACTATGGAATACACTGTCGCAAATATCGCTGGCATGGGTAGGTACTTAAGATTAAAACTTCATCAGCTAGTATCAGAAGTAAATAGGAAAATCTTACTAATCTTAAAAATATGGCGAGAATAAAGACTTTTGGTACCTATCACTATTGAAAAATAAGAAAAATCAATCGACAATGAATTAAATTCTCCAAGTGATGGATATCAATTCAACAAACTGAAATCAAACCACTTTCTGGTCGATAATATTGCAGTATATCACCAGAAAAAAATCACAATGCAGTAGCAACGAGAAATGAGAAAATAAACGTAAAACATCCCATTTTTAGAGATATCAGATACTTTTTTGTTACCTAGTAGGTTACAGAGGTTCGTCATGCCACTGCTAATGGGGGCCACTCCTGTTCATTCCTCCCCTGTTTTTCCCCCACTTTTTTGCTTCATCGTTCCCTAGGTAATTTCCTTCTTCCCAAAATAAATTTGCTTTTTGTGGGGGGGTAAAAATGCCGACCGACCGGCCTATCCGCCCCTGGGTATGTATGCACCCAAAAAGGCGTCAGAATTTCGTTTGTCATTTTTCTAGATTCAGTCAAACAAATTGTTTAAAAAGGTTTTCTTGGTCATGCTGGTGTATTAATAGTTTTTTCCCTTTAAATACGATTCATGGTTACTTTCCCAACTACAGTGGCCCTACAGGTGCGTTAGGCATGAAGTAATGCTCTCATTTTAGGGCACTTAGGGTACTTAGGTAGGTTATGTAGGCGGTTCCATAAGAAAGGTTACGTAAGCCATGTACCTACCTGTTTGAATACCTATTGGTATGTTTGAATATCTATTAGTATGTTTGATTACCTATTCGTATGGTTGAATACCTATTGGTATTCAAGCTAGAAATAAAAGTTAAGTAGGAATTTGTTTGTGTTTCACAGATGACTATTTTAGTCATTTTGCCTCCGCCATTTTGGCTCAATGTTACTTAAAAATTGTAGGAAGTTAACAGTTCGTGAGTTAATTTGAAAATTCCCCTGTAAGTGTTTATGGTCATGCTGCATGACTAGAACTTATTACCTAACGTCTATTTATTCATTTATTAAAAGTTTAAACGGTTGAGCCAATTATAGAGTAGTACAGACTAGGATTTACAGATGAAATACCTATATGAATACGAAAATACAATAAAATTCAGGTACATTCCACAATTATCAAAACACTACATTTATCTCTTTTTTTAATATATATATTTTTGTATATCTGTATTTACCTATTTTTATTTATTTTTTTCTATAGGTTGCATATTATTTTGTCAAGACAATAATAGTGTCAGCCAGTCCCCCTACTCCCGTTTGTGAAAACAGGGCCCTGATGATGATCAGGGTGCAAGGCTAAAAACTCATGGAATCCAATCCACTGTTTTGTAGCATTGCCGTGAAGGCGGGAGTAGGAGTTGAGTTGCGAGAGGCTACCTAGGGAAAAGTCGGTATGGCAGGGAGAGGCAGGTTGATAAGGCTAAGGGACAGAACTAGTAGAACTGAGTAACAGTACTAGATGCTTACCTGTTCCTGAACGAACTATTGAACCGTTCACCGGCTGTCTACTGCACAGACTCAGACTTGATACCTGCGGTTCCGAGCCTACTCTTAACGGCCAAGCAGGTAAATTATATCTAGAAACACCACCATAAATTTGGTCTTGGGGATGTTTGAGTCCTATGGATAGACTTTCCTCTACCACAGTGTCAAAAAGCCTCTGCAAGCTGCTTTGAGATTCAATGAGTCAGTGAATTTTTTGGAACAAGTTGTCACCGTTTCAGCCAGTTCTACCCTTGGGTAGTGTAACATGTAACGGTTACTGGTGGATGGTGATGTCTGAAAATTACTTACTGGTGTCTGATGAAAAGGCCTGACCTCTTGTAGGATTCGCTTGACCCACAAACACTCAGCACTTGCAGTGGTGAGTATGAATTCGGCCCCCTTGCTACCTCAGACAAGATTATTATCTTTTGTCTGAGGTGAACTTCGATTAGGACCACCTGGTTACCTCACTGTATCATCCTTGTGAAGTTTGCCAAATGCAGATGGATTGAGAAGGCATTTTTCCTTTTGAACAAGAATTTCCCGTTTGTACGAAAGTAGGTATCAATGTGATTTTGATAATATTTGTATGAGACCATCTTGGATGAAAATATGGTGGGGGGTGGGGGACTTGCTTGCCTCTGTAGCGCGAAATTCGCGTTGAAACGTTGCAACAGTGTACAGGTACCCCTCTCAATAGGGGTTTAGTATTTGGATTGTAGCCTACTTCATTATTGATCAATGTTTGGGTCTGCTAAAGCTGATTCAAGTACCTACATAGTTAGCCAACTTAAGGGCGAGAAAAAAGTTTGTACAGCTATTACCTTGTCAGAGTAGAGCTATTTTTATGGAAATTTTCATAACGAAAATCCATTGTATGGCAGCCTCTAGAGTAGGCACCTACTGTATTTTTGTTATTAAGTGGATATCATTCATATTATTTGTCACCGTTGGTTTTTCGACTTCATTGTTTATATAAATGTTTATTTTTCCAGGACAAAGTTTGGGTTATGGCTTTGTAAATTATCATAGGCCTGAAGATGCTGAAAAAGCTATTAATACACTGAATGGCCTCCGACTGCAAAATAAAACTATAAAGGTAAATATCAAATGATAATATCTACAGTGAGAATAAATGAATAATACTTGTTGCATGTCTGGCTAAACCCATGGTCCCTTGGTCTAATAAACAGATCAAACCTACCGTATTAAGTCTCATTGGTTGATATATTCAAGTGTTCATCGTAGGATTCTTTTTATATATTTCCTTCCTTTGATGTCTATCATTTCGTGCAATTTAAAAAAAAAATATATATATATATACACACTATTCGAATGGGTAACATCTTCCAATTTCAATAATCTGCTGATCAAAGTTTCACTTCATCTTGGTGCCTTCATATTTATCTTTTGTACACCATTATCTCTCCCCCCCCCCCTTATTTTCACTTTTTCTTCATTCTCGTTTCTGGTTGATGGAAATTTATTTTAATTTTTTTAGTAAATAAGTAAATCTAGCAATGGTTAATGGTTGTGGAGGGTTAACTAGTCTCACCCTGAACTGTTAAGTTCAACAATCTACTGTCAAGTTCTCGTTGATAACTTGTCCATAATAACCAAGTTAAAATCCTCCAGGATTTCTGAAAAGTGCAATAGTTGCTTTCGAATGTCATTCATCGTTCCCAGTGATTAGTAGGTATCCACCCACAGATAGCGAAGAGAGTGATTAGAAAGGTCTTAGGATTTATTCATCTTGAAAGTATCAAGATTTCTCGAACTATTTTTCCCCTGATTTGTTGAAGCGGAGTAGGTAGAGTGTATGGAATAACTTGAACACTCCTGTAAATTCGGTACCCCATGATTATTTTCCAACAACTGCATGAGTCTCACCAGAATGTTCAGGGGTTTTCTTTACACAATCGGTTTATGAAGTTGGAATTCTGAGCAGAAGTCTGTAGGTAGAGTGTATGGAATAACTTGAACACTCCTGTAAATTCGGTACCCCATGATTATTTTCCAACAACCTGTTAGGGACTAATACTGCATGAGTTTCACCAGAATGTTCAGGGGTTTTCTTTACACAATCGGTTTATGAAGTTGGAATTCTGAGCAGAAGTCTGGTAATCCTATGGTGCTTATGCTATCATTAAGCTAGGTACTTGATTAGCATGATACGGCTGAATTGGTGATTTAGGCTGTTATGGCAGTGTTTTCCGTCCTCTGCATTTCTATTATACTGATCTTCCCCGAGAAGGCGTTGCTTGTATGAATACCTTCGTAACGTTGTCAGTAGTTACTCCAGATCCCACAGTCAAATCCATGAAATAATGTCTTGCTGCACATCAGCACTGTCAAGTAGATTTTCAGGTAGGCATTTTCTATAATACAGTGGTCGCCAGTCATATTGTCATTGGATACATCAGATTGCCAAATATATCAGCCACAGCCACTATGAACGGAACCAATCTTACGAGTACATCAAATTCCCCATGGTTGTGCTGTCAATTACCAGCCAGGTATATGGTACAAAACGAGGATGAAAAAGAGGAAAAACCAAGGAAAAATTGTCTTACACTTATTTAAGAGGGACTTAAGCGTGTTTCATCGTTTCAGATATCAATGTTTCGATGTTTTCAAGATTAGAGAGATTGTAAGATTAGATTGCATCTGATTGTTCGACCTCATCTTGCTGTTCCAAGTTTATTTAGTATGCTATTCCCTGGTTCAATACAGTTTATTCTATCTTCAGCTGTAGCTCGGTTATGTTGAAAAATAATTGAAAAATAGTACCTAGTTTTTCTATTTTGATTTATAGTGAATTTTTGGAGAAAATAAGCTATTGGAATAGGCGAAAAAAATTAGTAACCTTGGCAACAAGGTAAAAACTTTGCGAAGTCCTTATCACGTGGGTTTATTATTATATTGGACATACCTACAGAAATGTTGGCTGTTCATTTATTGTTTCTTTCATGTGTAATAATTGAGAAGTCTAGCTATGTCTGATGGTTTCCAAAAATTTCGGACCCCACGCATTCGGATTAGGCTCCTATTTTTAACACATTATGACCATTGATAGTGCCATTTAATTATCTTGATTCACCTGTTAATATACTTCTAGTGTTATTATAAAAATTTATGGTGATTTCAGACAATTTCCCAGGTTTTTGACTCATAAAAAAATTTTTGGGAGCTGAAACTTCCTTAAATCCTCAATTGTCAACTCTTTGGTCAAAATCAACCTCATATTTGCTATCCTCGCCATAAAAAACATGGAAAAGGGAACTCGCAAGCCAATGTTTTACCAAGACTTCAGAAGTAACTAATTTTGCAAGAAGGTTTTACCCATAAAACCCCTGGGTGTATTCCGATCGGGCTGCCGAACTTTGGAACAGCACTAAGGCCCAAATGGAGCCTGTGTGCAGGAGAGCGACGATTTTAGATCAAAATCTAACGTAAATTTAATGCTTAAACTTTGTTAGAACCTCAGTTTTTCGCTCGTTGGTCAAAATCAACTTCATGTTCGGTCTCCTCGCCCTAAAAAACATGGAAAACGATACCTCTCTAGTTCATGTTACTAACACCAAAAAACCCTATTTTTACACCCATTTATCATCCATAACGCCCTTGGGTATATTTCTGTCGGGCTGAAAAGTTTCGGGACACAGCTAGGGCCCAAATGGAGCCTGTAAACGAAAGAATGTAGATATGTAAGATACGGCGGAGGGTCATTGCATTTATTTCTGTGAATAATACACCTTATGTATTCGCTCAGCAAAAAAAATTTTATACCGCCCCTCAAAATCTTTTCTTTTACGTTTCAAGGTTTCGTAGATTCCAAAAAGCTGCGGGTGGTCATTTATTATTTCTTTCATGTGAAATCATTTCCATAGTTTTTTTAAGGTTTCGACCAATTTTGGCCCCCAAAAACACGAATTTGGGTCCAGTTTTTAAAAATTTATCTTTGATCATTGATAATGCCATTTAATTGTCTCGATTCACCTGTTGATACTACTTCTAAGGTTATTATACAAATTTATGGTGATTTCAGACAATTTCCCAGGTTTTTGACATATAAAAAATGAATTTTGGGAGCTGAACCTTCGTTACAACCTCAATTCATCACTCTTTGGTCAAAATCAACTTCATATTCGGTTTTTTAGCCCCAAAAAACATGGAAAACGATACCTCACCAGCTCATGTTTACTAAAACCTAAAAAAATTAACTTTCGAAACCCCTAATTTTACACCCATTTTTCTCCCATAACACCCCTGGGTGTATTCCGATCGGGCTTCCGAGCTTCGGAGCACAACTAGGACCCGAATGAGTTCCCAAATGGGGACCCAAACTGTGTGCGGAAGAACGACGATTTTATACCAAAACTAAACGTGAATTTAAGGCTGAATCTTCGTTAGAACCTCAGTTTTCCACTCTTTCGTCCAAATCGACTACGAATTCGGTCTCCTAAAAAATGTGGTAAACAATACCTCACAAGCTCGTATTACTAAGACTCCAAAAAACCCTAGTTTTACACCCATTTTTCACCCTTAACACCCTTGGGTATATTCCGATCGGGCTGCAAGGTTGCGGGACACAGCTGGCCCAAATGGAGCCTGTTTGCGAAAGAATGGATTTTTTAGACCGAAAATAAAGTAGATATGCATGATACGGCGTAGGCGGACGGCGGTCGGACATTGCATTTTGATTTATTATTTTGTGAATAATACACCTATGTATTCGCTCAGCAAAAAAAAATTTATAACACCCCCTCAAACAGTTTTAACTTTCAAGGTGCGTAGATTCCATAAATGCCATGTCCGTACACCATACGCCGTATCATCCATATTGACTTCATTTTCGGAATAAAAATTCGCACACATGCTCCATTTGGGCCCTAGTGGTGTCCCAAAACTTTTCAGTCCGATAGGAACACACAGGTGTGTTACGGGCGTAAAAATAGGCGTTTCGAAAGTTACTTTTTTTAGGTTTTAGTAAACATGAGCTGGTGAGGTATCGTTTTCCATATTTTTTAGGGCGAGAAGACCGAATATGAAGTCGATTTTGACCAAAGAGTGAAGAATTGGGGTTGTAACGAAGGCTTAGCTCCTAAAATTCATTTTTTATAAGTCTAAAACTTGGAAAATGGTCTGAAACCACCGTAAACGTGTATAATAACGCTAGAAGTAGTATCAACAGGTGAATCAATACACTTCAATGGCACTATCAGTGTCAAGATAATTTTGGGACAATAGGAGCTTAATTCGCGTTTTTGGGGGCCAGATTGGTGGAAACCATCAGAAATAGCCATTTATATTTTTGCATATGGAAGAAACAATAAATGAACAACCAACATTTTCTGTTGGTATGTCCAGTAGCGTAATAAACCCATGTGGCAAGGACTTTGCTGCGTTTTTGGAATCTACGCACCTTGAAACGTAAAAGAAAAATTTTTGAGGGGGTGTTACAAAAAATATTTGCTGAGCGAATACATGGGTGTATTATTCACGGAATGATGAACCAGAATGTGCGTAAAAATAGGGGATTTTGCCGTTTTAGTAGCACGAGATTGTGGGAGACCGAATATGAAGTCGATTTTTATCAGAGAGCGTAGAATTGAGGTTCTCACCAAATTTCAGCTTTAAATTTACGTTAAAATCTGCTATAAAATCGTCGTTCTTCCGCAGACAATTTTGGTCCCCATGTGGAAGCAAATTTGGATCCTAGTTGTGCTGCAAAGCTCGGCAGTCCGATCGGAATACACCCAGGGGTGTTACGAGGGAAAACATTTGTGTAAATATATGGTTTTTCGGTTTTTATTTTTGTTGGGGTTTTAGAGAAAATGTTTTGAGGTAACGTTTTCCATGTTTTTTTAGGGTTAGAAGACCAAATATGAAGTTGATTTTGACCAAAGAGTGAAGAATTGAGGTCTTAACGAAGGTTCAGCACCCAAAATTCATGTTTTATGGGTCAAAAACCTGGTAAATTGTCTGAAATCACCATGAATTTGTATAATAACACTAGAAATAGTATCAGCAGGTGAATCAAGACAATTAAATGACACTATCAAGGTTCAAAGAGAATTTGTTTTAAAAAAAAAATAGGAGCCTGGTTAGTGTTTCGGGTGCCAAAATAGGTGGAAACCATAAAAATTAACTATTTCAATTATTACATATGAAAGAAACACTAAATGAACAGCCAAAATTCTGTAGGTACGTCCAGTAGAATAATAAACCCATGTGACAAGAACTTCGCAGCGTTTTTGGAATCTACGCACGTTGAAACGTAAAAGAAAAAGTTTTAAGGGGGTGTTAAAAAAATCGTATGCTGAGCGAATACATAGGTGTCTTATTCACAAACAAGAAAAGTGGGTCAAGTTTGGGTTTATTTTATTTTTATTTTTTGTAAAAAATGAGGAAAATGGGTAAAAATCGCCCAGAGTTAATGTATCACCAAAACTGGGGTAGAACAGTAGCAAGACACAGAAACACTATTTTTATTGTTGAAAATATTTGTCTCAAATACAGTGGTGTCAAATTCGGATTTTGAATGGTTAATCAAGACTGTAACGGCATCGCAGTATACTCGGAACAAAGAATAATCTGATAAAAATGAATAAAATTCAATTTTTTGGGGGTCAAAAAACGCTAAAAATTGGTAACAAGTGGTACAAATTACCATAAATTGATGTACAATCACCAGCAGTCATATAGAATGGTGACTAGAAACAAAAATGACTGTTTCAATATCCTCAATCAGTATTTATCCCCTGAAATAAGAGTTTAACCCTCCTTTCTCTGAGCAATTTTTCTTTTACTAGGTACGTACTGCAATAGTCTTTTTTGTCTCTTCTCACCATTCTATAACACTTCCGGTAATTTTGACCATTTTCGCCCATTTTAAGCATCTAGCCCTAGTATATTTCAATTTTACCCACTTTTCTGTTTACTATTTATTAATTTATTTTTTACTATGGATATATTGCTTTTTGTCTCAAGTCACTGCTTTATTAACACTCTCAGTGGTTTTTACCGATATATCGCTATAGTGGTTTCAACCATTTTTCTGATTTTTATCGATTGTTAACCCCCAATTTATTGAAAAAGATATTACCACTACTCTGTTAACACTCTTGGTGATTTTTAACAATATATAGATGACTAATAGTGATTTCAGCAATTCTTCCGGTTTTTAACGATTTTTAACACCCAATTTCGTCAAAAATTTGTTTCATTATTGAAATGCCGGGTCTTTTTCTGTCTTGAGTCACCATTTTATACCAATATTAGTGATTTTGTGTCTCTTGTTTTAGTCGGTTTCACTGATTTTTGTATGCCTACAAAAACTCAAATTCAGTGCAGTTTTTGTCATTGAAAAACTCATCCTTTTGTATGCCATTAATAACATTTGGGCGAAAGTTCAATTTTTTTCTTTCTGCAGGTGAAGGTCAGATGTCAAAAACAATTTTTGTCAGAAAACTCTAAAAGGAAAAAGAACCTAAAAAATTAAGAAACGCTTGTACTAAAAATTTTGGACCCAATGCATTAGGTAGTGCATTTCAACCATAATTTGCTAAAAATGTTGAAATCAAGGGATCGATTCATTATCCTCTGAAACCGATAAGAATATTCGCTGTTAGTTTTCTTCTTATTTAAAAAGATTGATACCTTCAATTGTATTGGACAAGACAGACTATTAACCCCTTCTCCTTTTCGTTGATGATATGTACCTATAACGGCCCGTAGGTGTACCAAAGGTGTACCAAACATAATTGGCCGGCCCTAGTACTACGGTCCATACAACTGGCGACCACTATGTTTTCCACTCACTCTCGCCCCCATCCTTCACTAATTATCTCTGTTCCCAACTCCTGATACATCATCTGTCATCTTCATCAAGTTTTATTTCTGGTACCTAGTGGCATTGTCATCTAAGCCAGAAACGTAGCCTTTTCAATAACCGTTCTTTTCCCACATTTCATTAGGTAGGTAGGCACCTACCAACTTACATGTCTCATCCGAAGTTGTTTTATTTAGGTAAAACATTTTGTATAGTTTCCATAGGTATGCCCCAGGAGGGTTTGAAGCCAGGCAGCGTCCTTCCCTCACCTTTAATTCTCTGCTGGGGATTGGTTGGTATAATTTTCGGATCTTAGAGGGCGGATGACAATCCGGTGGGGGAAGGCGTCTGAAGCCAAGGGCTTTCAACCGTCTGGCCGATAAAGGTTTGGTTTCGTGTATAGTGTATTTGTTCAAGTTTTGTCATGTTGTTTATTAATTTAAAGGATGTTGTTTGAAAGCATGTGCAGGTACATACCTGATAGTTACCTACATGTTTTCTAGGGTTTAGGTACTAGTATGTATGTCCAATTGAGTGTCATTGACTGTGAATAGGTACCTACCTTGCAATTTGCGAGATTCCAAGTTCTCCGCTTGCTGTCACTCTTTTGAATTGTAAGATAATTTTCTCCCTGGAGTTGAGCGTAGAGTTGCTGTGTGAAAAGCCAACATATGGTTTGGTTTAGACTTGAATTGCGAGGTTAGGTACCTGCCAGTAGATGTCACAGGTTTAGGAAAAAAGGATTGGACGTTATTAAGTACTTCGTTCGGCTGGAGTCAGCTTATACAGCCATTTCATTTCCCATTTCATAAGCACACCCCGTTTTTTCCTAAACCAAGATATATTTCAAAAATCCGAAAAGTACTTGTCCAACGATTTTTTATGAGGATTCAAAAAATCCTACTTCTACGCACATGTGGTGTGCAATACACACCAACTTCCTTATTTCAACTGAGAGCCCCCATTTTTTTTATTTTTTTTTCATTTCAGATTCGAATTCTGCGTAAAATTTCATGAAAAAATGACCCGGTTTTATAAGTTTTGAATGCGCATGTTAGATCATAATGTGGGCAAAAAATTGAGGTTTATGGGTAAAATAAAATAACAAGTGTGATATATGAGTCTTATGTATTTTTCACCGCGGATAACGCGGTGATGTTCATTTTCGATTGGCGCCTAATTTGCACTCTCCAAAATTCAAAATAAAGGTAATTTTTCACGAAATTTTGCGTAGAATCAGAATCTGAAATAAAAAACGCTGCAAAGTCCTTGTCACATGGGTTTATTATTCTATTGGGCATGCCTACAGAAATGTTTTCTGTTATATTTTTTCTTTCATGTGCAATAATTGAAATAGCCATTTTTGATTGTTTTCACCAATTTCGGCCCCAAAACACTGTTTTCACCAATTTCGGCCCCAAAACGCGAATTAGGCTGCTGTTTTTGAAAGATCTGTGACCATTGATACCATTGCAATTTAATTGTCTTGGATCACCTGTTGATACTACTTCTGGTGTTATTATTACTTATGTTGATTTCTGCCAATTTCCCAGGTTTTTGACTCATAAAAATGAATTTTTGGAGCTGAACCTTCGTTATAACCTCAGTTCTTCACTCTTTGGTCAAAATCAACTTCATATTCTGTCTTCTCAACATAGAAAACGATACCTCACAAGCTCATGTTCACTAAAACCTCAACCAAAAATTGAAAACCCTATTTCTACACCCATTTTTCATTCGTAACTCCGAGGTTCGGAGCACAACCAGGACCGAAATGGAGCCTGTGTGCGGGAGAACGACGATTTTAGACCACAATTCAACCTAAATTTAAGGCTGAAACTATGTTAGAACCTCAGTTCTCCACTCGTTGGTTGAAGTTGACTTCATATTCGGTCGCCTCTCCTTAAAAAACTTGGAAGACGATACTTCACAAGCTCATGTTACTAAAACACCAAAAAACCCTATTTTTATACTCATTTGTCACCCATAACGCCCTTGGGTATATTCCTGTCGGGCTGAAAAGTTTCGGGATACAGCTAGGGCCCAAATGGAGCGGGACACAACTAGGGCCCAAATGGAGTGTATGTGGAAAAATCGAATTTAAAAAAAGTAGATATGGATGATACGGCGTACGAAGTATGGTGGACAGAGTGTATTTTTGGAATCTACGCACCTTGAAACAAAAGAAAAAGTTTTGAGGGGGTGTTATCAACATTTTTTGCTGAGCGAATACATAGGTGTATTATTCGTGGAATAATCAACCAAAATGAGATTTCTCATTTGAAATAAGGAAGTTGGTTTGTATTGTACACACAGCCCAAGTGCGGAAAAGTACGCGAGCATGATTTTTAGTATCCCCATAAAAAAAAATCTAAAGACACGAATTTTTCGGATTTTTGAACTATGTCTTGGTTTGGGGAAAACAGGGTGTGCATATGAAATGGGACACCCTGTAGGTGTGATACAGCTTTGTTACATTTTGCTCAATGTAGAAATTCAAACAAACCCTGATTTATTTGAAACTTCTTTGTAACTATTTTCATCAGGTCCTAGGTTAGGTTGTTTCTTTTGACCGACACCAAACGAATAATTTCTGTCGGACCTTGTATTTGGTCAGAACAAAACCTGTTTATTAATTTTATCATATGAAAGGTTAAATCTATGGAGGTCTGTGTGCACTTATTTAGTAGGTAAAGAGTTTAGCTCCTGATTGTGGCGCAGTTTTGACAAACCCTACATCTCCAAAATTTGAAATCAAAAGGAACAGAGAAAAATGTTCAGTTATTTAAATATTTTAATTCAATGATGAAAACCAAACACCTTTTCCTTTAGGCACTTCATGGCTAAATTGTTTGGGGTCTGACAAACCCCCATGCTCCGCTTCACACAGCTTGGAACGTAATTTAAGAATTTATCAAAAGTCGATTCTTCCAAGTTTGGTGCTTGTTTCGTCTTGCCTGAACCACGCCACAGTCACCTACGCACTGGAGTAATATGGGGGATTGGCTCCCACGCCTGAAGCGGGCTTACAACCTGTATGTAGCCTGTAGTATACCACCAACTCAAAAGTTGACTCAGCCAATGCAACACCAATAAAGACCCCCTCTTTAAAAGAAGGTTCCTACCATTCCACCAGAATACTTTTGTAGACATGTGCAACATTTACTTTATAGTAAGTTATGTTTTTAATCATGATTGCCCACCTGCGGAAAATTCTCATTACATAATGTGTTATCCCGTCTCCAAGAAATATATTTCACAACAAACCTAATTGTAGTGTATAAAGTAAAATTAAGCAAACCAGGCTATATACGTCCAAGATTGGGCTCTGATGGATGACGAGCAGGACGAGTTTGAAAACCTTATATTGAATTAAATGGTATAGATAGCATGCCCAATGTTTCTATTATCTAATTCTCTGTGCTTGTCTGGCAGTTGGTATTTATATAGTTATAAGGAATAAAAGTTATGAAAGATATAATTTAGGAAATGAATTTCTAAATATTAATATCCTCTTGCTTATTTTTCTCCCAACATCTTTCCATTTGGCCCCCATACCTTTGGTCATCTTTGACCCCCTTCAGAACATTTTCACTACGAAGCAGAATTTGCAGAAACATAAAACCATAAAAGGGAGAAATGAGATTTGAAAGGAGAATTCATAATGACTAATACGGTATAGAGCCGAATGACGTCACAGACTGATAGCAGCCAGACAAAATGGCCCAGGCCTGTTTTCTAGGACTCAGTTTTTTGCAAACTTTAAATAAATAATTATTTTTAAAAAAAATCGAAATTAGCTTGAATAACATTTTCAAAATTTTCCTAATGATCATGCGGAAAATTTGTAAGGAGAAGTGGGGTTGATTGAAAATATTTCTGAAAATCATGGAAGTTCCTCATTCTGGATGGTTCCAGGAGGGAAAAATGTGGATTGTCTTATTAATTTGACAACATAATACAGATTATCAGTTGATAATGTTTGTGCCAAAAATAGATTGTCAAATTTGAATTGAACAGAAGTTATAAATACTAATAAAATATGTATTTAAGAATTAGCCTTTGAATATTTGTGGGAAAAAGTCTGTAACTGGAATTGTTTTATAAGCAGGGTAGCATTAAAAATAATTGTTGATTACTGAGTGAAGAAAAATGGTCCCGAACGTCATGTTGTCCATCAGTTTGTCTTACCCGAGATATAGCATTCACCACATCACTCCTTATCAATGTAGATAAGTGCTTGTTCTTCATCTAGAGAAGAGTAAAAAGATAGAGGAAATTATACATTAACCATACCGTATCAGTGGCTGCAACTGTGCTTAGATGCTAGTATCATTAATCATACATGAGCAAGTTCCCAATATCTGGTTCAGGCAGTAACCCCCCCCCCCTCCCCAAATCGTCCTTTCTCCCATCATGTCCTTTGTGAAAGTAGTACATTTCACTCTCAAGGGAGCTGACTTTCAACAACTGCTCAGCATCAACAAGTGTAATGCAAAGGACATTTCGAGTGGCCATCATGCAATCACCCTTTACTTGTGAACTTGTCAATTACGATCTAGTGGGAGGTAGAAACAGTTTCAAGGTTAACACCCAAACTTTCCCCCTAGAAAAAGGTAATGGGTATCTCCTAGGGCCTCCCAAGTGAAACATAATAATATACGAAGTTGAAAGCTCCATCTGATTGTGAGAGTAATGGCACAGAAAACCTTCAACCTGTTGTCTGATAGAAACTCATCTCTCAATTATTTGCTAAGGGGCATTATTTGAATTGCTTAACAAAACTATAACATTCTTGGTGACTTCAAATATAAATATTCCCATGAATGATTCATCTGTTGGTATCGGGTCCCTCACTCCTACAAGTTCTATCTTTGATCATAATTTATGATTCCTTGTTAGTAGATATACCCTTTCTGCATTAACGAAGTCTGTTTTTCAAATTTCATCCAATCATGCACATGAAATTCATGCTCAAGTAATTTTTTTGGTCTGTGGGTGTACTTTAGAGTTCGTTTGGTGAATCTTTGTTTATCCCCATTTCATGTTCTCACTGCTTGTTACTTTCGTTCAGTTTATTGGCAGAGAAAGAGAACATAAGGTAGGTACCATGTTGCATATATTAAGAAGCTTCATTAAACAAGTAAAACACACACACACACACACACACACACATTTAAGGTACACTCACGCTCACACGTGCAGGCACACTCTTAATCCGTTGGGGTCGAACTCTGACAAGGCCCTAGCATAAAGAACAGGGAATTTTTGTCAGACAAAAATTTTTTTAAAAGACAAACGAACAAATGGTAGTTTTACTCCCGTTTTCAAAAATAAGCGTTATTTTTTAAATTAGGGTGATAGAAGTAAAAAAGCGGCAAAAAATGACGTATGAGGTCTATTGACATCTGATTGGCTGTTGGTCCAAGGACAACCCAACATTCTTTTCTTTTCTTCTGTTGACTGTGTGAACCTTGGCCTCCACGACTTTGCTCCTCCTGCCTCCAGCTCATTCTGTCCTCTCAGTCCTCCAGTTGCTAATACCCAACTTTCGAAGGTCCTTTGTTACGCCGTCCATCCGTCTTGCTTTTGGGCAACCTATTCTCTGTGTCCCTTCCATTCTGGCCAGGAGTATCCTCTTTGTGGGTCCGTCATCATCCTGCCTTGCAAAGTTACCCAGCCATCGAATTCTATTGCTCTTGATAAATCGGACTGTGTACTCTTTCCCTAGAAAGTCCTTTATTTTCCGGTTGGTCCTTATTCGACAAAATCCTTGGTCATTGACTGGACCCATAATTCTTCTAATTATTCACCTCTCAAAGACTTGTAGCTTTTTTTCTCTTGTAGTGAGGGTCCAGGTATCTGCCCCATAACATAACAGTGGGCGAATCAGTGCCTTGCAGAGGAGCCGCTTCAAGGTTCTGGTTATTACTCTGGAAACGCTAGCAAAGAAGGATCAGTTTTCCATTAGAATTCGTTTATTAACCTCTTCCTTCATACTATTGTCCTCTGTAATCTCCGATCCCAGAGACATGAAACTCTTTTCCTCCTCGAGGTTGTATACACCAAAGGAGACATTTAAATCCGATCTCCTTCTGTTATCCAATGCCAATGACATGTACTTCATTTATTCTTCATTTATGAAGAACATGTTCTTCATTTATTTGGAGACCTATTGCATCCAAAAGACTTCCCACTAGGCACTCCGGTTCCTGGCAACAGTTAGTACATCAAATGAAGTACGGCAAAAAATTAGTATGGCAAATAATTTGATGACTTAAAGGTTATCAAACCTTTGTGGTCAGCATCCTTCACAGCGTAGTGCAAGGCCAGATTAAAGAGAACAGCAGGCAAAGAATCACCTTATGTCACTCCAGTCTGGACCGGGAAAGGTTCACTCATTCTTCCACCACTCAGCATCTTTTATCTGGCGTTTTCCTTTGTCATCCATAGCAAATCTATGAGCTTAACAGGAATACCAAAGCTTCTTAAAGCGGTGTATGGATTTTTCCTGTTGAGACTGTCGAAAGCCTGCTTAAAATCTAGAAGAGAAAATGCAGGTCTTTATTGTATTCATAGAACTTTTCTACAACTTGTCACACAGTGAACATTTGCTCAGTGGTCCCCTTTTCAGCTCTGAAACCAGACTGGTAGGGTCCAAGGATTTTCTCTGCATAACCACAGATTCTTCTCGTCAGAATCATAGAAAAGATCTTATAAACGACATCTAGTTATGCCGTGATAGCACAGTTTAACTGAAAACCCCCAAACCCCCCCCCCCCCCCCTTCTTGAACCCAAGGCACCCCTTCTTGAATACAAGGCATGTAAGGCCGGAGTTCCAGTCTTCTGGTATCACCTCGGTCCCCCAAATCAGGCTTCAAGCCTCATGCCTGCTCTTTTGATGAACTCGTTTATGATTCCATTTTCACCTGGTGCTTTATTGTTTTTAATTCACTTGATGGCATCTCTAACTTCGTCTAGAGTAGGCACCAACACCAATGAGTCTGGCCAATTAATTAATTGGAATTAATTGGAGTCCGATTCTGGAGATTCTTCTTCTTCTTCACTATGGTCAAGGGTTTCAGAAAAAAAAAACAGTCTACGCTCTCCTTTGATTCGGTTCTGCCCTATTCTTACAACGCCCTTCTTTTCCCATGCTTTCTTCTTCTTAGTGCATAATTTGTTGGCACGGGTTTGTAAAGTATTATACACCTCACGGTTTCTGCGCGTATCAACTTGAATCTTCCTCTGTCTGACATTGTTCTTCAGTCTTGGAAGAACAATCTCACACTCAGCATCGAATCATTAATTTCTTACATGTTCTTTTATCTCCCCACTTTCTCATTTGCTGCTTCCGAGATGGAAGTTTCAGTCAGCGACCATCTTCGCTCTCATTTTCAGTTACATCCTCACTGGCTTCATCTAATGGCTCCTCCAATTCATGCTGATAGCTACCCAATATTCCATCTACTTTCAATCTGTCAACATCCCATCGTGCCCTTTCCAATCGACTGTTTTGAACATTGGCTATTTTGTGGCTCACCAGGCATTTCATTAAAAAGTGATCTGAATCACAGTAAGGCCTCCTCATCTTCTTTACATCCATTACATGATTGACATGTTTCTCATCTATCAGCACGATCTGTCTGGTTCACCACACCCCTGGTTCCAGGTTCTTTCCGTGTTCCTTTATGGATGTCCTTATAACAAAAACATGTGCTAAGTGCATGTGCACAGATCATGAAGAGCTGCGAGCTGAAGGATAAGTGTCCATTATCACTAGTTTCAAGATGAAGAGAGTTCCGCCCCGCATTTGGCCTCACAAAGTTTTCTTGGCCAATTTTTGCATTCATGTCCCCAAGCACGATCTTAACATAGTTATTTTGGGTTCTTAGAGGGCATCTTGATAGCTGATCATAAAATTCTTTTTTGGTCTAGTCCTGGCTACCTTCTGTAGGGGCAAAAACTGAGAACATGGTAATCTTTTGAAAGTGTCCTTAAAGCCGCCTGGTTCAAAGCCTAGCACAGCCGCTTTTGTTTTTATGTTCACTGTAAACCATATGCCCGTTCTCTCCTCGGGACCGCTGTAGTAGGTACAGAGTGAAATCCTTCTTAACGATTTGTCCGCTCCTTTTCCATCGAGTTTCCTCGATTGCTGCTACATCACTACCGTAAATCAAGATTTCATCTTCAACTTCACAAATCTTTCCTGCTCTTAGCATTGTGCCGGCATTCCAAGTGACGTATTTAAGGTACCTGTCCACAATCTTAATCCACTGCGGTCCAACTCTGACCAGGCCGTAGCACAAGCAATGGTGAACTTTGTCATATTTTTTGAGGAAAAAATATTCAGCTCTTGGAAAAATGGTAGTTTGACGCCCGTTTTCGAAAATAAGCTAAATTTTGTTAATTGCGATGATTAAAAGTAAAGATGCGACAATAAATGACGTATGACACATCTGATTAGCTCTTGGCCCAAGGAGGCGGAGCAAAGCCTTGGAGGCAAAGGTTCCCAATGCTGCCAAGAACTCATCATTAGAAATGGCAAACCTTCGTGGTAACTTTCAAGAACCTGTACCATGACCTTCCCCTTGGTTTGATTTTGAGAATGTGTATTTTAAATTTATTTATAAATTTTCGGTTCCATCCATCCATCCATCCATCCATAACAGTTCTGTACATCGTTTAAAGTGATGCACAAGCGTCAAGTGGGATTTGAATTGAACTGCTAGGCAATTTACCTGATACGTCATTTCTAGGGGGAACTCAGAAATTCCGATTTCACACTCGTTTTCTGCCTACACACTGGATTTTGAGGACGTGTGTGTGCGGTTCCATCCATCCATCCATCCATAACGGTTCTGTGCATCGTTTAAAGTGATGCACTAGCGCTCCAAGCAGGATTTGAGTTGAACAACTTGGCAATTTACCTGATACCTACATCATTTGTAAGGGGAACTCAGAAATTCAAATTTCACACTTGTTTTCTGCCTTAACCTCATAAGGTGGTCGATATGTGTTAATTTCCGTTATTGAACAGAATTTGGCAAAAAAAATGGAGAACTCGTAACCCACGAAAATTGCCCATTAGTCTTCCAGGTCTTGCAAGTTTCAGAGGTTACGGCACACTCCACTGCTGAGCAGGGACTTGCAAATCTTTTTAGGACCTACCGGTCCCTCACCCGAACTCTTTTTTGTCCCATCACTCCTTTTAGGCATTTTTGAAAATGCGTGATGAACGGGAATTTCCTGAACATTTTGATTACAATAATTATTCCAGAAACTCCAGACAGAGCGATGTAGAATGTGTCCACCAACCATTAAGCCTCTATTGTTGGCGGCTGATTTTTTGCACTGTTTTAGTTTTCTAAATTCATCCAGTTTTGAATAAATATAAATTATTTGTTATGAAAAATAGTGGTTGTGGTGTTTGGATGAGGTGAATAATGGGTATCTAAGAAATTAAAAGACCATTAGTACAGATGAGACTGGTTGGTCAGTGCAGGACAAACGAAGTGTGAGTGATGGAAATTAGGACTGATGGTTTTTAAATGGTTTTGTCATAATAAATGGTTAACATATTTTCCATTGGACTCGGGTTTATTTCAATTCTATCTATATGTTTTATTTATATTTCAATTTTTATGACCCCCCCACCTGTTTAAGATATGTTTCAAGGAGGTAAGCTAAAATATCCGGTCTTGTTGTAAACAAACCAGTAGTGGGAACTGTTTATGCCATTCACAGATCAGCATGTGACAGTGTGGACACCCTGTTGATCATTTGCCAGTCTGCAAACGGTTAATCAGTTGGAAATTCCGAAAGATAAATTTACTTTGTATGTTACCTGAAAATAAATTAAATATCCAACTGCTTTTATTAACTTGATTTACTTGGACGGATTATATGGATAAATAGGGCTTTATTTACTAATCCCTAAAACTCTCTGAAGCTGATGTGATTTTATCAAATGTATAAATGCAGTCTGGAAACGGATATGTGTACTGTACCATTGTGAAATGGTATTACTGTTGCCCAACTTCCACACTGTACTAAAATAAGCAAAGCGAACTAAAATATAACCTATAACAGTGAAATATTATTTGGAAAATCAACAGAAAATAATATATAGGTTCATATGTCAAACGGGTAATGAGGATATTTCTGATTAATTGTATGATCCTTCTATAAAACAAATAATAGTATTTTCCCTACAATTACATAATATAGACCTACTAATGACCTCTTCCCTGCCTCTTGTGAGTTGAAGTATTGTTGATTATTATAAATTGAATTGAATTGAACATTGGCGTTTTTAAGCACTTCACTTGATGACTTGAAGAAACTACTTTTGTCTAAGATACAGTAGAGCCCCGATCATCCGAGCTAATGTGGACCAGAGGACCCTCGGATAACCAGAAACTCGGATAACACGGGCAGACAGAGCGGCGAACGAGAGCGTCCCGTGCCGCCATTGAAATCAATGATAGCGTGTGCGTTTTGGGCCGCTGGTCTGTGTTACGGGCGTTACAAAAACATTTTGGGGTTGATACAGTAATAAATAAAGACGTAAAATTGAATTAACATATTACTATTACATATGTACGGTACTGTACAGAGTACAAACACTGTCGCCGGGCGCCCGGCATCCATACGCGCCGTCTTAAATATTTTTTTTTGCGCCTCGGTTAAACCGGAACTCGGTTAGTCGGGGCTCGGATAACCGGGGCTCTACTGTAATATAAAAAACAAAATGAACGACGTCCACGTTTGTTTCCAGATCTTTTTTGTCTCATTTTTCATTGCTTCATGTAAAAATAGGTACCCTGGTGCATGAAAAACCGAAATTTCATTTGTCAGAGTACCATGATCATTATCATCATGATCATTATGAGAATCATTTTGTTCAAGTTGATAAGCATTTTAAATTAACGATGCCTAATCATATAAATGGCTATAAATTGGACAATTATTGTCTCACAACCAGGTCATATATTATAAGTGGTGAGTGATACCTGACTATAATAGTCAAACCTGGTTATAGTGAAACCTGTATGAAAGAAGAACGTCTTTATAGGAAAGCCTTTTTCTTTCTTATCCTTCCATTTGCAGGGCAAATATCCATGTGCAAAAACTTTATTAACATTGTGCTCTAGCACTTCCTTTTTTCATTATTTTTCCATCTATTACCCACAAAGGTTATGTGCTCAGGTGTTAGGTAAGTTTGCCTTTGTCTGCTTTTAGTTTATAATTTACTATAATGTCCGAATTCGCTGATTTATTTAAATCAATAAATAGTGAGTTCCTATCAATTGGTGTACTTTTTACAGTGTTGATGGCTTACGTTTTTTTTACTATTAATCTTTTAAATCACTACCCAACCTTATCCCTTTGACCTAAAGCATATTTAGCTTAGATATAAGACAACTTAGGTTCAGGAAACATCTCCAGACCTTAGCTTAGATGCTCAGAAGAAATGTCTCGAAGTAAATCTCCCTTAATATTTGGTGTTAGATTCAACAATTAGTGAATGTGCAAAGTCTGAGCAGTGCTCAAAATTAAGGGTGTTTGCCCCAAATTTGCATTTTTTTAAACTTAGTTTTGGATTCTACATGGTATTTGTAACCTCCCCTTGTGGGATGACTTGCACAATAACTAAGGCTTTAGCGAATTTTTGTGAAAAGATAGCTATTGTAATGGGTCCAAAATGTTGAGTACATGCATTTTCGGAAAAGTTTAGATTTTCCGTTTCAGCGCATTCTGAATCCATCCCTGGATTAACAAAAATTATATGTACCTATTTATGTCATTCCAGACAGGTAGTGCCTATATCAGTCCTTGGCTAAAGAATTCGAAATTTCACCAAAACGTTTTAAAGTTACTTAGTAATTGAAGGCAATTTTCAATAATAACAAATGGGATAATCACCAAAATATTTACCAAAATTCATGTGGGACCAACGAGGACCTCACCCCGAACGGCGATATAAATTTGAGCCAATTTGGACCACTGCATCGTGAGTAATGTGGGTTCAACGTTTTTCACGTTTGCGCATGCGCAGTATGAGCAACCAATCCAAATGCGACGAAATTCAGAAGGACCAACGAGAACCTAATCCCGAACTACTACCAAAATTTGAGCCAATTTGGATCGTTGGGTCGTGAGTTATGGCGGTTCCCAGAACTGTGTACACACACTAGGTAGGTACTACCTAAAGGAGCTGAATTTGTTTTCGTGTTCAGTGGTCGAAAATGGGGAAATATGATTTTCCCCCTCAAAATAATGAAAGTTGTGTAAAAAATTTGAACGCGGAAACAAGGCCTTTGCCACTTCTTAAGGGTGTGACAGAGTGTGAGGAGAGTGACAGTGGACTGTCGAGAGTCCCCCTTCTAGGCTAGCGATATTATAACCAGCTAAGAAGGGGTAGCGATTAGGTTTCAGCCTGACCGCCCCCATCTTCATTGGAAGCACAAACAACTCGAGAACTGCCCACCGTCACACTTCTTCCCACATGGCATACTTCTGGGTAGCCGAAGTATGAGAGGGAAAAGGGGGGTTCAAAAGTAGTATGAAGTTCTGGTTCAGGAAAGGACAGCTGAACAACTTCAAGGTGACTAACCTCCATCGCAATGGTACTACCTCAATAATATTTACTGGTAGAGAACAACACTCCTACATACGAGAATTGGTGGAGAAAAAATGTTGTCAGAGGTTGTTATCCAGTGAATTGATTATCGGGACAACCTCTAGGTGATCAACCTTCATCGTTAGGATGGAACAGCTACTGGGACTTGTAAATTGGGACACTACATTAATCGCCTTCAAATGAGCTCAATATATATATATATAATTATACAGAGCTCTAAAGGGGCGACTGGTGGGGGAGGAGGAGGGGAGGCCAATAGATGTATGCATTATAAAAGGGACTGGATGTCTGCGAAGGAATCCTTCTGGAAATCTTTGGGCTTATCCTTCTCATAACCCCTTAAAAACTGGATGGAGTATAGTGAATTACTCAGCCCATACTACAAAACCATGCAGCTACCATGTGGAAGAGTGTGAGGAGAGTGACAGTGGACCCTCGAGAGCCATCTTCTAGACTAGCGGTATTATCACCAGCTAAGAAGGGATAGCGATTAGGTTTCAGCCTGACCGCTCCCATCTTCACTGGAAGCACAAACAACTCGAGAACTGCCCACTGTCACAGGGGACAAACTCGGTAAAAACAGCTAAAAACTACTGAAAATCGATAGTCAACCACCAAATGTGGTACAGAATGGTGAATCGAGACATAGAAATACGACATACTTCAATGGTTAAAAAAAAAAAAACCCCATCCCCAAAGCGGGTCAAACCCCGATTTTCGAGCACTAAAGATGTTTTTGCGCATGCGTGCATTCACTTGGAGACATTTCTTTTTCGCTGACAGGTTAGGTACCTACCATTCATTGTGGCGAATTTCACTGAATTGGGAGTTAGGTTTCTGGTGATTTGCTTGCATCATTGGAAATCATCATCACCATAACCATATTCATTTTTGCTAAGAACAGACAAGTGTACACATTTGTCAAACCCTATGAAATAATTTGGAATAGGTAGTTTACTTAGGTAGTTCTATGATTTCGAAATTTTTTTTTATATAATCATGTTGCATGAATACAACTGTTTTGGGGATTCTATCGTTTTTGGGAATAATGAAAGGTGAGCATGAACAGAATAGGATAGGGAACCTAATTATTTTAAAATGATTTTCCAGTCACGCATCATGACCATATGAGGGAATTTTAAATGTTAACTTTTAGTCTTTTGTGACGAGTTTAAGCTGAATGTAGCCCCCCCCCCCCTTCCACTCAAGTTTGACCCGCATTGGGGAGGGGGATTTTTTTTCACCTTTGAAGTATGTCCATATTTATCTGTCTCGATTCACCATTCTGTACCACATTTCGTGGTTGAATATCGATTTTCAGTAGTTTTTTTTTTAACTGTTTTACCGAATTTGTCCACATTTTGTTTACATAGGTAGGTACATGTTTATGTTTATATCTGTGTATGTACATATCCATTTTTATTGAAATCTAGGGATGGATTCAGAATCCTCTTAACTGAACATCTCGAACCTATTGCAACAGCTCATTTTCTTCGAAAATTCGCTAAACGAGTTTAGATTCATAATGTCTACCAACACACTGTGTTCATAAAAATATTTTATAGTACCTATTCACAATGCTGGTGAGGATCAAGGTAAATAAAAATAGTATATTCTTCATCTCCACCTACAGTTGTATATTTGTACAGTTGGATAAGTGAGTGGATAATATTAGAAAAACACTGTTAGTTTATTATTCGTATAATTAAAGAAGTCTGAGGAAAGTGTTTCATAAAACCATACGTGAGGTCTTGGTTGTAGCAATATAGGTACCTAATATAATAGGAAAACATTCCACCTCTTCGTCTTATTGAGAAGCTGGCTTAGCCGGAAAAATCTGTGTATGGCTTACGCAAGCAGTTTTGGTAACCTTAATTTGGTTGTGAATACTGCCTTACCTATAGCCACGAAATCACACAGGCGCACCCGAATTGTAAACCTTTACGAGGATTTTGAAGTGCTTTCTCCAAGAATGACGAATGTTTACACAAATCCCTCGGCTTGTTCAAGAAAAGAAGTGATGTGAGACCTACCAGGTTGAACACACGAAGTATTTTATTAATAGCACGCCCAGGCAATGACTTCTACAGGCAGTTGCCTTGGCTAGCACCCTCGGTTTTCGAAAATCTACCATCAGCAATAAAACAACTAGTTCTGTAGCCGTATTCAAAAAATTAACATTTCAGCACTTGATGAATAAAAAAAACGCAAAATCCATCCTCCTTAAATTTAAATTTTGAATAATAGAAATGTTCTTTCATAATGACCCTCTAAAAAAATCCATTAGCCCTAGATTTAAATTCTGAATAACAGAAATGTACTGTCATAATGACCTTCATTAGACATTAAGCATACTACATTTAGGTTTAAGTATACTAGATTTAAGTTTGTTAAAAGTAAGAGATTTAAGAAGTTGGTATAATTTATAAGAATTATAAGCTATAAATGTATTACCGAACGAACGCATACACAGCTGAGCTGGGAGAGAGACGAGCCTGGACTGGTCACTGGCCTTAGGCTCAGGCAATAGAGTAACATTGCATTCATAATTTTACCTGTGAAATGTGTTACATACATAACATGTAACATACATAAATAACAATATATATATATACATATATATAACATTATTTATATAACAGTATATATAAAAAGGTATAAAGCAATATACCTAAGAACTATGGACGATGGTGGCCAACAACATAACCATGAGTCCTGGACCTAGAAGGTCAAGGCACCAAAAATTAAGGGAGACTTACTGAGAAGCCATGAGGTTTTATAATCAGGTTCCAATCAAGGTAGATAGTGTGATACCAGGACGTTTCCAAATGCAAAAATTACTTCTCACCTCCACCTCCAACCTTGTTGGTTCAGAGACATAACTGCGAGAAGGGAAGCCGGTGGCTGCCAACTTCTAACCAATGTGCAACTATAGCGGTTAACTTAAGTAACTTGATAATTGAGAGCAGAGTAGAAACCTGTGGAGTGTGTTATCGTGCATGAGTGAGTGCCCTCATAGGCCTTCTTAATCGAGCAGTACTGCCATGGTGCACCTTTTCCCAATTCAAAACCCAGCAATAACTCGGACTCATGCCATCCCTCCTCTCAAGTACTATCTATACCTAGAAGGTTGAGGCACGAAAAAGTGAGCGTGGCTTACTGAGAGTCCCCTAATCCAAAAATCCCCCCAAAAACCCCCTTTGAATCCCCCAAATAATTAGTGAATTAGTAACAATAGATTTTGTTAGTAGATAACACCAAATCTAGAAACTTACTATTTTGTTCTTACTGGAGGAGTTCATCTGGTATACCAAATTACATACTTAGTCATTCCACAATTACCTCGCTTTGTAGAGGTTCTGCACAGGAAGACCAACCCTTTCTGTCCTCAACACATGCTTTGCCTAGAGCTCCATGGAACTCTCCCTCTAACTGCAACATGGTCTCCCTCTAATTGATTCCCCACAGTAGGGATATTTGTTCTCTGGCTTCCGTATCCCCTGGCTGAACCACATGTTGGGGTTTTTCTCCTGTTTGCTGCAATGGGTCGATGTTGAAGTTGTGCCGGATTGTTTGGTTGTGGACCCTATCTTGTTATGCTCTCGATACGGAGGTATTGCTGAAGTTCCTCTGGGGTTTTGGCATTAGTGCTAATTACGTCATCTGTCAGTCAGTTCAGACATACCCCCCCCCCCCCGTCCCCCTCGCATCCACCAGTTACCTTTCATGAATCTTCTTGTAACAGGCTTGCATTCATTTATTACTGATTATCCATTGGAATAATGAACAGGTAAAGGAAAGCACCCAGCGCAATGGTGAATCCCTCAGGTGTTGTGCTGATTGCAGGGGTGCAGTACTACCTTGTTACAGCACTTCTTACAGAAGCTCTGGATGGTATATATAAGGCTTTCTTCTTCTTTTTTTTTCTCTTTCTCTCTGAGGTGTTCCATAGTTGTCACAATGGGACCCCACCTAATGGTTTTTCAAGTTGAGGTAACAAGTATGGGCCTGACCATCATGCTCTATAACTTTCTCTCAAACCTGCTGGAGAATATAGATATCGTCCCCCCTCTTTGGCATTGACACTCTGAGCTGTGGCGTAACTTCCCTCCTCAATCCAAAATTCCACAATATCTTGACTGGCTGAGCAACCCAGTTCCAGGGTGGTTGGCACATTGGGGTTATCACCCTTTTTAATCCAAGCCAGGTTACAGATTTTTGATAGGAGCTTTTGGGATTTTGAATTCAATTCATCTCAGCATTTCCGATATGACACTGTCATCTCTTGCTGCTTTCCCTAATTTCATTTTACATTAAGAAGACTGTAGTGTCTCACAGTTTCAAGCTTCTGTGGATTAGGTTCAGTGCTTTATTCGTTGTGCCTGTAGTTTTCTACCCCAATCACCAGAAGCTCTGAAGAATTTCCTCCATTGTGCCATAGTTTATGTCTTCGTGTTCCTATTCAGAACTGCATATAATAGTTTTTGGCTCTCCTGCTTGATGCCTTCCATTGAATGAACCAAGTTTTTCCCTCGATGCCCTTGATGTGGTCTTGGCCTCCCTTAATACACTTTTCACCTCTTCTCGCTTCCTATAAGCGGCAAAGTGATCATCCATTCTCGTCTGCAGATACACTTCCAAACTTTTTCTTTTCATGAACATGGGCTTTGACATCATTGGTCTACTAACCGTTTGCGTCTCATGAACTACCATGAGACGCATTTTGATCCACCTCGTTTCTCTAGTACTTGCAACAGCCAAATCGAGAAACATTTTATTAGATGATTGTTAGAAATGTAGGCATGATGACACCCCTTGATTACGAGCAAGCAAATTACCTATCTTTTTTGACATACCTAACTAAAAATGCACTGATATAGTTGTTTGCTAGATTGGTTTTTCAGATTTTTCCTTCTTGAAGAAAATAAATTGGATTGAATGATGAAAGGAACATGAAAATTCAAGATTAGCCAATAGAGAATGCTGGTTCCTAACGAATGGGGTGGTTATTTATAATAGCAGTCTTCAAAGCTTAGTAAACACCAACATCAGCAAACCATAGCTCAAGAAATTGTCAAAATTCATCGCACAATAATTCGAGAAAAATGCCTATGAGGGTTGTCAATAATAATGACGTTTTTACTATCAAATATTAAGTTTTTTTCCAAACTGTATGTGCCCTTTTCCAGCAATGACTTATATTCATTATGTAATTATGTACCTGATAGGATATATATATATATATAAATAGGACGTTGTCAGGCTTCGCGTCAAGGTTGGAAGAATAGGATTCTTGAAGTTGGGTGATGGGTTGGATCCCCATCCTTAACCACTCTCAGCTGGGTTCAACGGTAGGTAACCATTTCAGAATTCAACTATGTTTTGCGCCCTTTGAGAAAACTGCAAGAAAGGTTTTGGGATGGCGAGTTTGACTTCAGGTGCCTCTTGTGAAATGTGGCATTTGTCACTCTGTGTACCCATGTATAGTGACGCTGTGTGAAAACCGACGCTCCAATGGGTCTTGTAACTTGAAATTAGGAGGGTCTACTGGTTGAACCATTAGAATTTGTAACCGTGCAAGCATTTCTCGGTCTTCAACCAAAAGCACATTGATCATGTAAAGGTCTCATCCACTCGGTCCTTTCCTCTTTCCACAATACAGCTATTGCATAGGCACAAGTTCACCAACAAACACTAAGGGTAGGCTTTCCTATGTCCGTCCTCAGTGTTCATCACTGAGCGCTCATAGCTTCGTGACTTTCACTCAGCATCAGATGCTGCAGCGGTGTTTTACTAGAAGCGATTTTTTTCTCAGTTGTGTGTTCAGCCATTTCAGTCAGTTGCTAGTGTTCTGTTCGAACACAAGTATTTCACGTAAAAAATTGCTAATTGCAAACTGCTTGCAGAATGAGAAAATAGAGAATGAAGTTGCTGTGTATGAGTATTTGTTCTATAGGCGTGCGGAAAATTGCATTTACAGGAATCGGGCGCAAGAAGGTTCTTCAATCTGCTTATCAGAAAACATTTCCACCCTGATCGAGAGCTGGGTGCGAACTTTTTTCATTTTTGAGACATATTGGGACTCAACAGAACACGACTGACAACAAACATAAGTGAACAGGGGTCTTGGATCGGTTGAACAACTGCGTATTTGTCTGCTTAGAGACACTAACGATGGTCGCTAGCGTTCCTAGCAATGATCGCGTCTAGAACAACTGTCTCAATGAAAAAGACAAGGGGAGGCAGTTGCGTCGATCACTAAGAGATCGCTCAGCAATGAACGCTGGAGACGCGCCTAGGAAAACCTACCTTAAGACTACTTGGATGACTGATGGTTGTTTAACGAATGTATTGAACAGCAAATATATTTTGAATTATGAGCAGTAGTTGTCTCACTTCAACTGTGTGTTGATACCTAGAGAGCGGCAGTAACCATGAAACGGGTCTACAAATATGCCAAGTTTATTCATGTTTTAGTTAACAAGGAGTAAGGGATAGGGGATTTTGATAGGGGAAGTTTTGAGATAAATCGAGTGTTGAACGATTTTCAGGAGATTAATAACAATGAAGTTGTATGAACATCAACAAAGTGGTTGTACGTGAAAACCCTTAGAAAAAACAACGGTAATACTGAATCGATCCTAAAAAATTTGTCAGGTTTTGAAATATTTGATCCCTAGGAATTGGAAATGTACATGTCAAAACAGCTTAGGTGTTTTGGTTCTCTCAACTTCAAATGTTGAGGGTAGGTATACTCGTAGGACCGCTAGAATTGGCTGTATAGGTTTTGGTGCCACAACGGCACCACGGATTAGTGGTAGGCATTGGCAGTGGCGCAATAAAATACAAAAACTTGTAAATTTGAGTCTTACAACTTGATATTTTGAGGGTGAGGTTTGACTTACTGGTCAAACCATCACCGATTTTGTTGTATGAGGTTTTGTGTAAACATGGTGCCCTATATGTCTTCAAAAAGTCGGCAGTGGTATTCCTAATTTTTGGTCGTGATTTGAATACACTCGAATTACCTACCGCCACTGGTGACAACACCACCACTGATGCCACTGATGACAATGTTTGGCGCCATAACTGTTGACAGTAATGACCCCAGGAAGACAAATACGTCTCTTGATGAACGTTCAACTCGTAAAAATATTATTAACATAATATTTTGGTACAGTTTTTTGTGGGTATACCTACATCAGCCAGCTGACTATTTTATTTGAAAGGAGCCGTTTTAGCATGTGGGTAACTCCCCCCACCCCCCATTTATTGAAGATAGCCAAATGGGAATTCTTGAAATCTACTGTATCCAAATAATCCCTGTGTGGAGTATGAAATCCAAATGCAGTTTTAAATTTGAGGAGTAGTTATTCATTGAGGTGTTGGTCACTTGAAGAAGAAAAGATAAAAAACCACAATTTTTTATTTTTTTATTTCGTAAATGTTTCAAGTCTCCCTAATGAATGATGTTGAGTTTTGCTATATTGGGGGAAAAAGCGAAGTGAGGCTCATTAGGGTCATACCTTCAACTGATTGATGATTGAAAGATGTAGTGATATGACTGAAAGATGTTATGATACTTCCGAAATTTATCCTCAGTAACAGCTCATGTTTATGAGCTCAAAGTTTTGATCGTTTCTGTCCCAGTATTACTGAATCAAAGGCCTGTTGATTGAATAGGTTAGTTAGCAACAATTGAAAAACTATCAGTAGTTGAATTAAAATGATGCAAGTGTAATAACCCATGACGTTTGCTAGCACACCAGTGGATCTAGTCCAAAAGACAATACCAGCATATTTCTATTTTCCCGTTTCATTGATCCATTTTTTAATTGATTTTTCGATCTTTCTTCTTTAATCAACAGCAAGTGTGCTTGTTTTTCTTCCACAACTCATCTGTAATCTTGTTTAGCCATAGCACCTAAGTTTTACTTCTGGATGGTTGGGAATCTGGAAGCTCTATTGACACTTATTTCAAAGGGTCAAATTCATCCAGAGAGCTGTTTGTAATCAAAATGTTCAACCATATTGTATGAGAGATGTAAAGCAAATAATTTATTACCTACATCATTTATTTTAATATATTATATTTAATCCATGACCGAGCCTATTATATTTGTGACCCATGCATAGAAAGAAGCTGAGACTGCTTTAATCATGTTCAATACATCTAAGACTCAAGAGTTAGGTTTTCCAACTTGGAGAGGCAGGAAGAGGCATTACCAGAGGCAGGGCTATTCCAAGTTTGTATTTTTCAAAGATGCAGAGTCCATCAACTAGCAGAATTCCCCTCCCTTTCTCTTTTTTTTGCAAACGCATTACCACTGTTATGGTGGCATTATTGTTTGTCAGTGTTCATCCTGATGTGGCTTCTTACATTGGTTACCTACCTAGTTGCTTTGTGGCCTCCGAAGTGTATTTATTCACTTGCTTCAGTTCAATTTTATACAAAATTGAGTAACCACGTAAAGGTAATAATTACTAGTGCAACCTGTTTCAGTGTGTTGTCTGTTTGTCTACGTAAGAAATAGGGCTCAGCTACCTTTCATTTCACTCTCCTCTTATTTCGCTACTGACGATGAATTTGAAGTTGAAAGTGCAACTGTATGAACTGCCTAGTCACTCCATACAGCTTTACACAACTTCATTATCACTCTTAGTAATGCATATACCTGTTCGTATGTAGTATATAACTCAGGGAGAGGTACAATGCATTAATTGGTATTACATACCCATTTAAAAAAAATCTAAAACGGGAGTGAAGTTATCTTTTATTTTTAGCTGTCTTTTCTTTTATATTTTCTGTGTTTGTGTGCATTCTGTTGACTAGATATTTAATTGCATTTTTCTTTTGTTTTTCTTTCACCTCTGAAGGTATCGTTCGCACGACCAAGTAGTGAAGCAATAAAAGGGGCTAACCTTTATGTTAGCGGCCTTCCCAAAAATATGGCCCAGCAAGATCTAGAAAACTTATTCAGTCCATATGGTAGAATTATAACATCTAGGATTCTGTGTGACAACATCACAGGTAATTTATTTTATAGCACATTAGCTGTTTTATTTTCATTAACTTTTTATCTCATCTACTTAACATATTAGGTAATTTACTATTTTATTAACAACGACGATTGACTGTTTCCATGAAAAATCAAACTATTATTGTTGTTAGTCGATTGAAATGTCTCGGAATGTGTTGTTATTCAGAGGTGGAAAAATTTATTTATATACTTTGAGTTTGAGGGGAAATTATAATATTCGTGTTCCTACAGAATAATGATTCAGTACTTGGTGGTACCGATTGATTGGAAGCTTCCACTTTAAAGAAAGAAGATCTAAAAAATAAAAGTGAATTAGCAGCGAGTTATTGCACTTCTCTGTTATTGCAATATTAAGACCTAACTGAACTGGTCCTTCCAACATTTTCTTGTGCCTCATGATTTATTTAAACATTTTTCTTCAACTTCTCTGGAATCAGTGAACAGTATCAGTTCCCAAATTATTTTAGTTCCTCCAATCAAACCATCATCTTCAGAGTAGAAATCATCCAAAAGTTCATACTGGTGACCTTACTTCACTGCACAGTTTAGTTTCATGGAGTATATTCTCAACAAAATACAGTTCCAGTTTTTCTAACTGTTACATCGAACCCACTTAGAATAATTACAATTTTTAGAAAACTGTTGAGTTTCATGGTGTTTTTAGTTTTATAGTAATCAATCAAGTGCTCCTAAGTCATAGTGTTTGCATCGGTTTTCATCGAAAGTTGATTCACAGACACATCCCCAAGTATATATTTTTACTACATATCTCGATCTTGATGATGGGTCACTAGTAAGTTATAGCTTCTGAGTTGATGCAAAGATCTGGAAGTACAAAAATAGTCCTAATCAAGTTTTCATCATGCTTGTTTTAGCTACATGCACCCTCCCTCCAGTCAGTTTCCTAGTGTTACCATGTAGGCACTACACAACTGCAGGCTGTTTATAACTTCTGGTGTGTAGTACTTGATAGGATGGAGACGTTGTCTTTCTTCCCATAGCAACAACTAGCCTTATAATTTTGTACTCACATTACACTTAATTTTATTACCATTATCTACCAACTTTATGATTCGGATAGTTATAGTGTTTTAGTTGTATCAACTAGGTAGCAGTTTCAATCAGTAGGTATACCTATATATTTTTGGCTTACCTAGTTACAATAATCTGCACTTTACAGCATTCTAAAGAAAGTCATTAAATAATGCTGTTCATCTGATTTTGTTGTTGCTATTTATTCGAATAATTAAGATGAATAAGTTGTCAGATTGTTTCTACTGTCATTCTTAATATTGGGTACCTAGTTACCTATCTCTCAAAGGGAATCACTGTCCGAGGCTTTGGTTTCCAGTCTTGATAAACATGATACAAAAAAGTTCCATCAACCAAAAATATCGCTGAATTTTCCGATTGGGTAGTATAATAATGATTTGGCAGTACTAAAATCTAAATTGTAATATACAAGACAGTGTAGTTACCATTAAGTCAAAACGCCTAAACAAACCATTTTGACAATAAATGTTTAATGTTCAGTGATCTTAATTCTTGCTAAAAGAAGTTCGACTTTGTCACCTGGGAAAAGGGTTTTTTTTTTAATACACCGATTAGCTGCAAGACCGGTAATCACCAAGCAGGTAGGCAGGGACTTTGCTTGGTAGTTCTTCGGAATGCAGGATTTGCACTAACTAGCTAATTATGAAGGGAAAGTTTATAGTTTTCTAGAGGCAGGGAATGTATCAGATACGATATAAAACCTTACACTTTTCACTGATCCTGTCTGACTACATTTCAGTATCTTGTCTGACTCCCATTCCAACCCGATACATTTTTTTTTTAATCATAATTTGACTGACATTGACACAGTTTCTCTAGTATTTTAGTTGGTAGATCATTCGTGAAGGACTAAATTCGATTATAAGGAACAGTTAGTTACTTTTTGCTTTATAACTCTTTCTCAGATTAATCTCAAATCAAGTAGGTAATATAATTGATCCAGTGCCTACTATATTTCATCCAGTCGTACTACTAGAGATTAACAGATTAATATGTGAGTCAAATATTGTTCATTATCAGAATGCAAAAGAAAAAAAACTTCAAGAATAATAACGTCTGAGGCAGACCTCATATTAGACCCATTTTCATCATATGCAAATATCTGTTTACTCATTGTCTGGTACAATATTACTCTGTATCAGTGGGAAATACCAGAAGGTAGAACGCATTTAGCTGGATTTGTAATATTGCCCTCGTAACCGCACCTATTCTATTATTGTAGTGGGGGTCTCTGAAGGGAAGTTCAGGTTCCTTCCTATGCTACTTACCCATGTCATCAAAATGTCAGAATACTTGCTATAAATCATACAGAATGAATTCCAATAAACTCTTGTATACAGGTATAGTAGTGTTATGATAATGAACAGAATTGGCTGGATAAGTTATTATTGTTTGATCATGAGATTTGTGATGTTATAGTTCAATAAAGTTCATCCTATTTATTCCAAATTGATTTCGTTCATTTATATGTATAGGCAGTCACATTATGAATAAACACGAATTGGGGTCCTCCTTTGGCAACAGTTATTGCGTTTAGCTACTGCTGCCTAGGAACCACTTACATTAACACTTCTTCTTGCAGCCATTTTGACTTAGATTCTAATTTGGCCATTGAGATCTTGGAAGAATAATTAAATTTTCAAATGTCCATACCATAAATTAGTGGATAATTTCCTATGGAAAGGAATTTGTGATTTACTCGTTACTGTGATTTGTATGCGACAAGTTTGTTGAATAAACTCTGGTATCTATTCCATGGCGACAGCAAATTTTCTGCGTTTCTATCTATGAGGATAAATTAGATTGAGGGATATTGGCCAATCCTTTCAGTTTGGTGAAATAGGTAAGCACTGCCACTACTGCCTTTTGGTGATGGAGGATGAAACTAGGGTAATCCAAGGTGGAAACAAATCCATAGATTTATACTAAACTCCTTAGACCTACAGACAAATTTGCAGGGTTGCTTTCCTTGTAACATTACTGGTTTATGTGTAAAATAAAAGGGCAAATACCGCAAAGTAGGTACCAACCCAACCATGGGTGTAGCTGGCGTACTCATTAGGATATGAAAAGTCATGCATCTTAGGATGAATGAGTAGGTAGGTAATTATTAAAATGTCCAGTCATGCAGCTAGATCATGAAGCATTTTTAAAGTTGATGTGCTCAAACTACTTTATTACAAATTTATAGGTAGGCACCTAATTTAAAGAAAATAATTTTTAATGATTTCTGAACACTTAAACCCAAATCTGAACACCGATTATTCAAATCTGAATCTGTGCCTCCATGTTTGTTGATCATATGGAAATAATTCAAACGTTTAGTGTCCCTACCTGATTATTCCCGATTATATATTTTCCTTCTGTTTCTTGATGCAAAACTATATTTAGGCCTCTAAGCACTGTTTCACGTGACATTTCATCACAATTTCAATGAATCTCCACAAATCAAATTTTTCTTTTTTTTGTATCCGTAATAAGTCTGGTTTCATTATTACTTTTTTTTATAACCTACTACAAAGGGTGTTTTTGAATCAGTAGGTCAAATTTTGTCAGAAGCCATTGAAGTTTTACCTATACTCTGTGATTATATTTGGAATGCTCAAAAACTGCCTTGTTTGTAGAACTGTTTCTAAAAATTATTTTCAAAAAACTTTGAGCTCATTACAATAATGGATTATATCAAACGTTTGCTAAAAATTCCTCAATAGGTATTTCTCAGTTTGCCTACTTAGGCAAACTTAATAAGTAGTAAGTAAAGATATTAAATAGGAAATATTAAAGAAAACTTCGGTAGGAGGACGAGTACCATCTACTCTGATGTATTGTGATAGTACACTACTAAACTGAAAAATCATATAATTAAAACAACTCCATCAATAGAGAATGGATCTTGTTTTTGTAGTGAACTAGCCCAATCTTAACTGACAATTCCTTAACCATCTATTCATTGTTAGGAATAACATTATTAACCACCATACCATTAATCCTTACAATTTCTATTAGATGGTACTATACTTAACTGTGTAGTATTTTCAAATCCATGAAAATATTATTGATCTAGGCTAAGCATCTTCATCGGTTTCGTTTAGTCCATGTTATTTTGTTAACGTTGGTTTAATGTTGAGTGCCCTACGAGTAATGAACAGATTACAAAGCTTCTCTCACTACCGTTGGTAGTAAGGAAGCAAAATTATTTCACAATTTTGTTGGGTTTTTAATATTTGTTTTTGTTTCTAAATATTTTTTGTGCTTTTATAATTTCTTTCGTTTTTTCCA
Source organism: Leptopterna dolabrata (assembly GCA_954871275.1). Classification (NCBI taxonomy): domain Eukaryota; kingdom Metazoa; phylum Arthropoda; class Insecta; order Hemiptera; family Miridae; genus Leptopterna; species Leptopterna dolabrata. The sequence continues at coordinate 128,690,439 of OX940974.1, read as the reverse complement.
TTTTTTTCATGTGCTGGAGCCACTGATTTCTCTTTGATTGCCGTAAGTTTTTCATTTATTAAAAATTTTAGCAAATGGTGCAAGAAAATTGAAGCCATTCATAAATTCAAAGTATTCTGACAAGGGATCATGATTTGCTTGTCGATTTACCTAAAATGAACAACTATTCATGAATGCCTCATGGTCTAAAATTCATCTGGTAGATTTTTTGGTCTCAGTGCACTGCTATTTTTTTTAAACATTTCGTTCTTTCGTTTGTTCGTATTATTTATCCATTATTTATTCATTTTCATTCAATTAAAAATAAATTTAAAAATACACTTTGGATCAGTTTGTATGAAAGCAGGTGTAGGTATAGCATTGTGCACAGCAGTGTTAAGGTAGTGGCACTTGCATTCAGTGTTGGGCGACATTTAAAAAAAAATCTTAGTTCGGTAATAGATTATTATCGGTTATTTAAAGGTATGAATAATCTAGTTTTGCCTATTATTCAGGTTAGTAAGTTTAGATGGCTGGCTAATGAAAAGATAAAAATAGTGTTGTAGAATCACGAATTGGCATTCCAACTCATCGATAAAACTGGGCGTATATATCAAGAAAAGAATTATTTCAATCAGGGAAAATTATGATTGCAACAAATTAAAAGAAACAAATAAAAGTTTCTATGACAGGGTAGTTCATTTTAGCTTGTTGGTGGTTTGTTGTTTAACAACATTAGGCAACACTGCTACCAATTTATGCACACCGCTTTATGGCCTTGATTGTGGTAAGTGGGAGGCACTTGTGTTGCTCAGGAAAATATTAGTTTGGGTTGTATTCATGGCATCATGTGTTAGATGCATTGCCTTACATTAAGAAGCCTCAAGCCCTGCCACTGCAAAACCTGATCCCGCTTTCAAAATTCAAGTTTAAATTATATTATATTCCTTGCGTTTCATTTAAAATTAATTATCTGCATAGGTTGAACGGAAAATACCTGTTCTGCTTCCCAAAATTTTCAGTGCCCATTTTCCTAGTTCAATTTTTGATTTCCACTGGCACTGAAAAAAATGCAATTTGCCTTAAACTGAAGGTTAATTAAAAAAATCACTAGGCTTTTAAATGCTATTATATGAACTCACTTTAAGTAGATTACATTGTTTCTTTCATATCTCGTAAGTTGGTCTACGATCTACAGAATTAAAATTCGTGATGTTGTCAGACAGTGGCTTTATTGGTTATTAAAAATAAACAAACAAAAAACTCGATTCAATTATACCAATGCTCTCTCCCACAAATCCTCTTCAGGTGTGATGTATTGCTGTTTGGAAGAACCTCGGCAAATTCTTCCATGCCCATTTAATTCAAATGATTCTATGCAAACAGACAGAGAACATTTTAGATGATGACGAAAAGTTTTCAAATTACATGAAACAGAATAGAACAGAAACACCAGTCAAATAGAACAACGTGGCATAAGGTGTTCTTCACTCTGAGTTTTTCAGAAGTGTTTTAATCAATTTCTGTAGACTTGACTAATATTTTTTATTACAATTTTCCCCGCTCATCGAAATTATTGACTCTGCAAACAATATTGGAAGTTAAAATAAAATAGTGGTAATCACGTTCAGGCGCACCCATGCTATGAGCAGGAGTGGTAAAATTACCTTTAGCAAGCGAAGAGTAATTACTATAGTAGGTACTATCAATAATAACCTATAATTCTTAATCAATCATAATTACCTATAAAACGATGGAAAGCAGGATGCTGATGCTGATGCTGGAGCATGCTGATGCTCTCCAAAGTTACGCTTTGTATTTTTTTAAAAACTATTTTATTCAGGAGTTCACTTTCTTCAAACCTGCGCATTTGTGTACATTTCATTTTCTACTGGAGTGGTAGTAGCAGTAAGCTGGTAGCTTTTGCCAACCTAGCAAGAATGTACCTATCTACCACATTTTGGGCATGTCATACTTTTAAGAGGAAATTGATGTTATAATATAATGGGGTTTACCTCATTCAAAGGGGATTTCAATATATTATGGAGGGAAAAGCAATGCAAGGTCGACCCATTCCATTTGAGAAAAAATTCGCATCTTGCTTAATTTAGAGGAAATACTGGTGGGTACCTCGGATAGGTCTACACGTATTCAGAAAATAAAGCGACCCTAGGTACTGTTGTGCCGCGTTTGGATGACCGAGCAAGGCGTCCCCACCGCCAGACCAGCAGGTAAGGCGCCCCTGTAGACTGCTTCCCCCACTTTTGGAAGTCCCAGCAGTCCAAACGTGGCACAATAGTATCTACCATATAAGTGATCAGTAATCAGTGATGAGTGAGAAGGAGGGATTGGCAACATCAGATAAGGCATTGTTACGAAAAACTGACATCCCTAGATGAGCCTTATCAGTTTTGATATGAAAATGATGATTTCAGTTGTAACTTTGAATCATAATCATCTCTGGGTATTTAACAGAGATGATGTTTTTGGCCTGTTTCCAATGGTAACCTGATAATTTCACTCTTACTGGAAGATATAAGGACACACATTTTATGTTATGGGTTATTACATTCCACCCTTTTTTTCTCCTCTTTTTGATGCATCAACTGTTGTAGAGTCGACCACTAGCACCTTCACCTTACTTAATCCTGATTTGTGAGTAATAATCCCGAACATAAGTAATACCTACTCTGAAGAAGAAGAAGAAGGAAAAATCATCACCAATGATTCATCCTTGTTTTTGGTTTAATTGGAACCTAGGGAAATTTTGAAACCTGCATACGTGCAAATATCTGGAGAGTACCTCATATTTGGGATTTAGTTATTATGGGAGTCAAATATAAAAACCTCAGCTATATCCCCACCTCAGTTGATTTCCATATTGAATAGCTTAAATTAAAACTTTGAATTATTTCCTTAGTAAAACCCACTAAGTATTCAAGTTAGTTAGGGAGTAAATTTCTTCCTTAATAAGAAACTGATTTTCTTCTCATATTATCTTTTCCTCACTGTTCTTCTTCTTCTTCTACCAAGAAACGTTGCACAAGTTATTGTAATGCTTTATAGTGCTAAACTAAGAGGGAGAATGATAAGATGAAAAAATATGCATAATTCCCTGCTACAGCCTTCAAATGATACAAAAAATAGTGAATTTCAGGGAGTAAATTTCGTGTACATCACTCGAAGGAACTCACTTCCACAATCTGTATACCTTCCTTGACATTGGTGTTCTATCGATTGAGGTTTTCTATAGGTTGTATCTAAAAGGAGCCATGAGGGAGCAATAAAATGAGATATTGTGTTGTGTAGGCTGGTGAGCAGGTATAAAGAGCCACATGGGAGAACTCAAATCTTAAATGTAAGGTATTTTTTCCTAATGTAATCTTTGGTAGCGCCCCCTTATTGTATATTTTACTACCTATATAGGGATATGGGAATTTTTAACCAAACTCTCATAGAATAAAATTTTTGGGCAGGAATGTATTTACATTTATATATCTTCTTGCAATCATTCAACCATCCCTTAACTGGCTCCACTCACACACTGCCAGTCTTGGGGCATGCTTCACATCTTATTAGTAGTTTCTTAACTACCTACTACTCATAGAAACTGGAAATCCAGCAGAGGATTATCAAACGTTGAGCCTTCATGTTTTGCTTCAGATTTTATCAAGTTTGCGAAACTCTTGTGATAACATTTGAGAAGTGACTTTTGATATTCTCCAAGGTTAATATTTCCACTCCTGTTTGGGGTACAAACATTTCTGAACTTTTAGTTCCATCATGGTCCATTGGTATGTCCAAGAATGGCTCCATTTCTGATTCTTAACGGTGTAGTGTGGGGTTAAACTTAGATTGTCCCTTATGTTTTCATCTAAATTGCACTGGTCTGTGGGTATGCAGTTGTCCCATCTTTGAACCCTACATGGCTCCTGTTCTATAGATCATCTATATTCAGGGTTTTTTCAATTTTGTCCCTATAAAAGCCCACATGAGTTAATTGCGGTCTGAGCAGAAATTTACAGTGGATACAATACATGCAAATGGGAAATCCTTCTAACGCCTATTAGGTACTCAGATGGTTTCCATGAATGTCATTCTAATCATAATAATGAGAAAGCTATGTGCGACGCCGAATATATATATTTCCAGTTATATACTGGGTTGCTCACCATAATCTAGAATTCTTTTTCTTTAGGCATACCTAATGATTTTTATTTGTTATACTTCAATTCCTGACATTAAACTGCACACTAACATACAGTAAAATTAGTTATCTTCCATTATTGTGTCATGTGTATTCGTTTTGCACATAGCTGCTACCAGATTATGAGCATGGGATTCAGTAGACTTCATGCGAAACAGCAATCATCTTATTCAGAACAACTTTTTTCTTTTCGAATAGCTAGCTAATGCTCAGTTCTCTCATGGGCTTTCTTAATAAATAAATAAGGGACCGACCTACCTCTCTTTGATTAAACACATTTTTAGGCGTTAATCCCAATGACAACTAACAGTTAATGCATGTCGCTGTGTATGCACGATTCATTAATCTGTAGGCATGCTGGAACAGTTGTTGCATGCACATACTACTTAAAATAATGCTAATATATTTCTGATTGTTTATAGTGTCACGGGTACCTTTTCTAAGTAACAGCAGTAATCGTGGATGCACTAATTCTTTCGTTGAGAGATAACAACTAGGTATCAGTGTTTTCAAATTCAAAGACTAGGTACATAGTCATGTTTGATCTGTTGACCTATCTACTACTCGGCAATTGATTATCTTTGTGCAAACACGCAAAACGTGTGCAACTCTCACCACCTTTATTGCCTATTTTCAATAAGAACTTCATTTTTTTCTAAATTGTAGATTCTGGTTCAACACAAAATTTTTATTGAGGAATGACCCAGCATCGATTTTTTAGGCGTGCACAGCGTGCTTAATGTTGCGCCGAATTTTGATAATCTCAACAATTTATTTGTTTTAACCCCTGCATATCAACATGATTTTGCAGATTTTTCCGAGGCTGAATCACGTAGTGAAGTCATTGTAATTTTTGAACACTAGTCAAGCAAAAGATCAGGTCTAGATTTTTATTTCAAGCTGTTGAACCAAAAATCATTTGATATTTGGCTTTGGCATTGTTCAAAAATAAACATTTGGTTCATGGCAGACCCAATAGACGGTGCACAGTACGTAGATAATCATATTGCAGTAGGTATTCTGATTAGTTTCCCCAAGTTTCTTACGTACTAAACTAGATTGTAACCAAATCAACTACCTACCCAGTCATCCAGCATCCAGTCATGAAGCATGACCACATAAGCGAATTTACCATTTACCGTTTTTATAATTTTATAACAGTTTTAGTTATTTAAACGAGTTTTTAGGAAATTTTAGCCTTTATGACAATCAAAATTTTTAATTTGACCCACTTCTTGTGGAGGAAAAATATATGTAACACCTGAAATTTAAAAAATCCATTTACTAAAAATTTTGGACCCACTGCTATAGCATATTTTCATTGAAAATTCAGTTGAATAGCCAAAATTACATTCATCTTGAAATTATCACAAGAATGGGTTTTCGTAATATTATTAATTTTATTATTATTAGAACGTTTTTATCAACTCGCTTTTTTGTCTGTGCGGTAGGTACATTCTTGTAATCGATTTTTTGTCCACATCCCGATGTCCAGTTGAGCTGACATTTTTCAGTCATCTATCTTCGATGACAATACATGTATCAATCATAAAATCATAAATCAATCAATTAATTAATTTTCAATAATAATGTCTAACGGCGGGGGGGGGGGGGGCTGCTTGGTGCATTATCATGGTGCATTGTATCAGGCCTGATGTGGGAGTGTTTGGATGAAACTCCTCTTTCTTATGCATTCCATGTTGAATATGGATTCTTTTCAAGTCAAATTATTCCAATACTCTGAGATGATTAGATAAGATTACACGTAACCATACAACTCAATAGGTACTGGACTCCATTTCTTAAAGTTTGATGTATTGAAGGTCTCGAAAGGTAGTTGTCAGGTAAGGGTAAAAGTCCTTTTCAGTCCATTTTATTGTTATATTGTTGGAGAAGTATTCAGGGGTGACCGTTAGTGTTTCATCACTTGGTCATTGGTGTTTGGTTGAAGTAAGACTCATTATTCCTTGTAGTGAAACGCTTTGATTGAGTTTGAATAGCTCCTTACTTAATCAATGATGAAATTTTGTATGCATCATTTTACATTTTGCATGTTATGACTTTAATATCAAGTTGTTTATGACAAATATAAATAGTTTATAATTTAAACGAACTTGTGAAGTTCAATTATTGTTATGTAACCTACGCACTCTAGTATGAACACAAAGTAGCTTGACATGAGTAGCTAAGGGAGGGGGAAAGAACCCACACAGATTGTTGGGTAGCAAGCCTTCGGAAGTGAGCTCCTCCAGATCCATTAACCACTGAGTCCATCCTGGGTGTAAATTAGATTATAGTTTGTAGAATGTACAAGATATGGGTAAAGTAATAGAAACTGAATTGAGACTGAGAAAATCCTCAAAATGGTGATATTAGTGTGAGAATACCGGATGAAGGAATGAATCATCTTTTGGAGCGTCTTTACAAAACTGAGTAAATAATTGGGACTAGTGGAACCAACCTGCCGTGGGTCAAATAACGTAAATCAGTACCTCTGTTCTATTAGCAGCTGAAGTGGCAGAATGGCATGAAGTTGCTTGGTTTGAAGATGGATGGGTCTGCTCCTGTCCACTCAAGATTGAATACACCCAGCCGCTAAGGGTTGCCTTTGTGGCAGAGTTGTAGGGTGGACACCTTCATGTCAGGAGGCCCAATGGGTGCTGTATTTATTTCACTGGTGTTGTTGCCACACAGCAGTTGGGGTTTTCATAAAACGGGAGTAAAATAAGCATGGGTTGTTTCCTGTTGGGTTCTGAATTCATAACCGAGTCGTTAACATTTGTTCTGACTATATATAGACTATATATATATATTCTGGGTCTGATAAAAATCCATCTTCTTTATACATGCTTCTTGTTTCTTCTTTATGCTCTCCACTTGTAACTACATGACAGGAATTTGCCATCCCATAAATGAATGCTTGTGTTGATTTATCAGTATCCATGCAAAATTTTACCTACTTTGAAAAGTCTCATCAATCAGTTAAAGTTACGTATCTATATAAAAATTTAACTCCTTAATGAGTTCCTACTGTTCCGTTACCTGCTGTATTTATAGCATAGCAGTTATCTTTATCATTTCCTCATTTGACACTTACCTAAGGCCCATAATAATTCACGTTAATCTAACCCATAATAACCCAATTTTTTTTTTTAAATATACCTACAGTGTTAGTGAGTTGGTTGGATTTTAATGTGATGAACAGAGAAACAGTACACATAACACACCAGAGTGGTGCAGTTGCATTGTTGCAATTTATAATAGTTCCAACAATATTTATGAAACGTCCTCAAGTTGACTCAGTATAATAACACGGAACTTCGGTGGGAGTGAATGTTTTCGTCTTTTACAAATTCAGAAAAAACGTATACTACATCTGAAACTTATTTAAAGGTACCTACATCAAATAGAGTCATGACGCTATAATCAATTTTCATCAAGTTTACGTAATTCCCAATGACGGTGGAGAACCTTTGTACATAACATGTGGTGGAACAATGTATGTTAGAAGTAAAAGCGAAAATAGGAAGATACCTATTCCCAGTTTGTGGTTTAGACACCAAGCAAAACTCAAATATTATTCAAGTGGAATTTACCATGGGTTTGCAAATAGATAGGTGGCCGTAAAACAGTGGGGACCCGACATCTCAAGCTGATCAGTAGGAGCCTTTTGATTGGTTGACATTTTCTAAGCATACCTACATTGTGGAGTTTATCAGTTGAGTAGGTAACTGAAACAATGAAAAGGATATAACAGAAAAAATGGACGGACAGGTCAGTTATTCTCACGCAAAATAAAACGCACACGCTGTCCATGCCCTACTCATTTCTACGTCCGTAGGCCGCAGCACAAGGGTCAATTTTTCCCTCAGTCTGTGTCTTCCAACGAGGAAGGTTATGCATTTATATGCGATGCATTATCTTGAAACAGTGGAAATGGACAAAACAGAAAAAACAACTTGTTGCCTAACCTTGAACAAAATAAAAAAAGGATAAAACAGAAAAAAATGGACAGATGGGTCAATTCTCACTCGAAATAAAACACCCCGTCACCCATGCGACCCTTACCCACGGACCACCGGACCACAAGGGTCGATTTTCCCCTCAGTCTGTGTCATTTAACGAGGGATTTTGTGCATTATATGCCGTGAAAAATCCAAATATGCGCTTTTATATGAAAAATAAAAGCACATCTTTTCTGGAATCTCAGTTATATAAACTCTTTCTGAATTGTTGTGTGGTTTGGCGAAATATTCTTAAGAAAACTGCAGGGGACTTCTGTCCAGAGAAAGCCAACTTAAATAACATTTTAAACATCCAGCATAATAGGATGATAGTAAGTAGTTAACAGTGTTATGAATATCTGTTTCTCATACATATACTATACATATATGTATACATATACAACACATGTACAATCCATATAATTATTAATGGGTTCATATACATTTTATTACTTGCAAAGTTGAAGTATATTCTGTGAGAGTACCTACTTTTAGTACGAGTACAAAGGAAAAAATGAGAGGACATTCTTGAGGGACCATCTGAAAACCGAACTGCATGAGCTCTAGAAATTACATCAGAATCAGCTGGATAGAACCAGAGTTGTGTGATAGCTTCATGTTTAGATGCTCATAATTTACCTGCAGTTATTCTTGTCACAATGATGTTCTTAAGGGATTCGCCCTCATAACCCCTGACGTACTTGGTAATTTCATATATTTACCAATGAGATTGGATGAAATCCGTGCGACCATAAGTAAACCCTCCCCTCCTTCCATGTTTGGAATGTGACCCCTTAGGTATACTTCCACATTTTTTGTGACTGGGGTACCATAAACTTGCCTAACTTGGGTTAGTTTCTGTAGTTTTCGTCATTTTGAATACTGAAATACTGCAACGAAAATCTAGGAAAAGTAAGTTGTATTCCATTACTTCTCTTCTTTGAAATTACCTTAGCATGGTCAACAAAGATGGAAAATTCATGTTTTTCAAAATTTTGAATAATGGCCGAAGTTAAACATTGAGTCCAAAAGTTCGATCTCTCATCTAAATCTCATGATAACCGTTGTTAGAATGTTTGGGGTTAAACGTATTTATAACGGTCCGAATGTTGTTGTTGTGTCAACTTAGGAAGAAATCAATCCCCTCAATTCTGCTCAACACTCCATATCTCCAAGATACCCATGAATAGAAAAGCTTAGGGGAAAGTTTTAGCAAAAGTTGTCAGGTCGAGAATTGGTTTTTACGTACTTAGGATTGCATATGAAGTTTTGACAAGTATAAATTTTCTTGTTGTGCATTGGTTAGAGCCTCATTCAACACCACTTTCTGTGAGCTTTGGTGAATGCTGATGGTCGTTGACGTGAAATTTACCTATCTTAGGTATTAAAAATTCAAGAATGTTGATAAGTAGTGAGAAAATGCGGTTTCCAAAATTATGGGATTCAAAACTTCAAACTGTGATTCCCAAAACTACGGTTTTGTTAGCGTTCAATTCCATAAAAGCTATAAAACTGCATCCATTGTTGTACAGATTCAAAATAGATAATGTAAAAATAGCTCTTCACCATTTATCTAACATTAGCGAATACTTCTTCAAACGTGACTAACGGTAGAGAACCGAATCAAAATGCCTGTCGAATTTGGCCCTTTTGCATAATTTGTATTCGATGTTTCCCTCTCAAAACAGCCCGTTTTACCGTACCTAGTTGTCTGCATGTGCAAGAATAAAACAGTCGATTGTGGGACATTCTTCAGCAGATGCTTGCAAAAAGAATAGTCCTACCATCTGTATGTATAATGGGTAATTTCACCGCTTTTATTTTATTTTCTTGAGTAAAAGATATCAGCGATTACTTTCCGAAAAGATTCTGTATGTGGGGTATTAGATGGTCGAAAGTGGGTGGTAAACCAGTGGAAAGAAAGCGAAATGACGTCATATGTAAAGGCCTCTCACCCCCACATCTGTCTTGGTGGGGGGGGGGGGGGGGGGCATTCAGCGCCATCCACTTATGACGTCATTTCGTTTTCTTTCTATCCGTTTGTTGCCCAGACTATTCGGAGCTTTGAGATAACAGTTTACAGCAGAGAGGGGGGGGGGGGGGGGTCAAGGGTGCTAAATCCGGTTCGGAAATAAAAAATTAAAAAATCCTACACACGAAAATTGCCCATTCTTATTTTATACGACCATCTTCATTTTTGGTACCTTCTTAGAATTTTATTGTCTATTCCGTTGTTCTAACCTAAACCATTGGGAAGTAATTAAGAGTTTCCCCAAAAGCAGCAAGCAAACTTCCTTTTCCCCCCAGAATGTGTTATTTAAAGATTTCTTTTATTTAGTCTATGTACGCAAGTGCAAACAATACCAAAATCTCTAATTTTTGTATCTGTAAAAAATGCAAACATTTTACTTCCTTTTACTAAGGTGCTGCATCCTTGTTGTTAGGGTCTTGTTGCTCAAGTGTGTGTAGGTATTAAATTTTGAAATATTAATGTAATTTTGTACATAATTGTGTTGAAACATTTCAACTAGGTCCAATTTGAATAATTCAAGTTCCGTATTTGCAAATTGAGAATCACCTGGTTCCTTCTTCCCAAAATGAAAGATTTATAAGGATGAAGTAGGTACATATAACAAGTGGTAGGGATTAAATGAGGAAATTCAATATTAATGATTGTAGTTACAGATTAATAAAAAAAAGAACAATAGTTTTGGAGTAGTTGATAGGATTTTCTGATTTGAAAACCCTGTAGCAATAATTTTGGATACGATGGGTAGAGAACATTAAATAAAAACAGTTGATAAACCCCCCATTCTTTCTGAGTATGTATTACCTATGCGTGCTGAAGACACTCGGGTAGAAAGGGAAAAGCCTTCAATTAACTATAGAAAGGATATGAATATCCCAAGTTAAACACTTCCTCCGAAGTTCCAATATAAGAATCTATAGGCATTTTTGTAAATTATTGAGCTTCAGTGTTCATATAGGTCTACTGCATTATACTTTTGATTACTTACCTATTCCTTGTTATTTACTTATTCCTGAGCATGAATTATGAAATGGGTTTCTCTCATCCCTTTTTAATATGACTTTTATTATTATCATTTTAAATCACTTGAAATTACTCGAATCACTCCTTTATTCTTTTCATTACTCAAGTATTCATAATTTTCTAGTTATTATCGTAATTTGCATGCAATAGTGTATAGAGAATGCTGCTTTTCTGTTGACATAGGATCCACAATCATCAGCATCATCATCGTTATATTACTCACTTCATTTTTTCAAGTGTGAATAAAGCTTAGGGTCCTATACTACCTATTCATTTTCAATCTGTAATATAATGCCCTAATAGAAAACAGACTTTTACATCAGTAAAACCACAACGAAAAAGTTTCCCTTCTTCCCACCAAAGAAATTCAACAAAATTATTATTGATATTTGAATTAAGCTCATAAAGCCAAAATCTGTGTTACATATTAGACTGTGACCAGACAGATTTTGCTGATTCTGTTATTTTTTTGTTTTCAGTGCGGCAATTCGTTGGTGGTGCTGGTGATAATGTTCCTTGTAAGTAACATATTTTTATTATCATTTAAAAAAAAAATCAAATACCGTCCCACCTGTGGATTTCAAATAATCCATTATGAAATTGAATTTCAAATATATGCTATCATCATATAATCTTAATTAGTGGCTGAGTATAAATAGCATGCGCAATTCACTCTACTGCAACTATTATGTAGAATACAATATATCATGGTTTTAGTTCTCCGTAACTTAACCCTACTTGATATTTTTGTTGCTCTATAATATGCGTTCTTGGTTGTCCTTATAATTAAATACGTAACAGTCTAGAGAATGTAGCATTTCTCTTCTATAGATACATTGAAAACTCAAGCTTTCCATTTCCTAGTGTTGATAATCAACTTGAGTTCCTGTTCAAAGCTCATATATGATATGATCCTTAATTTGGAAAAATTATGGATCAATAGTATCGTACAGTTCAATTTCATTTGGGTGTATTGGCAGTTTTTGCTTACCTAGTACTTGAAAGTAGGGGTATTTTTATGAATCACAAAGCAATTATATATGAAGTTTTCCATTCAGTATAAAGAATAAACACAAAAACAGCATCATGACTAGTTTCATACTACTTTTATATTTTGTTTTACTGTGGCTGGGGAGTCTATCAAGTTATACATTGCACCCCATCACCTCAAAGCAACCCCACCAACCAGTCCTTGCAGTTTTTTTAAATTTTTTTTTAATTTATCGACTCTGACAAGTATAACATATTCCAGTTGAAATAATAATAATTTCTACCAAATTACTAGTTGCATAATAATAAATAACTCAATAATCGTTTCCATCCAGTTAATAATCATTCCCACCAAATCAAGAATCATCATAATTCATCCAACCGAATAATTGTTCCGATGGGGAGTTTTTGTCTTTTTTTTTAATATTTGGAACTCTTGGAAAAATGGTAGTTCGAAGCCTGTTATCAAAAATAAGCGATATTTTTTTAATGAGGGTGATTAAAAGAAAAAATGCGGCAGGAAATGACGTATCAGGTCTGTTGACATCTGACTGGCTTTGGCCCAAGGAGGCGGAGGGAATCTTCGGAGACGAAGGTTCTCAATGCTCCCAACAACCCAGCTTTAGGAGTCACAGACCTTCGTGGCAACCTTCAAGAATCTTTGCTGTGACATTTCGCGAACTTCCCCTCAGCTTGATTTTGAGGATATGTTGTTTAAATTTGCGGTTCCATCCATTCATCCATCCATTGTGGCTCTGTACATCGTTTAAAGTAATGCACTAGTGCTCTATGCAGGATTTTAGTTGAGCTACTCGGCGATTTACCTGATACGTCATTTCTAGCGAGAACTCAGGAATTCAAACTTCACGCTCGTTTTCTGCCTGTACCCTACATAAACACCTCATTATGTGGTCAGTAAGTGTTAATTTCCGTTATTGAAAGAATTTGGCCAGAAACTCAGAATTTGTAACCCACAGAAATTACCCATTAGTTAGTCAAAATAATAAAATGAATCAATTATTAGGTGACTTAATTATTAGGTGAGGGTGAAGAAACTTGGCCTCTCTTCGTTTAGTTTTAAGTTTTATTCCGACCGGTTCCGCCACTAGGGCCTCATCAGGGATATGTACAGTTCGTGATAATGGTCATTTGACGTAATAATGGTTATTATAGGTTCATGCTTCTCTCTTCTTTCTAAGGTGCAGTTCATGATATGGTCATTCGTCGTAATTTGGGTTATTATAGGTTTTTGTCCCCCTCTTCTTTCTAAAGTAGTTTTTGTGATTTTTTTGTCGCTCGTCAAAATATGGTGTTTATCATGGTGTGGAGCTCCAAATCTCTGTATTTTTTGTTTATTTTTATTTTTAGGTTTACCTGCAATATTGAAATAACAATAAAAACAGCTAGGATAAAAATATCTATTCAGTTGAATAATAGCTAGGTAAGTTGTCTTTTTTCGATATTCTCCCAACCACTTTATTATGAATGGTTATTGAGTTGAAAGGAGCTTCAATTGAGTAGGACTATTATTAATTTGGTTAGAACAGTTTCCAACAAGTTTAATGAGTTGCATCTTCTAAAAATGTTCTCCTTTTGCTAAAACTGACCAAAAGTGATCCCACTTCACACTCCAACCCTTTTTGTGAAGTGGCACTTGAGTCCGCTAGGTATATACTAGTAAAGTTATTATTACTACTAAAAAACCATCTCTAGTTCATCTTTCGTCTGTGCATTACAGAAGTAATTTACGGAAGACCATTACAGAAAATAATATATACCTCAGTGACGGATAATAGTTTTACACACCATATTATCACTTATTCAGGACAGCATCATGGTGACAGTCCCTGGTTGGAGAGTCCTACATTATTTTGGAGTGCAGTGAAAGTTCATTGGGTTAGTGATTGATGATGCCACGGAAGTTCGAGTATCTTGGTCTGATGAGACGCCTGGATGTGGTTGTGGGTGCTTGGAGGCTTTTGGTGGCGAGGGGGTTGGAGTGCATTTTGTGCCGTAGATGGAAACTCGTTGAGTTCCTGACGAGGTACCCCTGTGGGGGGTCTATGTTCAGGTCCCCATATAATGTCTCATTCCGTACAAGTGGAGGTGCATGGACTATGTGTTTTTGTAACACGTTGTTCCAGTCTTTTAAATTCTGATTTTGTACATGAGAATTCTGTTTTGCAGGGGTAGGTACATGTATATAGGCTGTGCAACAGAGACCTTAATTGCGAGCATCGATTCCTAAGTCTCTTGATCAAATCAGAAACATTTTGATGGTATGGGACCTGCTGATACAGAGTTACTCCAAGGTGTCGATGTGTGTTGGCATTTGGAATAGTCTGTTGTTGGTATGCTAGGAGAGGTTCAGTGAACCATATTTTATACGTGTATGTCACTTAACAAGACATTTTCGAGTTTATTTCGACACGCCATTTAGAGCTCCATGGTCCTATACTCCTGAGAAGTCAGGCGGACCAGGGAGTGGCATGTAATAGCAGTATAATGCTATAAGTATGGGCATACACGCAGCCTTGTGCTACACTTGCTCTGACAAGTCTGCTGGATGATGATGCATGCTGAACAGAGACAGCAAACGTTCTCCAGCTTAGCTAGTGCTTGAGGAGTGAATGAATGGTATTCGGGAGGAATGGCTGAGTCTTGAGTATGCATCCCCCGAGCCAAGGCTTGCTCTCTGTCGAGATATGCTGCATGGCATACATTCTTCTGGTGGAAAGCAGTTTTCAGGAAAACAGAGAATCTTTGAAGTTGCAGCCCGCTTGTTGCAGCAGTAGGAAACCGAATTGCTGGTCTCGAATCAGATGTGATGTCAGATGTCTTGTCAATAGATGGGGTAAGACTAGGCTTTCAGAAACTTCGGATAGCACTGGTAACAGAATGGGCGTACGTGAGGTCAGAATCATGCAAATCAGAGCTTGTTTCAATTTTTGGGGAAAGAAACCCTGTTGCCCTGCAGCTGTGTATGTTCACGTGTGGTGTGCAAGCAGTTTTCTAGGTGCTTTCTTTAGGAGTGTGGTAACAGTCAAGTCATTGATAGGGGTTTTATGGCCTGATGATCTCCTTATTGCCTTATGGACTGGTTTGGAGAGAAGTAGATTGATGGCGAGGGAAAACCTCCGTTGAATTCATTCCCCATTGGTCGGATAGGAGCTGAGGAGTTTATATCTTTCTGGGGATGAAACCTCTCTTCCAGCTTGTCAGCAAACAGGTTCGCTTTTTCCTCCGGCAACGATACCCAACTTGACCCATTTTGAGGGGGGGGGGGGGGGGATTGATCTCAGTGATTTGGGTTTTAGGATTTTGTTGGTGGCACAAAATGGCTAATGGTCCTTATTGCTTAATGAAATGAGTTCTTCAAGGCTTTCTTCTTCTCTAATGTTTATATATATCTACTTAGGTTTTCACGGTGTTCCCTAAGCGATTCACAAGGGGTTTCTTGGATCGACTTTGGGTCCTGTTCCATCTCCACCTTGCTTTTTTACGTGTCTCCCAGATTTCAAGTAAATGCAGTTAGTACAGTTATTAAAGTAGTGACATTATCGACTGCTAAGTCTGCATCTCTCTCTTACTGGATTGGAAGGTAGTTAGGTGAGCTCTGTGGCAGTGTTCGATGGATATCCTTGTTCATAGGGTGTCCAATGAGAGACGGTTTCCTGGTGTTCAGTTGAGGATTTGTGTGCAGGTTACTGTGGACTGGGACATAATCAGAGCTTAAATCATGGTAGACAGAGGTGTCAGTAAGTCGCGAATCCCAGCCCTTGGTCATAAAAGAGTTGATGTGACTCGGCATAATTCCTGGCGTTGGGTTGTGACGTGTTGGTAACCAGGCATTTCGGTGTAGAGATTGAATGTCTGTCTTCATCTTTCAATCAAAGTACCGTAAGTATTTGCTCGTCTGTCATTGCAGGCTGAATTTTTACCATTGAAGTCCCCGCCAATTAAAAGGTAGATCCCAATTTGTGAGATACTGGCCATGGTGTTCCACCGGATATCTCTCGACCTCGTCGTCTGTCCTGTGGAGGAATTTAAACAACTCCAAGTTGTATGTTCTCACCTTGGACATGGAGAATACATCCATTTGTAGGTCGGGTTCTCGGATTGGGAGCATAGGTGACTGATACAAATTTGCACGTACTCATAGCATGGCACCAGCACACCCTGAATCGGCTCGATCGTACGCAATGTAAGATCGAAACCAGGTAATTTTCTGTTTTGTCACTTGGCAGTTTGATTTGGGAAAGCATGATTATGTCTGCTTGATGTTGAGTGACGTGCAGTAATAACTCTTTATATTTGCTCCTTATTGAACACGCATTCCATGCGACGACTCTTGAGTTGTATAGTTTGGCGAGAGTTCATGTACTGAGTAATTGAGCGAAATATACTTGAATGCTTGAATGATTTCTATTTGGAGCAAATTATAGAGTTATAATTTGCTGCAGTACTAACGTTGTTCTTGATAGTAGTTACAAGTTAAGTTGGTTCAGGCTCATGAGAGGGACGGTTTTTCAATGATTCTGCATACGTCCGACGTGATACTGGAAGGAGAACCCCATTCAGTTCGTTTTGATTATGACTGTGTTGAGGGAGGGAATGGTTATTGATGGGGAGGGGTGGAAAACGAAAATTTTCTGTTCTCAGTTCGTACATGTTTTTGAATGTACAGATATTCGTTCCTTATCTCCTAGGCAGATGGTACGTAAATGCCTGTTTACAATAAACTAGGTACCCTTTCCGGCTAGAAGTATGAGATTTATTGCAGTTAAAGCATTCCCATGCATCAACTTTGTCACATGATCGACTTTTGTGAAAACCAGCGCAGACGCCACATCTTGTTGTAGGAGAGCACTGCCCTCTAGCGTGATTCCATTGTTGGCACTGCTTACAATGAATTGGACCTCTACGAGGTTTAAATTCGTCAGCCTTACACGTTATACGAGCTAGATGTTTGATCAAAAACAGTTTTGACAAATTTTCAGTGTAGTCAAAGTCAACATAGTAAATTGGCATCATGTTCCCTTTGTTGTCACCAGTTATAATGTTTTGCATTGAAAACTTGTTTTGATTTCATGCTGTGATCGATTTCAGTGTCTTAGCAATGAACGTTAGATCTATGTTGGCGGGTAACCCTCTAATAACGATTCTATGAGGACGGTTTTCTTTGGGCAGATAAGTATGAAAGTCAAATTTTATTTCTGCTTACTGAATTCAGCACTGAAAATCCTGTATGTAAGCTGCGAGTTTGGCGTTATTTTGTATTCTTTATTGGTTAGGACTTTTATTATGACTTTATCATCCAAGGATTTTATGTAGGAGATAAGAGAAGTGACGCTTTCTGAACCTTTGTAGGTAATAGTGATTGAGAGACTAGTTCGTGAGTTGGTTGGTGATCGTCGTCATCGGCCTTTGAAACAGCTGATATGATACATAAATTATCATCTTCCTCATTGGTATTGAGAGGCTTGAACCTGTTGTTGGTTTGTACATAGCATTCTGATCTTTGTTGTTTGGAAGAGAGTTGGTTTTTTAGGCGGATAAAAAACGTTTTCAGCTTTGCTGAATGTCTTTTCTTAGGAGCTTTAAATGAATTTGAATCAGATTCCATTCATGATAGATGAAATAATGGATGAAATTGTATGTTACTGATGGTTTGATCACTGAAACCGTTATAGCAGTTTATTTTGTTACAACGTTTATATATACAACGTTTCAGTGACTCCATGTTTATTTCTCAGGGAAGTTAAAGATCTGCCGGATCCCCTTCTATAAATTCCACAGTGATCCCAGCAAAAGGCACTAAGTTGAAATCTTATTCAAACACTCAACTTCCAGCCATCACAGGTGGCCTAGTGGTCCCGGTGGCCAGGTGCGCTATTGCTTCATCTCCGGTGGCCCGGGTTCGACTCCTGGCTGGGAAACGAAATGTTCTCAGGGAGAGGGTTAAGCATTTGCTATTAAGCCGTAAATATTGTTAATTGATACACTGTAAGGTTAACTCAACGAATTCTATATTTATTTATTTTTATCTTTTCAAGGATAACCCGTCCAATTTTGTCCATATTTGATAAGCATCAAGTTGGAGAACCTCTCATAGGTTCAGCCGTACAAAAAAAAATATTTGATAGGTACTTACCTAAACCTGCTAGTTAAATGAATCATACCAGTGTGAAGAAGCGCTGGGTGTATAATTTTAATTGGCTCGGATAATATTTGGTTTTATGCAAATAATCACTAGAGTGTACCATCAATCAATCCTTCAGTCTTTATTGCCAACAACACCATGCGCTTGTTGGTAGAGCAGTGAACAACATTTCGTCTCAACAAACTGATAAGAACATTTGCGTGTAGTTATGCTAACATCAAAAATGAATTACTCTTATATGTAACGCATCCTAGACAATCTTCAACACTTTAAAATTGGGCTTCCCACAGAAAGTTCCACGGGTTTTGTGCAAGGTGCCAAAAGCTCCACTGTGGCAATTTGTGGTACCGTAGGTCAGTCACAAAATGGGTAAGAGAAACACACACAGGAGGCTCTTAGGGCGTTTTTCTAATATATACTGAAGCATCTCACATTCAACTTTCACGTGTAATTTCGCTTTTCCATGCACCAACATTTTCAAAACATGAGAAAAGCCCTTAAAACCCCCTCCAGGATTAGCAGTAGCAGATTAGCAATTTAGTTGTTTGATAAACCCTCAGTAGTTCATTATAGAAGTTCTGTCATGGCCAATGTCACTATTCCTATTACTGTGTTGAAATCTTCGTCTAGGAATATCATAATATTGATTGTAAAAATCGAAGTTAAGTAGATTCATAAGACTCCTTGAAATAATTATAGATAAAACACCTGATTGATGAAATTAGTAGAAGTGTCAACTTCCTGGAAATGTAATTCTTTCCATCCTACTTTGGAGCTTGTGCAAAGTATCATGGGTACGGTCAAGGAGAACTATCAGTTGTAAGCCTTCCCCCATCTCCTCTACCCTATCCTGTTCATATCTCAATGGTGAGACATCACCCTTGAATGAAAATCATCGGTCATGTGTCAAGAACACGTATGTTGATGGGAAGAATGCCTTATTCAGGCAGTGTTCAACAGTTTTATTTTTATTTTGATCCCGCCCAATTTTTATGCATTATTTCCAATATTGTAGTCAAAAATGCAAAAGTCGAATCGGAAAATTGCTGTAAAGAATATTGAAACACCTCAGCTCTGTGAACATTAGATCACTCGTTTTACATTGGAGACACTGGCCTCATTATTGGGGTGATGGTTTTTGTCAGATGGGCAAGGCATTTTCCTCACATTGTTTCTACATCCTATTACAAAAATGAGGTGTTCTACCCAGTATTTTATTGTTTAATCCTCCGTAGACTGCACAGTGGCACTCAGCGCCACTATAACTGAGTTCTTGTTATTACTGACGTAAGTTGTACTTGGAACTCTGGGAAGCTCAGTATTCAGTACTGCCTTCCCTACCAGTACCAGTAGGACTTTCCTGAACTTTTCTGGATCGTCTTCAGTGCGTTACAGTCGGTTGACTTGAGAGAACCAGTCACGATACCTACTGACGGACTCGGTCCTTAGTGAATTTGGTTTACGGAACTCTATTCCGCATGCTGGCCTTCCCGTTTTTGTATAGAACCGTTCCTTTCTTTCTTCTTACTATGTCTCAACCACGCAGGTTGTACCTACCTGAAGAATCTGCTTCAGTTATTCAAGAATAGGAAGTGAATGGTGATGTAGAATATGTTGCAATAAATCTTGGGTTTGTGATATTAGAATAGGAACTAAAATTTTATGTTGGTACTCTGATGCAATATAAAGGAAAGGCATTATTGATTCTTTCTTAGGTACCAATCCAGTGTTTCTTTGTTTCGTTCCTTGTGTTGTCTTGTCGTTAGATGATTTTTTTTAAAAAGTACCCAGTTTTCTAGTTTTGTTCCTTTTTCACAAGATTATTATGTAAATTAGAAGTGTACAACACATAATATCGGTATAATATCTTTATATACCAAGTAAATTCCATTAATTATTAATCCATTATTCACCTTTCATAATATTCATGTGTAACAGATGATGATGAATTTGTCTCCTTTTCAAAAACCGTTGGAGGATCTTTGCCAAAATAAGACTGATGTATGTATTTGGGTTTTTTCTTTTTTTGTGTGTTCAGGCGATAATCGTGGGAGAAAAAGAAAATCATAAAATCGTTAAGGTTTCGAACGGAGTCGTGAACTCACTAATAAAAGTATATAATAATACTGTTAAGAATGGACGTCGGACGAATAACACAGATTTATTCGGAAACAGAAATAGTCCTAGAAAAATAGTCACCGAACTTACAGTTTTTCGTACACGCACCCAAAACCAGTCTTGCCCACGAATTTTCCTCGCTAACAACCCCCAAACATTTTCTAACACCTGATTCATAACACTTTCACCACCATTTCTTTTAAGGGCCACAGTACATGGTGAGCCTGTCAGCATGGACGACCTTCAGTCGCCCCTTCAGACTCCGTATTCGGAAAACGACATCGTTCAGGCGCTTTACTACCTCGTAAGGGCCCTCCCACGGACATTGCAGCTTGGGGTTCCGTCCTTTGATCCTCCGGGGATTATGGAGCCAGACGCGATCTCCCTCCTGGAACTGTGGTCGCCTTGAGCCGACGTCATACCTCCGTTTCATGTCTTCAGCGCGTATGATCAGTCGATCCCTGGACTTGACATGGGCTTCGGAGATTCTTTCCCGAAGCTCGGCGACATACTGTGACAGGCGCTCATCGTTGGGAGGCTTCCCAAAAAGTAGATGAGCTGGCAACATTAATTCCCTTCCATAGACTAGGAAAGCTGGCGAATACTCTGTAGATGCGTGCTCCGACGCTCTATAAGCCAACAGGGCAATGGGCAACTGCAAATCCCAATCCCCCTGGTGTTCCTGTATCATTTTTTCCAACCAGTCATATAGAGTTCTATGCAGTCTCTCCACTTGTCCTTCGCTTTGTGGATGAAGGGGAGTACTTCTTGTCTTCCGAATGCCAAGCTGGTCCATTAGACACCGGAACAGCTCCGATTCAAAATTAGTGCCTCGGTCTGAATGGACTTCCCCCGGGATCCCAAAACGAGAAATTACATGTTCAATCATAGCGGAGGCTACGGTCTCGGCCCGTTGATCCGGGATCGGTATGGCCTCTGGCCATTTAGTGAAGAAATCCACCATGGTTAACACAAACCGATTCCTACGTTCTGTCGTCGGTAGGGGTCCAAAAACGTCTATCGCGATCCGCTGAAAAGGTACACCACTTCCACACAGTTGCAACGGTGCCTTACCAGATCGTTGCCCTCCTCTTCGTTTTCCGCAAGTAGTACATCGGCGACACCAATCTCTCACATCCCTATGGATTCCAATCCAGTAAAACCGCTTACGTAGCTGGGAGCCTGTTCGTTTCTCGCCAAAGTGAACCAGTGTGTGGACTTTATCAAATATTTCTTTTCTCAATTTCCCCGGTACCACAACTTGCAAGTTCGTCTCTCGTCCATTGCTACTCTCCCAACGCCGATATAAACACCCATGCTGCAGTATCAAGGAATCAAACATAGCCCAGTAGGCCTTGACATCAGCACTGAGCATTGATACTTCAGCCCACTCTGGTCATTGTCGCTTGTCAACCCAATTACGGACAATGAGGAGGTCCGGATCTGCCGCCTGTTCCTGCTCCAGTGACCGCATTGACTCCTCTCGATTTATTGCAACACCATAAACCGCCTCCACACGTGCCTGCTGCTCCCGTTTCTCGCAGTACTTGCACCTTGTTCTCTCGCATGGCCGTCTGGACAGGGCATCTGCATTCCCGTGTAGGGCTCCCTTTCTATATTGGATGTCCAGGTTATATGGTGCGAGTTGCTCGAGCCACCTTGCCAACTGCCCATCCACCGCCTTGAAATTCGTCAACCACTTCAATGAAGAATGATCAGTACGAACCACTAGGTCTTTTCCATTGTCCAAACCGTAAGGTGCGAAAGCCTTTACTGATGCCACTACACTCAACAGCTCCTTTCGAGTCACGCAGTAATTACGTTCAGGGCGGGACAGGCATCGACTGTAATAAGCTATGACCCGTTCCTTGCCTTCTTGCAGCTGGGACAGGACTGCACCAACTGCCACATCACTCGCATCGGCGTCTATGATGAATGGACAACCAGGCAGCACATGACCCAAAACGGGGGCCTGCTGAAGCAGACGCTTCATTTCCTCAAAAGCCTTTTCACCGTACTCTGTCCATTTGACCCCTTGGGTGGACTCATTTATGGCCTGGTACAATGGCTTCATCACACTTGCAAGACTTGGAACAAAAACTCTGTAATAGGAGCAAAGACCAATTAACGAGCGCAACTCCTTCGTCGTGGTAGGGCGTGGCCACTCCACAATTGCCTGAATCTTCTTGGGATCGGTGCAAATACCCTCCCTTGTGATCAAGTGGCCCAGGTACGTAGCTGTTTGCCTCAAAAACTCGCACTTTTTGACATTGAGCTTCAACCCCCCTCTTCGTAACAATGCAAAGACTTCAGTCAGGCATTTCAGATGCTCCTCAAAAGTTGACGTGTGCACCAAAATATCGTCTAGGTAGACTTCTAAGACACATCGGTTCAACAGGGGTTGCAAAAGCTGTCGCATCAATCTCTGAAATGTACTTGGGGCGTTGCAAAGCCCAAAGGGCATTACTCGGAATTGCCAGAAGCCATAACGGGTGCAAAACGCCGTTTTTTCCTTGGCCTCAGGATCTAACGGTATCTGCCAATAGCCACTCTGGAGGTCCAGCGTTGTGAACCATTGTCTCCCCTCTAGCGACCTGAGAGTCTCGTCGATATGTGGGAGTGGATGTGAGTCCTTGACTGTGACAGCATTCAACTTGCGGTAATCAATACAAAATCGCCAAGTGCCATCCTTTTTCTTAACCATGACGACTGGACTTGCCCATGGGCTGGCAGATTCCTCAATTACCTTTGCCTCAAGCATTTCCTTGACCAAACTTGTGACAGTCTCCTGCTGGGCTGGGCTGACCCTCCTAGGTTGCTGCTTGATGGGAGGGTGGCCCTGCACATCAATAGAGTGCTTACCCAAAGTACACTCACCCAGTTCTTTCTTGCTGGAAGCAAACACATCTGCATTTTGGCAAAGCAGGCTACAGAACGCCTGCTGTCCTTCCTGCCCCTTGATGGTGTCTATAGACCGAGCATACAATTCCCTCAGATGCTCCGGTAACATTCTGTCAGTTTTATATGCGGCTGGGGGAGTTCTTACACCTCCTCCAGGACCAAAGTTGATTCGCGAGTTCCCTACATGCAAAATTTGGTTTCCCACATCTATTACACAGCGGTATGACTGTAAAAAGTCCATGCCAATCACACACTGTTCTTGGATGTCCGCTACAACGCACTCATGCTGTCTAGGTCTCTCATCACCCAAATCCAACTGGACATTCACCCAACCCTGCACAGGTATCGTTTCCCCACTTATGGTACACAGATTACCATTCACCCTGCCTTTGTTCTGAATTTTGTTCTCTCCCACAACGGATGGGTTGACAATAGTGGTGGTAGCACCTGTATCTAAGATCATTCGGCATGGCAGCCTGTCCACACACCCCTCCATTATAATGGATGTTCGAAAGGTAGGAAAAATAGGCCCAGTCTCCTGGATTTTTGAAGACCCTGGTTCACCACCCAGCCTCTGGGCCTGTAGGCTGGTGGTGTTCAGTTTTCCGTCTTCTCCAACTCTTTACATTCCCTACGGAAATGTCCACGTCGGCCACATTTCCAACATTCTGCCTCGCATTTGGAACGCCTACTATCTTCCCAAGACCCTTTTTGTTCCCTATTAAGGCATTCCTTCACAATCCTGCGTATATAAGCATCATCCTCATGTTCTCCAAGGCCCTTTTGTGCTGCCTGTCACTCAACCATGTTCCTGTCGGAGGCCTGGGGTCCATCCACTGCTCGAAGATTCATTAAAGTAGGTGCTAATCCAGCTTCTATTTGGAGTGCCCGAGTCACCGCAGCCCTCAATGTTGATGGGTCGCTGCCAATGACCATTTCCCGAACGCGTTGGTGTCTCAACCCGTTCAAAAACTGCTCCATGGCAATAGTTTCTCGTGCCTCCTCCCCAGATACTGCACGACGAGCCAAACTTTCGACATCTGCTGCGAAAGAGGCAACATCCTCTCAAGGCCCTTGCACTCTCTGCCGCAGATGGGCGAAGAATAGACGCGCCTGGCCCTGTGCACCAACACTTTGATTCAGGCAGTCCACCATTGTAGTCAAGTTTCGTGAGCCAGTAGGGATGTTGCACACTGCTGCCAGGGCAACCCCACGGAGGGCTGCCATCAGTTTGACTGCTGCAGTAACTACGCTCCATCCATTTGCCTCTGCAATTACCTGAAATTGCACCCAGTAGTCATCCCATGGAGTGGAGCCATCAAACGTTGATGGTTTGGCTAACTCCCTGTTGCTCAGAACTTGTTCCCCTCGCGGAAAGACGTACCCGCTTACGGGGTGTAGAGACGAGTGATTCTCCGCATTTACCGTTACTGTCTGTTGATTCAAGAACTGCTGGAATGCCCCCGTTAGCATTGCCAGCTGCTGCGTTACCATCTCCAATGCTAAAAGCGTTCCTTGATGTGATTGCGTCGCCGATAGATTTGAGTCCTGATTTTCTGATTCTACAGCAGTTGTTTGTTCAATGGGTGGCTGGCCTCCCATGCCATCTTCGTCCCTCCTCTCCCCAGGGTCC
The DNA here is from genome assembly GCA_954871275.1 of Leptopterna dolabrata. Lineage (NCBI taxonomy): Eukaryota > Metazoa > Arthropoda > Insecta > Hemiptera > Miridae > Leptopterna > Leptopterna dolabrata. The sequence continues at coordinate 128,665,392 of OX940974.1, read as the reverse complement.
TCTCCTCCCCTTGCCCCCGCGCGTTGGTGCATAGCAGGCCAGAAACGTTTCTGTAATCACTCATCAAGCCAGAAACGTGAACGTTTCTGTAATCACCCATCAAGCCAGAGAGGTTAATGTTGCTGTAATCACTCATCTTCGTAGTTGAACAAAGTTCATGAATTTAAATGGATTTTCTTTGTTGATGCATAGCAGGCCAGAGATGTGAAATTGGTACTGTGTCGTTAGCTTTTTCCAAGTTCACCAAGACAAAGTGAGTTCCTGCCCTTCGGCTACCTTACTTCATCTTCTCGAATTGGTTGTGCCAGAGTCCCTCCTGAAATGTTTGCTGTCTCTGAATGTGTCCCTCCCCTCAGACAGCATGCTTGCAAAATACTTCTCCATTTTACCTTGGGGAACAAGGTTCATACGCACCTAGGAACCATGTGAGGCCCCCAAGCTTCAAAGGCTTCTCCAGGCCGCTGCTGCCTTTCCTTATCCCACCATGTGCTCAATACCATAGCACACCCTATCCAATTCCTTGGTCTTAAACTAACTATCCAACCAGTCTCTCTACCTTTTTTCTCTTCCTTGCTCAGTACTCTGTCTCAAGCTGTCTGTTGGTTCAGCCAAGCATGATAAGCCTCCTTTTTCCACTTTATGGTTTCCATTGCCACTGCTGTAATCTAACAACCTGAACCTCTTGCTTTTTCCTCCCTTCCGGGCGCTTCTGTAGCTGACATTCCTTCAAACTGGCATAGCTCAGAAGCTGACCAATGTTCTTTCACGGCTGCATTGATCCTTTCAGCCAGACACTGCTTATACGACTGGCTGATACTATCATCCTGCAGGAGGTACAACATGAACCGTGGGAAAGTCAGCTTCTGAGCCTCTGAACTTCCATCTGAGACTGCATACCACTTCTGGGGAAATGCCACTCATGACAGAACCAGATAGGAAAAAACAAAAAAATCATTATATAACTTTCATTGTTGATGTGAATATTAATTGTGTATCTGTTGGAAGTTTATTTATTTTAATTCCATCGGTATTGTAGGGAAGATACTACTAGGTCAGAAAAGCACCAATGGATGCAAACCAGTTGGCGGCTGACCGTGTGCTCCAGCATCGCCAGAGGGTCATAGCCGAAGGAGACAAGGGCGAGGTGGTTCTGGGGTCCCAGGGCACTGAGCAGGCGAGCCGGGGTGAAGTTTCACTGGAGGTGATGAGTGACATGGCCCAATGGTTTGCTGACCTGGCTAGGGAGTTTCCTTCATTCAGAGACAACAACAACTAGTTCGGGCAGAAGATTCTTCAGCAAACCATTTTCTGACAAGATGCCCCAACAATCTCTCGTCATCAATTGCCAGTCAAATAATTTGATTTCTAGCTTAGGATTCATGAGTAAATTTCTGGCCAAACCCTTTTGTGGAGCTCGTCAGGTTCAAGTGGCAGGAGAAAGAAAAGTAGTCCCCTGAAAGGTAGAAGAGGACACGATTGAGTAGTTAAGCGTTAGGACTGGATTTTTGCTCACGTTGGGTTGTTCACACGATTTTTCATCTAAGTCTGTTAAGGAATGCAAGGGCTTTATTGTTTTAAGAAGTATTGTCATAGTCAAAGTGAGGAATCTGTATCAAACTACCGACCAATATTTCTGCTTCCTCGCATCTGTAAATTCCTAGAAAAACATCTGAAAACTCAATGGGGTATTCCAGTCATTGAAAAGATGATTCACTGCCTCCTAGTATCGGGGACAAATTAAAACCGAATAAACAAGATCGAGATGGAAATAATATAATAAGGGAAGTTTCCTCTAACAATACTTGACCATTCTTGAACTATTAAGTAACGTTAGAATGAATGAGCAGAGACCGTGATCACACACATAGCCCGGCCGTGACGTAGATGTAGGACCCACGCTTTTTCAACATACGATATCTGCATTTCTCTTTTCCTACCTTATATTTTACACAGTTATCACCTTCTCCCACACTCCACGGCGTCCTTTTCACAGTTACTTGAACTAAAATATTCGAAAAATCACCTTATTTTTATACTAACTGGAATACCCCATTAATAGAATTCCTCGAAAGTGACAATTATCTGTCTAAAAATCAGTGAATTTCGAAAAAAGCTTAGTACTGAGCACACCTTTGACCATTCCACAACCTTCTTATATAATGCCATTGGCGAATTGAAAAGAAAGAACATTGCTGATATTCCTAGACCTGAAAAAAACTTTGGACACATTAAGTCACCAGAATCTCCTCACAAAAGTAAAGGATATAGGGATAACCGGAAAAGCTTTGGAACTATTCAAAAACTATCTGACGGAAACGGCCTTATCAGGTGGAATAAACCGGTTCCCATGAGATCACCGAAGTTAAGATACCTCGAGCAAGGTTAGTACTTGGATGGGTGACCGCCCTGACACGTGGTGACACGCCCAAGTATGACCCATGTAGCTGTTGGGCTAACCCTTCCCCACTCAAGGGGGCGAGGCAATGATTAGCCAATTAAAGAGCGAAATAATCAGATCGAATTATGATCCTCTCATTGGAGGACAGCTGATCATGTCCCCGACGCTGGCAGAACAGTCCGGCGAAAAGCCCAAGCCTGAAATGGCTGTTTACTTCACTTTACTTTTTAATTTACTATCTTATGGCTAGATGGCAACAAACCAGGATAGGAAAAACAGCCAGCACTCCTAGAAGACTAGAAATAGGTATCACACAAGGCACAGTACTAGGTCCCCTCCTATTTGTTATATACCTACATAAATGATTTTGTGATTTAGAAATGCCTGGGATCCTGTGTCGTCTGATGCAGACGACACAGTACTATTGATAAAAAAAAATGGCGCTTTAACCGAAACTTTTCAAAAGCAAATAGAACAATCAACATAGCCTATGACTAGCTAAGTGAAAATCTGTTAGCCTTGAATGAGCAAAAAACTGTTTACATGCCCTTTGCTTGTTGAAAGTCCGAATTACCCCTTCAACATTCAGGATTGAAATATTTAATTGTGGCCCTACCCTAAGTAAACAAAAAATAAAATGAGTTGACGTGAAGAAATACCTAGGGATTTACATTGACCATACGCTAAAATGGGACCAACATTAAACTTATCTCACAAATAGACTTAGGAGTACCACCTTTCTACTATCATCCAGGTTGAAATCTATCCTGAAAAAAGAACAACTAAGACCAATATAATATATCGCACTAGGACTGGAATAATAGCGTGAGGTTCAACAGCAGACTGTCATATAAAAAAACTAGACACAACTCATAAGTGTTCACTAACCCTACAACTCTTCCAAAGTAGAGAGCTACATGGAAAAAATACTCATCCGCGATAATTAATTTCGTGAAAATTATACATATATCTGATATGAACATATTCTGAACAATACCTATCCAAACAATAATATCATATCACTAACAACCCTAAAAGTATTGAATTAAACAGTATGAAAGGTATAGACTAGCTGATTAACAAAATGACTATTACCTTGAAGACTGACCAATAACAATAATCCTATAAAGACTGCCCATGCACAGGCCAAGGCCTTGGTGGGATTTCCCAAAATGACTACCCCATCTTCAATACCTAATGCTATACATATATTTTTGTTATATAGTTTTCGGTTTTTTGTTCGTTACTAATATTTCTTTAATAATTAATTGTACCTTTGGGAAATAAAAGCTTTATCTCTCAATGTAGCCAGGTTTTAGAATATTTACAGTTTCTAGATTTTTGAAAACATGCTTCGATTTGGTGGTTATCATTATTCTGTCTTCTCATGAGAAGCCTATTCTGGGGCCTGTTCACGAAAACAGATTATCTATTTGGAAAATCTCCTGGGAGAGATAGTCTCCCTCGGGAGACCGTCCCTTCCTGATGTCTCCTGGGCTCGTCTATTTTACTGAATAGCTCCCATGTATATAACATTTTTAGTGGACCCAGGATATAGGAGGAGGGATGGGGAGCCATTTTTTACTTACTTTTATGAGAATAACAACGCTGCAAAGTCCTTGTCACATGGGTTTATTATTCTATTGGAGTTCTAGAGATTCTTGTTGGCTGTTAAATTTATTGTTTGTTTCGTGTGGAATGATTGAAATAGCTATTTCTGATGATTTCCACCAATTTTGGCCCCCAAAACATGAAATAGGTACGCTTTTTTTTTCTTCAGATCATCTTTGATCATTAGTAGTGCCATTTAATGGTCTTGATTCACCTGTTTACACTTTTTCTAATGTTATTATACACATTGATGGTGATTTCAGACAGTTTTCCAGGTTTTTGACTCATAAAACCAATTTTGGGAGCTGAACCTTTGGTAAAACCTCAATTTCCGCGTCTTTGGTCAAAATCGACTTCATATTCGGTCTTCTCGTCCCCAAAAACATGGAAAAAGATACATCAAAAGCTCATGGTACTAACATGTTGCTAAAACGCAAAAAGTACCTATTTTTACACACATTTTCACTCTTAACACCCCTGGGTATATTCCGATCGGGCTGAAAAGTTTCGGGACACAACTAGGGCCCAAATGGAGCATGTGTGCGAAAGAGCGAATTTTTTAGACCGAAAATGAAGCCGGTACACGTGATACGGCGGACGGACATTGCATTTTTGGAATCTACGCACCTTGAAACGGAAAAGAAAAAATTTTGAGGGGGGTGTTATAAAAATTTTTGCTAAGCGAATACATAGGTGTATTATTCGCAGAATAATAAACCAAAAGAGACATGATCAAAATGAATGATGAATGATCAAAATGATCGATGTGGTAGCGGATTAACGAAGGATGATACACGATAATACTATCAAATAAACAAGAAGTGAGAAAGTAAAACTATCTCTTTCAAGAAAAGATGCGTGATTAGATGTCTCTTTTGAAAGAGATAGAAAATGCCAAGATGGCCGCCATCTATCTGTTCTAGAAGTTATGGGGGAGTAAGCAAAAGAGACATCTCTTTTTGGTCTAACTCTTTTGGCAAAAGAGAGTTTTATAGTATCCATGATAGGGTTATTCAACTTCCAAAAGAGAGTTGGCGGCCATCTTGGTATTTTCTATCTCTTTCAGAGAGACACCTAATTAGGTGTCCTTTCTCGAAAGAAAGAGTCTCTCTCTCATTTCTCATTTGTTTAGTTAAATCATGTGTCATCCTTCGTTCATCCGCTACCATATCGGTCATTTTGATATGTGTTTGTTCATCTCTTAAAGGTAAGTCGATTGTTCATTACAAATATATACATATTATCTATTCTTGAGTAAAAACTTCCAAGTACGGGTTGAGGTAGACCACGGGAGCTATTTGGTAAAATAGGTGAACCCGGAAGACATTATAAGAGCCTGTCTCCCGAGGGAGACTATCTCTCCTTGAAGATTTTCAAAATAGATAATCTCTTTTCACTATCTCTTTTAGTGAATAGTCCCCCAGAATAACCATAACATGGCTACTATAAAAATCTCTTGCCATAAGAGATAGTTGTACGGAAAAGAGTTATCTCTTTTGCTTAATGAATAGACCCCATCATATTGTTTATTTCCACCCTAAGGTAGGTATACAATTTTCGTTTGCAGTGGAACATATATGTTTCGTTCGAATTTGGAGTCAAGTAGTGGTAAAAAATGTATGGCTGTTTTGAAAGATCTATTTCGGAGAGTGAGTGTTTCCTCTACGGTTGGAGATTTAAGGACATAGTATAGTTAGGTGTGGGAAGTATAGTAATAAAACTGTCATCGTGTTTTTAGGTATGGGTTATATGTAATATGGGTCATATTTAGTAGGGTGGATTTATTATTATATTGACATATCCAAGGAGTACCTACCTATGAGATATCCTCGGTTCTCACGTTAATTAAACTTGGATATATGTGATGGATGCTAAACAAATTTTCCTCCTGGAAATGAATGAGTTCATTGCCATTCTGTTTGGCTAGTTTGGTAAGTTGATGAAGTAGGTACCTACCATTTGGGGTTTATGGATGTGAGTGGGGGGCGGATGTGTGGTCGTTAAAGTGGGCTTTTAAACTTTATTAGGTATTTTAAGAGTTTCGATATTAAACATGGAATATATCGATTTGTGTGACTTCGGTAGGTATCTTGATCCGGGGGACGTATAATAAAGAAGTAGGTAGGTACCGTTGTTCTAGCTCTTGAGGAGGTCACTAGTAATAGAGTATTGATGGTTTAGAGTTCAGTTGTTCTCTTATGTCCTCTTGATCGTGTTTGAGATACGTTTTCTTTATTGTTGGGTTTCTTCGTCACAGCTCCAAGAAGCATCAAGTAAAAAATATTGTTGCTTCCATGTTCCTGTTAGGTATATAAGAATGGAAGTATGGTGATAACATCAAAAATAGGTGCGTGATAAAACCATGGGATCTTGTTCAGAAGTGCTCAAAGCGGGTTTCTAGACTGTTTTCCGCTTGACGTTGCTCCGTATGTACTTATGTATGTTGGAATTTCAAATGGTCATAACTTCTCAAAATACGGTCTTTTTTTCGGTTTCTTTTTGGGTTCAGCTCGTTAAACTCTTCAATTTGAGATGAGAACGAGCTTTCCAGGTAGAAAAATAAGATAGTCATGACGGGTTTTCTAATTTTTCGATTTTCAACGATAACTGCCCTAAAAGCGGACCAAAATTAGTGCGGTTGGTGCCAAAATATCCGTTAGGATGTTTAAATAATGCCTACTGTTTTGAGCTCGATCGCATTCGATTTGGCTGATTGACAGCAAAAAATATGTCAATGGGCCCAACATTTCCTAGGTTTACTACCTAACTGACGTTGGAGTAGTGTCAAATGTGGTTGAAAGTGAGGTTCCTATGCAAGTTTATTATATTTCCATGCTCAGTATAGTATATTATCATGATCTGCTCGTCAGACCATGAGCAGCCAGTTGGGCCAAAATGGGTGGCCAGTCTTGTCTTCCAAACTATTCTTGTTTTTAGGCAGATTGAGTTGGAGAATTCGGGAAGTGTATATTTAAAAAGTCGATCTGTTTGATGTGTTGTGAATAAAGGAGTTATGGTTGAACCCACTCGCTTTGCAATATATTATCGTATTTCTTGGCATCCTTGGAATCGAGGGTGCCAGTGGCAAATTTCGTAAGTGAATCTAGTCTGTTGACGAGTCCCTTCTTCCGTCTGTGGGGCCTACGTGTTATCTGACTTTGGGTAAATGTCATCTTGGTTGGTACTGAGGGGATTTTGTAATGGTATTGGATACATTGTGAATTGGTAAGCGAATTTCTGTATTTGAGGATTCCATGTGGTTTGGTAAATATCCACATATTCGAGTCCAGTGGAACTGGTCTGTTATGATTCCTCTTTGTTCAGGTGTTCGTCAGAAAGGTATTGAAACATTGATGTAAGTAGGTATATCAGATTCATCCATTTCTAATGAATTGGGGTCTTAGTTGCAGTGTCCGATAATAGAGAGTTCCTAGGACATACAGTCATACCAATAGGGCCTCTGGGAGATATGGCTGTTAGGGCGAGCAACATGGATGCTAACCCGTTGCCATGGGTTACGAGAGACAACTGGGCATAATAGACCATATCTCAAAGGACGTACATTCCTGGCTGTATCTTGAAGTACTGCGAATTCAACCCCTTCCATCTCAAAAGACAAAAAACTACACACATACATAAAAGAAACCACTACCAGCTCTTGAAGTCATTGTTATCAATTGAGTAGGCCAGCTGCAAAACCAGACCAAACGAAATGATGAGAAAAACTGGTAGAAACTGTGAGGTAAAGCTAGGTACCATTTTTCTTTTACGAATACCTTCAGAAATTAATCATAGAAAAGGCCTGTTAAATTTGATCAACGTTCCTTCAACGTTAAATTAGTTATTGCAAAATTAAAGTAGGATATAACTGGTTTTGCTTCTGCAATAGGTAGGTATTTGGCTGATGTTGCAACTGTTATGAAAGTGTGTGCGATTGCAAAACCAGCTATACATTTGTGAAACTAGGTTTTATTGTGAGGAAAAAGTAGGTCTAAACAAAGGAAGCTCAACCGTTTGAAACCATTATGTTTTTTAGGTTAAGAAAAAACTACAGAACAGAAGGTAGTACTAACAGAATGTTTTGCAGTGGGTGCACTAAAACAATAGGTTCACGAAAAAATCAGCAAAACTTGAGTTAGTACCTAATCGGAAAAAGTTCGTCAAGGAAGAAAGTCACGTACCTACTGAATTTTTTGTTGTTGCTAAATTTGCGGAAAAGCAAGAAAGTTTAAATCAATTTTTTCATCCTCACTGTCCACCAAAAATAGAAATCTATAGGTTCTGGTTCATTTTGTTGATCTTCTCCAGTGATGTTTGTGTATGTCTCCATAACAACTTCTCTTTCCTGTTGATCAGTTGATTCTCTTGAGCAGAAACTGGAGGTAGGTATTTGGGTTGTGAAAATGTTTTTGTATTAGGAAAGTTCATTGCGATCACGATTTCACCATAGCGCGAGTTCCGAGCAGTAGTTTCGGTTTTCAACGTCAGACTACTTTGAGGTTCCGTCTAGTCGTTAGGTACGTTTGACAGGATCGAGATGCGATGCTCTATGTAGGTATGTGTTCAAATACGTCAGGTGTATCCACAAAACGATACAGATGATTTCGGCGTTTTGACTTCATTCTTCTAGGTATGAGAGTATGGACTTCAACAATGATTTCCTCGATCAACGCTGTTAAAGATCTTATTCAGTCAAAAGTTGTGTCCTCAATGATGAATTTAGTTGGACAAAGGACATACCTGAAATATCATTGAAACTGAAAAATTACTTGGAAATAGACGAAAGGGAATGTGTACTTACAGAACCAACATTTGTAAGGAGTCCTTTTGTCATTCATTGCCTGCCGTAGATTATATTTTTACAATCCCAACTCACTGGAGATTTTAGGTTAAACCATCAGTCGATATACACTCCAATAATTTCCTAGTTATGCTTTAAAAAAATTTTGTTTTTCCGCATTACTGCATCAGTTATCAAAGATAGGTAACGATTTAGGTAGGTAAAGAAAAAAATCGTTTACTGAATGCTGGAACATTGTGTGAAAGTGAAGGTGGCCGGTAAGAACTCCGGCAGTGAAATCATGATGAGCGACAGAAAGACACTAATTGCCTATGCAACGGGCATGGGTGGAGCTTAAAATATACTAGGTATGCTTTGTCTGCTGTGCCAGCAAAGTCGTCTGGCTTTATTACCCCAGAGAGTCGGGTAAAGCCTTATTTTTTTTTTTTGTAAGTGTCTGTCTGGCAAGCTATTCATAGCAGTACTCTTTTTATCTTTTAAAAGCAGCGCATCGCTATAATAGCGAATTTTCGAAGAAATAATCGTGCTATTGCGTAAAAAGATGGTATAGCGAGAAACCATACCACTTATCGTAAAATTACATAGTTTTTTCTGATTTTAGCAGTTTTTACCGGTTTTTGACCCTTACAAAATCAAACGTGACCACCTTTTGGTTTATTATTCTGTGAATAATACACCTATGTATTCGCTCAGCAAAAATTTTGTATAACACCCCCTCAAACTTTTTTCTTTTCCGTTTCAAGGTGCGTAGATTCCAAAAACGCAATGTCCGTCCGCCGTACGCCGTATCACGTGTACAGGCTTCATTTTTGGTCTAAAAAAATCGTTCTTTCGCACACATGCTCCATTTGGGCCCTAGTTGTGTCCCGAAACTTTTCAGCCCGATCGGAATATACCCAGGGGTGTTATGAGTGAAAATGTGTGTAAAAATAGGTACTTTTTGCGGTTTAGCAACATGTTGGTAACGTGAGCTTCTGAGATACCTTTTTCCATGTTTTTGGGGACGAGAAGACCGAATATGAAGTCGATTTGGACCAAAGAGTGGAAAATTGAGTTCTACCAAATGTTCAGCTCCCAACATTTATTTTTTATGAGTGAAAAACCTGGGAAATCGTCTGAAATCACCATCAATTTGTATAATAGCACTGGAAGTAGTATCAACACGTGGATCAAGACGATTAAATGGCGCTACCAATGATCGAAGATAGGTTAAAAAAAAAAAAACCACAGTCATGCAGCATGGCTATAAGAGCGAATTTTCGAAGAAATAACTGATTTTATGTAAAACTGTTTTATCTCAAGAAATAACCACGTTCCTTCATCTTCAAAGTGCTCCAGTTTGAGAACGGAATGAGATATCGCAATTCTGATTTCACCATCGTGTTCAGCGTAGAAAAACCTTTAAAATGAGGTGTCACTTGTCAGACTGTTTCATTTTGGGAATTTATGGGTAATTTTTCCCCCCTAAAACTCCCCAAAACTCCCCCTTAGAGTGACCCGATTCTGCCCATCTACGAACTTAGCCTGTCGATTGCCAAGACAGATTTTTCATGCAAATTTGAACTTTTTATCTCAATTCTGTCGAGAGTTATCGTCTGGAATGACACATACATATATAAATATATAAATATATATATATATATATATATATATATATATATATATATAATTTTTGGTGTCTTTCGGCAGTGAATTCAGGATGGTCTGAAACGGATTTTGGTATAAAAATCTTTCGGAAATTCGAGTTTTAAAAACTTTGGACCGAGAACAATAGCTTCCTTTTCTTCGAAAATTCGCTAAAAGCGTAGGTACCTAATTTGTGTTTTGGGGCCAAGATTAATGGAAACCACCAGAAATAGCTATTTCGATTATTTCACATGAAAGAAACAATAAATGAACAGCCAACATTTCTGTACGTATGTCCAATAGAATAATAAACCCATGTGACAAGGACTTTGCAGCGTTTGTGTTTTAGTAACATGTTAGTAAAATGAGCTTTTGAGGTATCGTTTTCCATGTTTTTGGGGACGAGAAGACCGAATATGAAGTCGATTTTGACCAAGGAGTGGAAATTTGAGGTTTTTTTAGAACAATATTATATCATTGAACTAGTCCCTCCGTCGTGAATCACCATCCCTCTCAACGTCAGGTGAATTAATTTTGATTTCAGTCCCTAATACCTATTTTTGACACCCAAAAATACAAATTTGACCCCTATTCTGTATGAAAAACAACTGAAATGGTATTTTCAATGATTTTATATAAATTATTCACGAATTTAACCGTTTTTACCGATTTTTAATCCCTAAAAACTCAAATTTGACCCCCTCCCCCTTGTTTTTATTTTTTTAGTTTGATATATTATATATATATATATATATATATATATATATATATATATATATATATATATATAAATTTTGTTAAGTCTAGGGATGAATTCAGGGTGCTGTGGAACGGGTTTGCCTATAAAAAAAAATTAAAAAATTCGTGTTCTGACAATTTTGGCCCCATTCGTCATTTTCTTCGGAAATTCGCTAAAAGGTCACTTGAAGGTAATTTTCAGGTAATTGAATGAAAAAAGAGGGGGATAAAAAGCTTGAAAGTTACATAAAATGGGTTTATTCACAAAAATAAAGTGTTGAACAAAGATGAACCTTTTCGTTTTCATTAGCTTCTCATTCACATCATAGATCATGTAAACTATTAAATTGAAGCACATTAGGAGTCATTTTGGTATTAATACTGCCTAGTAGCAGTGTAATAAATGGAACTAGTCTAGTAAAAAAGCGCTGGGCAAACAGTGGATTTAGGTAGTTGCAGCCTCTGCTCTGGTAGATTTTATTTGTTCTTCCCAAATCTTTTCGTTCATCTTCATGTTTTCTCGATATGAAACTTTGGGAAATATATTTTTTTGCGAGGTTTCGTGACTTTCTGGCAATGGGAAGGTTTTCTTTGTCAGATAATTATGTCGTCAACACTTTTGGTGAACCTCTCAAGAAAGAACTGTCGCGGCAAAGGGGGTCCCAGTGACGTTATGAAAAACGATCGTTTTTGGCAAAGTCTTGCTAAAGAATACCGTCATATTTCCATTTTTGCACTCTGCTGCAAGAATTTGTTGCACAACTAGGCTTCATTATAAAGAATTCATTCCATAAAGAAACGTGAAAATTCCACCATGAGTAATTTCTCACAAACTATCCCTTCTCCTTCACACTGAGAATTCATAACTTATGTGGGATAATATATTGGACATTATTTTTTCTTCGGAAGACTTGAACGAACAACTGAAAATTTTGTAACTCCGACGAGTTTTCGATTTTATCTCCTCGCTACATGACTCGCTACGTGTCGACATGAATTTCGACGTTCGGAATTTTTCTGCTTGGCTAGACCAAAAATTGAGTCGATTGCAAAAAACCATAAAATTAGGATATGAGCTACAGTCTGGACTTCGCACGCAAATTTTGTCACACACATGGATATACCACCTGTGATTTTTTTTCCCCACACGTTTTTGTTTTAGAATGGTCTCAAATGGATGTACGTGGTCATTTTTTCTCTAGGCTTTGAAATCCTAGTTTTGAGGAGCATTCCTAAAAAAGAATATACCCACATTACACTACACATCTGTCTCATTAGGTCAGGGGAACTTAGCGTAGCATCAATCATAAATCCTGTTGTCACCTGGTGAATCAATCGTCTAGGATCAGGATTGTGGATCGATGACCTTTGCAAGTAGGTTCACCAAAAAATCTTGCTTGTACGTGTTTCACTATGATTCAGAGGGGTTAAATTCACTATCCTCAACCCCAAAAAGAATTTATAATGAATTGAATTTCTGTGTGTTCTTTGTGAAACCATTAGTGGGCCAGCTTCGAGAGACGAACGAGCAGTACAAAATATCATCTTTGACAACTTAGATACTTACCTAATTATTTTTTTAAATTTTCCTCTCAGATACTAAATGTAGGTAATATAATACGTTTCTAACGAATTAATGTAATTATGTTGTAGAATAAATTCAAAATAGATACCTACTTTCTTTTCTATGTCAAATCAGTTTTCATTGGATAACATTCCATCTGACATGATTATTTATTGAATTTTCAGGTTTGTCCAAAGGTGTTGGTTTCATACGGTTTGACCAACGGATAGAAGCTGAACGAGCTATTCAAGAGCTGAACGGGACGATTCCCAAGGGGTCCACTGAGCCGATAACTGTGAAATTCGCCAACAACCCTAGCAACAATAATAAGGCATTACCCCCACTTGCTGCTTACCTAACTCCTCAAGCAGCCCGAAGATTTGGGGGCCCTATCCACCACCCAACTGGTCGCTTCAGGTACAGTGCTCTGTCTTCATTCCCCAGGTAGGGTCTGTGATGGTCTAGGCTTCCCTTTCACGAAACAATCATCCACCACATTGAATAATTTTGATTCATTTTGATATGATTCCTACTGGAGTGCTAATATTTTCCTTAACACATTGTTTTAGTTTAGTCCATTCAGAATCCCTAATACCTGGAGTTACTGATTTCTTATTTCCTGTTTTATTTTTACCCAAGTAAGGTGTATCCAAAAGGAGGGTAATGTGTTTGGCCTCTGTATGTGACTGGGGGTTGTTGTTTTTTGTGAAAACAGATTGTCTCGTTGGATCACTTAAATTTCTTATTGACACCTCCTGAGTGTCTTTAAATGATTAACATTCAGTAAATTTCATGACTATTAGTGAACACGAATAGCCTGTCCAGGTATTATTGAAATCCTGGGTTGGATCCTCAACCCTCCACCTACCTAATTACTGTTTTCCTGGGCCCCAACATAATACTATCACAAATTACCCGAATTGATTTATATTTCGGCGCATCAATGAGTTTGCCTCAAGGGATTCCTTTCCTCAGATTGTTAGGTACCTATTCATTAGTTACATACAAATGCAGCTTCTGATAAATTATCATGAAAAAGAATTGATTATAGTTTGCCTGTATAGAAATGATGCAAATTAAGATAAAATCTGAAAAAGAAGTGCGTTTTTCGAACCTTTTAATTTTGGAAGAGTTTTTGGTTTTAGTGAATTTTTAAGAAAGTATGCTATTTGCAATGGGGCCACAATTTTTGGTACCGGCATGGAATTTTCTATTATTATCCCATTTCAGTGTATTTTGAATTAATCCCTGGATTATATATATAATATATATATACACAAACTTGGAAACGGGAAAACACTCTTGGTGATATAATATATTAAATTTGGTAGCAGAGGGTAGAAATTTAAAGATCAATGATTGGGCCGAAGACGCCGGCAGGCGAATATATATATATATTCAGTCTGTCAATATAAATTAAGATAAACCAGAAGTGATAGTGACAAATCATTTATCAAGTGCAAATGGGCAGGCTGAGAGCGACTCAAAATACGGACTTCACCATAATTCAGCATGCAAAAAAAAAAAAAATCATGTGCTATCTGTAGTAATTATTAATGAAATAGTTTTGAAATTATTATAACAGCACTATCAAACTTTAGTTGGGATCATGCTCGGTATTTTGGCCACCTCCTTAGTGGAAAACCGATTGTCAAATTCAAGCACAGTGTCACAGGTATTTTTTAATTACAACCCAAGGCAGCAAATGACGGGCAGACCCGAATCAGACTAAGTGTTAGGTAATACCGGTCGAATGCCCATGTGAAAGTTGACTTGGTGATAAGCATGTGAATTCAGCCAAGTGGCTGCCACAAGTCTTATCTTGGGTGACATTCCTATTACTTATTCCTTCTAGATGTTCTTAACGTAATTTACTTGTTTGCGTATTTATGGATGATTTCCCAATGTGTGTATATTCTCTTTTTCATAATATACTTTTCAGTAAATCATTCACTGGCATAAACATGCACTTATGTACTATAAAACTGATCATATATTAGAAGGCAGCCAAAATGCTGCCATGCTCCCGTCCGTGTGAGTTTGAATGGAGCACCAGCTCGAAAGTTAACTGATTTTATCCATCGAGTTCCTCCTAAGTATGCCACAACAAGTCACACGTGTCTCTTGCAAGTATGGACCCAAAACGGAAAATTTTGGAACGAAATTTGTTGTTTTCAAAAATAGCAGAAACCCATTGTATGATTTAAGTTACAAATTAGTTCCTTTGTAATGTGTAAGGTGTCCCAAAAATTATGAGCTTTTTGATCAAGGAATAAATCAGTAAAATTTCAATGAGAAAACGCTGCAAAGTCCTTGTCACATGGGTTTATTATCCTATTGGACATACCTACAGAAACGCTCGCTGTTCGTTTATTGTTTCTTTCATAATATGTAGTAAATATTGAAATACCTATTTTTATGGTTTCCACCAATTAGATCCTAATTCCACGAATTAGGCTCCTATTTGTGACAACTTATCTTTGATCATTGAAACTGTAATTTAAGTGTCTTGATTCACCTGTCAATATTACTTCTAGTGTTATTATACGAATGGTTAGTGATTTCAGACAATTTCCCAGGTTTTGATTCATAAGAAATGAATTTTGGGAGCCAAACCTTTGTTACAACATCAATTCGTCACTGTTTGGTCAAAATCAACTTCATATTCGGTCTTCTCGCTATGAAAAAAACGGAAAACGATACCTCGCAGGCCCATGTTCACTAAACCTAAAACAAAACCCCAACCCCCCCCCCTAACCCCCCCCCCCCCCCCCCCCAATAACATCCCTGGGTGTTGATCGGGCTGCCGAGCTTCCGAGCAAAACTAGGCTCCGAATGTGTTCCCAAATGGTGTGAGGAAGAACGACGATTTTAGACCAAAATGAACGTACTTAAGTAAATTTAAGGCTGAAACTTCGTCAGAACCTCAATTTTTCACTCTTCGGTCAAAATCGACTGCATATTCGTCTTCTCTTCCTAAAAAAAAACATGTAAAACGATACCTCAAAATCTCATGTTACTAAAACACCAAAAAACCCTATTTTTACGCCCATATTCCCCTCACAACACCTTTCGGTATATTCCGATCGGGCTGCAAAGTTTCGGAGCACAACTAGGGCCCAAATTGAGGTTGTGTGCAAAGGAACGAATTTTTTAGACCGAAAATAAAGTAGATGTGGATGATACGGCGGATGGGCATTGCACTTTCGGAATCTACGCACCTTGAAACATAAAAGAAAAATTGTTGAGGGGGTGTTATAAAAATCTTGCTGAGCCCGAATACATAGGTATATTATTGACAGAATAATAAACCAAAACCTGGGAAATTGTCTAAAATCATCATAGATTTGTATAATAACACTGGAAGTAGTATCAACAGGTGAATCAAGATAATTAAATGGCACTATCAGTGATGTATATTATATAAATAAAAATAATGTGTATTAATCAATTCGCCATGATGTAGATAGACTCATTGAGGGCACATCAATGTCTTCGTCAAGGGCTAGATACGGGTCGAAGGGGGACTCCCGTTTCAGGTGACATTGACATACCCATGTCAATTGGCCCTCGGACCACTGGTCATAATCCCCCAAAACCAACTAAGTATGACGGTTCTGTTGCCTGGGAGGAGTACCAAACACAGTTCTCAATAATTGCACAGGTGAACAGTTGGAGTGATTGTGAGATGGGGGAGCATTTTGTAGCACCTCTCTCTCGGGCACCCCTGAAGTTGTCCACGACCTACCTAGAGCTCATCAGGCTAGCTTCCAAAAGTTGTCAGAAGCATTCCAAGCGTAGAACATTGGAGCACACTGCTCCATACCCAACTACAGAGTCGCAAGCAGCGCAGTGGGGAAACACTAGCCGAAATGACCACTGATATTGAGCGATTAGCACGAGGATTGTTCCCGGATCGCCCATCAGATGCCGTTGAAAGGATAGCGATCAGGTCCTTCATACATGCTATCGAGAATGCGAATGTGAGGTTAGCTGTCAGCATATCTACTCCTACCACATTGAGAGAGGCTCTGCTAACAGCGCAAGTACATGAAGCTGACGGTGTAACACTCCCGACACAAGCTGAAGGACCTTCGAGGTGTTACGAATGCAGAGGCATAGGTCATTTCCGTAGGGAATGCCCCAAAAGACCTCAGAAGGAAAACTAGAGATAGTCAGGGCAACAGGCCGTGCCCAGGCTAATACCTTGTTAAATGGTCCATATAGACGTGTAAAGGGCCCACCAAGTGCCCTCTTTGTGGATGTGGAGCTAGGAAGACAACGTTGTGAGTTGCTGGTTGACACAGGCGCTACAGTTTCTATTCTGAGACCTGATGTAGCGCAAGTTCATGGATTGTCTGTGCAGCCATCAGCAACTAATGTCCTCACAACGGCTGGGCAAGGTGGTCTCAAGGTTTTAGGGGAGAGTAAAGCCACAATAAAAGGGAAAATGCAAGTGCAACTTTTTTTTCTTTTTTTTTCATTTCAAACATTTCAGATAAGGACATCTTAGGGTTGGATTGGATTTTTTAGAGCAAGTTGAGGCCAGGTTTATGTGCCGCAAGTCCATTGATCCCTCTTGGGTAGGTTTGGAAAGCAGCAGCTCTCTTGAAGAAATATACCAACATATTTGGTGTTGGGAACCAACCATTAGGAAGGTGTTCAATTGTGTGCCATTCCATAGACACTGATGATGCAAGGCCAATAAAGCAGAACCCTAGAAGGATGCCATACTCGCAGCAGCAACATGTTGACAAGTTGTTCAAGGAGATGGTTGACCAGAGGGTGATAGAACCCTCGCAAAGTACCTGGGCTTCTCCAGTTGTTTTAGTCCCCAAGAAGGATGGCTCGACCCGTTTCTGCATTGATTACCGACGCCTCAGTTCAGTGAACAAAAAGGACTCCTATGCCTTGCCATGCATTCAGAGCATGCTTGATGCGCTCATCGGCTCGAGTTGGTTCTGTTGTCTTGACTTCAAAAGTGGGCACTGGCAGGTTGCCATGAACAAATCGGATAAGGAGAAAACTGTGTTCACATTGTATGGTAAGGGGTTATGGCAGTTCAAAGTTCTCCCTTTTGGCCTTTGCAATGCTTCAGCCACCTTCCAGAGGTTGATGGAAAGGGTCATACCAGCTGGTCTTGGACTAGTGTATTTGGATGACATCATTATTCATGGCTCAGAGTTTAATGACGTTTTAAGAAAACTAGAAGGGGTATTTCTGAGACTCAGGGATGCGGGACTGCAAATCCACCCAAAGAAATGTACTTCCTTCCAGCGAGAAACTCACTATTTAGGGCATGTCATATCAGGAGAGGGAGTGCATACAGACCCAAAGAAGACTCAGGCAGTAGAACAGTGGCCAGCCCCTAAAACCAAGAGAGAAGTTCGCTCATTCATGGGTACATGCTCTTACTACAAGAGATTTGTAAAGGATTTTGCAAAAGTAGCCCAGCCACTGCATTGTCTTATGGACAACCATAGTCCTTTTGTCTGGACTGAGCAACGTGAGGACAGTTTCAATCAGCTCAAGAAAGCCATGATTACCTCCCCAGTTCTGGCATTTCCAGACTTGACAAGGCCTTACTACCTGGATTGTGATGCCAGTGCCCATTCTGTGGGAGCTGTCTTATCACAATGCATCAATGGAGAAGAAAGAGTGGTTGCCTACTACAGTAAAAGTTTGTCAACACAACAGAAGAACTACTGTGCGACAAGGCGAGAACATTTGGCTGCGGTGTTGAGTATTGAGCATTTTCATGAATATCTGTATGGCACCCAATTCACATTGCGGACAGATCATGCCTCCCTAACATGGTTGATGTCATTTAGGAGACCAGAAGGGCAGCTAGCGAGATGGTTGGAGACACTTCAAACTTACTTTTTTGACCAGGATTGATTTAACTTACTTATCTGTCCGTCGATCGACCAGGAAAATCTCATGGGAATGCCGAATGACTCTCCAGACGTCCCTGCGGGAACACATGTTCATTCTCCGACCGAAAAGAGAGGCTATTCCAGTTCCAAAGAGTAAATTTCATTGGTAAGGCAACAGTACAGACGGAGGGTTGGCAGGACGATGTCATCCGGACTGTAATTGCCAGGTTGCAAACAAAATTAAAGCCATCAGTGGAAGAATTGACTCCAATGGATCCAAAAGTTAAGCAGCTAATGGCAAGATGGGACTCCCTGCAAGCAAAGGATGGAATTTTGTGGCACAGGTGGGAGAAACTACGCGGCAGGAGCTATTGGCAAGTGGTAGTCCCAGAGAATCGGACCACCCAAGTACTCCAACAATGCCACAACAGCCCCACTGGGGGTCACTTTGGATTTTTCAAGACACTTGGTAAGGTTCGCCAGCACTACTTCTGGCCAAGTATGGCATCAGATACCAAAGTGTGGTGCAAGACATGTGCTGATTGCCAAATGATCAAAGGGTCCCATCAAACAAAGCCAGCGCCTCTCAAACAGTTCATGGTTCATTTGAAAGAGTTGGCATGGACATTCTTGGACCCTTCCCATGCACAAAAATGGGTAACCGCTATGTTCTTGTAATTTCTTACTATTTCACAACGTGGCCTGAGGCGATAGCTGTCCCCAATCAAGAAGCAGAAACAGTTGCTTCAGCTCTGGTGGAATAAGTCGTCAGTCGCCATGGAGTTCCGGCAGAAATACATACGGATCAAGGGCGCAACTTTGAGTCAAAGCTAGTGAATGAAATGAACGGACTGCTGGGGGTACGGCACACCCGATCCACCCCACTTCATCCCCAGTCCGGAGGGTTGGTGGAACGTCTAAATCGCACGATAACTAAGTACAGGACTCCCTCTGTAATCCGGCATCTCAGCTCTCCGGCACTCCCAGTAATCCAGCGTTTTGTATTCGAGTATGAGCTCAAAACTTGATTTGACTTTGGACTGGTGTCTGAGTAAACAAAGCGATGACTCAAGCCCCACTCACTCACTCCGTCAGTCTTAGTCACGATCGCGCTGCGTTTAGTGCTCAGTCTGTTCCGCGTACACAAGTACATATATGTACTGTATTTTGACAGTACAGTGTATATGTAATTAAAACTGATTTTTCAATGATAACTGCGTTTTTCTCGATATTTTCCAGTAATCCGGCATTTTCGATAATCCGGCAGTGCTCTGGTCCGATATCTGCCAGATTACAGAGGGAGTACCGTACTTGACTGCATTCATAAGTGCGAAAGAGGACAACTTCCCCAAGCTATTACCGTTTTTCCTGCTGGTGTATAGAAGCTCCCCTCATGTTACCACGGGGTTTTCTCCCGCCCTCATGGTTTATGGTCATGAACTCCAACTTCCTGAGGGTCTAGTGCGGCCGGTCCGGGATGAACCCCAGGTTTCAACAACCTATGCCTTCCAGTTGCGGAAGGATTTCTGTGAAATTCAGGAATTCGCCCGCCGGAACATGGGTAACCAAATGAAGCAACAGAAGGACAGGTTTGACAGACATGCTAAGCCAGTGAGTTTTCTGGAGGGAGACTGGGTGTGGGTGCATGAACCATGAAGAACTGTAGGGTGATGCCCAAAGCTACAGCCGCAGTGGACAGGCCCGTGGACCGTTCTGCAGAAGCGAAACGACGTGCTCTGTCAAGTACAACTTGAAGAATGAAATAATACATTCACGTTAATCGCATGGCCCGCGCTGATGTGAAGAAGACGGGGGTAACATGATGGCAACTCATCACATGTTTAGTTTCCGTTGTTGTGATTTTTAGATTTGGTAGAATTCGGGGTTTTTGATCTAAAAAGGATTATTGTTGATTATACGAGTTTTGTTGAACCGAACGGCATATTTTGTTACAATATATATATTTTTCAAGTATTTCCATTAAAATTTGACTGATTGATTAATTTATAAAAAGCTTGTACTTTTTGGGATATGCTTTAGAGCAATTCTCATAGACGAGATGGGTCTCCTAGATTACAAGGTATTGATCATTACAAGGTATTGAACAATAAAAAGATTTAAATTAGGAAGGTACATCAAAACTTGACAATGCACTCATGTAATGACACTTTTTATGGTGTTATCTCAATTTATCCCTCAGTCAAAATCATTTATAACTAGCTATATAACTAAAATCAATACACTTTTGGTTTATTATTTTCAGTAATAATAAACCTTAGAAGTCGACCATGAAAACATTTTGTTTAACCCCCCCGCCCTCAAATTTTATGGTTTACGTTTCAAGGGACATAGAATACGAATATGGAATAAAAAAATTTCCGACCGTCCATCGTCCACCGTCCGCCGCTTTTTCCTTTTTTCCATGAACTAAAATTCACGAAATTTCGTATACCTATGGGTCCCGTTTGGGCTCTAGTTGGTCCTCGAAGCTCGGCGTTACCGTCACTCAACTCTAAGGGGTGAAAAATAGGTGTTGAAATGTCCAGAGTATCCGTATCTCGGAAAACTGTATTTTGGTTTTCTCGCATTTTTAAATAGTTCGATTTTTTCTAAATTTTTGAGACCTTTCGGAGCATTCTACGATGTTGCCTTAAAATTTGCTATACGATTTCCCCTTTAGAGCAGGGTGTATGCAGGCATCAGGCTGTGTTGAGAGGACACATCACTGGTTTGTTGATAGCTGGACGGTATAGCACAGTAGCTTAACTAATGAATTGACCTGCTGAAGTTCCCGAGGTCGAAACCCTACCGGGACAGAACATTTTTTCACCCACATCAACAATTTCCCTTCAGAACTTCATTATTTGAGTTTCTTTTTGCCATTTTAGCTACTGTTTGTCAGCGACAGAGCTATTTTAGCAACATCTAACGCGTGATTTAGATAGGTACCTAGTAACGAGTACTGGGTTACAGAGGGTCTGCGATCTACATAATATGTATAGAATAGTACATATTATATAGAAGGGTTATCTTTACAGAGAGCTGTGGTCCGTAACAGAAGGCTGTTCCGTATTAAAATAATAAACTGTTGAGTAGGGATTTGCAGCTTTTTTTGTACACATCGACTCATTACTCTCATTTACATAATTTACATTAATTTCCTTACATAAGTTTAATTTTGGTGATCTTGTTATTAGATGTCTTTATCGATTGGAAACTATGTGCACCAGTTGCAGGTTATTGATTTTTTCATGTTTATATGAAGTCTGTTTGCATTTCTTAGGCAAACATGCCGCCTCCCGCCAATTTTACTGGGAAAACTTGAAAAAATGACCATTTCGATTTATCCTCATAGTGTGGTAGAGATTTTCCCCTCTATATTTCATTAGTTCTTATTGGGATATTTTTATCCATTCCCCCCGATTACATTTTGACTTATGGGGCGGGGAGGGGGTCATGATGCACTACCATTACTGAGCGATCTTCGAGGAAATGGAATAGGGAAGAAGGAAGGTCCACTTGGTAGAGAGAAGCTCGCCAACCCCCCATCACTCTGATTGCCCATGCACTGGATGTGGAATCTCATGCGGGCATAACGTACAGCTTAATGCCATCCTGGATTGCGAGAGATTCAATATTTATGTTAATAGGGTAGATACAATGTTCTATTATGACTAATGGTAATATTTTTATTTAACTTCGAATGAGTTTGATGAAACCTCCTTGAGATAATTTAAGTGGACAATCCTACTGCACGTACTGCTTTGGATTGAACTATTCCTGTGCCAGTTTGTTCCCCTATAGATAGCGCTGCTATGCTGGGATTTTTCTGTGCACTGACTATCATTGAGTTAGTGTTTCTTTTTCTTTATTCTATGCTGAGGATCTCCAGTAAATATCTGAGGGGCTGTGTCGCTAACAGTGAGCCTTTTGCATTGTCTAGTTACTGATGCAGCACATCTGGTGTTTCATTTACCTGTTACTCATCAGTCTCTTTGGAGATTTCCCTACATTTACGCACAGTGATAGGAACAAACTGAAGGAACGCTGGCAACAATACCAGAACAATTCAAAATTGTTCTTGAAAAGTCTTAAAATTAATAATTTGAGTGGCAGTGAATATTGTCTGTCGAACTGCAAAAGCATCTGCGGACATCCATTGAAATTAATATAAAAACGAAGTTTCAGAGAGGAAAAAACCTTATTTTGCAACGCGGTTCATTTATTTATTTTTTTATACATGGTTATTAGCTTTGTCAAATAAAGTTACTATTTTTTCCATCTGTCCCAATATCCTTGCGACCTGTCCCAATATCGTAGTCATTTCGATTCATAGACTTTTGTGTCAACTAAAATTTAAAAAAAAAAGTGGAACTTGTGTCTAATATACACTTGCTTGTACGATTTTACTGGAAAATAATCATTTGAAAACTGGGATAAGTACATAGCCTCGAACAACCTTGTGACATTATGATATATGATTATTAGCTGTTATAAAAACTTCAATATTATATGGTCTCTCATTTGACTATATTTTGTGCTAGATATAATATGAAACTTCCATGCGTATATTGAAATACAGGCGGAATGGAAATCGTGGAATAGCTTGTACCTATAATAAAATCCTGCTCTTATATAAATAAAGTGTTCACTACCTTCACCCGAATAGTGAACCTCTACGAGGATTTTGAAGTGCTTTCTCCAAGAATGACGTATGTTTACAGATTGGCTTTATATGTGCATAAATCCCTCGGCTTGTTCAAGAACAGAAGTGATGTGAGACCTACCAGGTTGAACACACAAACTATTCTATCAATAGCCCGCCCAAGCAATGACTTCTACATTTGGCAGTTGCCTTGGCTAGCACCCTCGGTTTTCGAAAACCTACCATCAGAATTTAAAACAACTAATTCTGTAGCCGTATTCAAGAAACTAACATTCCAACACTTGATGAATCGAACAATTGCCAAATCCATCATCCTTAAATTTAAATTTTGAATAATAGAAATGTCCATTCACAATGACCCTCCAAAAATCCACCATCCCTAGATTGAAATTCTGGATAACAGAAACTTACTACCACAACGACCTTCATTAGACGTTAAGTATACTAGATTTGGGTTTGAGTATACTGGATTTAAGTTTGTTAAAATTAAGATATTTAAGAAGTAGATATAATGTATAAAAATTATAAACTATAATGTATTACTGAACGAACGCATACACAAGCTGAGCTGGGAGAGAAACGAGCCGGGACAGGTCACTGACCTTAGGCTCAGGTAATAAACGAAGGAACGTTGCATTCATAATTTTACCTGTGAACCTATCTGTATTATGCAAAATGTGTAAATAAACTATTTATTTGGAAAAAAAAGTCACCAGTGGAGAACTAGCATTTGCTGCAACTTTGGACTTGAAAATTTAACTCAAAAACACCCAATGAAAAATTATATAGGTACTCAAACGCACGATAGGATTTTCCTCAAGGCCTGGTGTCGGCCGTGAGACAATTCTGAATGAACAGCTTCCGGGATCCTGATCGAAAAACGTTTAGGATTTCCTCAAGGCCGGGGGCTGCGCAGGCCGATTGCAACTTGTGTAGATTGTGATTGCATCAGTGTGTCCTTTGGCTATCAGAGGGGTGACTACTGACAATAGATGTAAGTATGTGCCTTGGTCCATTCTCAAATAGTTATGAAAATCTTTCCAGAATTCATCCAATTCTGATAGGAGAATAGTGTGAGAAAACTTTCTTGTCTCCAGAAGCCATTGTTTACACCATATACTTCTCTTGGACTTCTTCTTTTCTGGTGGCTTCAGACAGTCCGCAGCGACTATGCATCCAACTGCTGCAAAAATATCATCAGATTTTGCCATTGTCACAAGTAACTAAGAACTGGTGTAAAGCCTTGCCAATTTCCTGTGCCGTGTTCAGGGCAGCGGTTCAGTTCAGAAAATCCTCAAGGATTTCGCCTTGGTTATTATCCGTACCTGTGCGGCTTTGATGTATATTTTGTCCACACACTGATGGAAAGAAAGAAAAAATTTGCCTAGTTTCCTTCAGTATTTCTATATCAATAATAAGGTGGTATAGGTCAGTTAAACATAAGACCAGTCAGCTCAGTACAGATTAGGGTGCTATTTATACTATGATTTATGCATGAAGCACGTGTCGTTAGGAAAAAGTTGAAGATAATAATCTGTTGTTACCTATAATTTGGTTTGCACATGCGCAGTGGCTATACTAATCATGCCATCACGGTGAACTGTATAGGGGAAAATCTGGAAGATACACCCTAAATACCCACCAAATTCGAGTGAAATGGTGAAATGGTAGTGGTGGTGGTGGGTTCGGGTGAAATGGGTTGGTGGTAAATTGATCAGGTAGGTGCCTCGGACTTGATGTTTGCGCAAGCGCAGTAGCTTTACCGTTTATCCGATCTTGATAAAATTCATAGAGGATCATATAGTGCCCAACCCGAATGATTCCTGAAAATTTCATCAAAATCAGGTCATACGTTCGTGAGAATTGAGACCCCAGATTTCGCGTTCGCGCATGCGCAATGGCTATACCAATCATCCGATCGTGATGAAATTCATAGAGGACCATCTAGGAGCTACACCCTAAGTAGCCACCAAATTTTAGCAAAATCGAGTCATCGATTTGTAAAAATTTAGTACCACGGATTTTGCTTTGCGCATGCGTAGTGGCAATACCAATGATCCAACCGTTCTGAAATTCATAGGGGTTCATCTAGGGCCCGACCTGAATGATTCATGAAGGTTTCAACAAAATCGGATTTGAATTGAGGAAGCCATGCGTATGTTAAGGATTAGGGGACAGACAGACAGATACCGAACCATTTTTGTTCAGAAAGCTGTAAAATCGTAAAACCCGAGTATAAATTAAGATTTTTGGAGACGATAAAATTTTTTCCTCTCAATAGTGAATATATGTAATGAAAAACCATGTCTGACTATCTTAGAACTAGTTCCCACAGTGAAAAATGTTGAATAACTCAAATTTATTTCATGATGAAAACCCCAATAGGGTTGATGATATTTTAAATAAAGACAGGCTTTTCAAAATATTGCATGGGAGCTAAAAAGCGATTGCTAAATTGTGTGATCGGAGACTGAGCAGCTCTAATGTAACACACACTATTTTCCCTGTTTGTGCAAATTTCTTTAGCTATACTTCAAATTACACAATGCTGTATCAGAGATAGCTGTGCTGCAAGTTATTACATACAGTTCTATTATTGTACGAAGGTCGTCCAGAATGTAAGAAGCGCTCGCCTGTTTGGAGAGTGGAGAACTTATTTTTGTCAATGTGATAAGTAGGTACTGGGTGAAAGAGAACGAGTGGTGCTACAGGTCAGCACAACCACAGCCGTGGGCACAGTGAATTTTTGAAATGATTGTGCCAGGTTCAGCTAATGCCACCTCCATATATGAGGTTTGCTCGGATTTTTCATTGCTCATTTATTGTTCATTAATTAATTTATGTTAATTATTGTTAATTTATTTTCATTTTTAAATGTGGACTGATAATACACACAAATGAAAAATCCATCATGGATTATTTCACTGTATGGTGAGGGTGTAATGATTCGTGCTAATGTGAGAAAGTGGGTCAACCGTTTCAAGAAAGAACGGGAAAAAGTCAAAATCATGCAGTCAGCCTCCGTTTTTTGTACCAAAAGGGATCATCCGAGTAGGCCTTCAGGCCTCATTTGGATGGGATTCATTTATTTATTTCCAGTACTGGCAGAGCCCAATTAATTTAGAAATGATACAATCATGCCAGTTGTCCGAGGTATACAATAAAAAAATGTAAGCATTAATAACAAGATGAACAGTATTTTTTCTTCTTTTACATGAAAGTTATAATAATTATACTTGAGTTCGGTGTGAAATGAAGATCCACATTAGAGGATCGTTGAAGGGAAATGGGAAAGAGTAGGAAGAGATGGAAGTGTTACTACAGAGGTTTTAGGGCGTTTGTGGCTTTCGATTTTAAACTATTGAGGGAATCTTAGAATGTATCTATTTGTGGGTTGGTGCTGAGTAAATGGTTTGCCTGTCTTGGGAGTCTGGTTAACGGTTGGTGATATAAATAGTTAGTGGATTGGAAGGGGACGTGAAATGAAGGAGTGGAGGATGTGGTGTTTGGGAGTGTTGAGGTTAAATGGGATAATAGGTAGGGGCAGTCAATAAGGTTGTTAACTAATTTGAACAGAAATACACAATCCTAAGGATATTTTGAATCACAGTCCATTAACATTTTTTCACTGGCCTGAAGCAAGCTGTTGGCGGAAAACTCTCAGGCATGATGAGAAATTCCACAAAGCTGTGTTAGATGTGGAAAATTAGGTGACATGAGCTGAACTTGACGCAGTTATTCCAAAATTTCACTGTGAACGCAATTTTGGTTTTACTGACTAGGCCTGTAGCCAGGATTTGGTTTCAGAGGGGGAAGGACAATGATATCGTAATAAAAATTCCAGTCATGCGGCATGATCATATTGTCGAATTTTTTATGTAAAGTAGAGGTACCTTCTCAAACTAACCCTCAATTTATTATCATATAAATATATAAATTTATTATCAAACATTATCCACCATGTTGAATCATGGAAAATACTCCATATTTAATAGTTTATTTTCCTCTTAATGGCATAGTTATTAGAATAATGGTTTATTGATTGAAAAATTGCCACTTCCTCTATTTTTGTTGAATTTACTATATTTATTCAGATTTTGAGCGATTTACAGCAATAGAGCGGTTCATTTTTGGCCCACACAAACTCTAATGACGCAAATTTTCGTATCCCAACAATGTTTTAGCAAAGGGGTCGGATTTGATATTTTGAACTGACTGACTTTAGTTCTATCTGATCTGCAGTAATTCAGAATTTAAACCTTGAAATAAGCCTCTGACTGCACTGAAAAATGACGCGTTGGTCGAATTCAGAACAGATTGAAATTTTGAAGCAGCACCTACCCCTTCTGCTGGCGATTGGACGTTTCAGTAACGACTCAGCATATTTTTACTTGTTTCTGTATCGTCGTAAGCAGGCAGCATTACAGTCCACTAAATCTGTTTTATTGATATTCTAATAGGCTTATTTAACTAGGTGCCTACATTTACCTTTATTTACATAAATACAAGGGTCCGATGTATGGCATGAAAAATCTCACTTGAATCAGTTCAAAAAATAGTTAATATTTGGTTTTGGTTTAATATTCTGAAAATAATACACTGATGTATTGGCTCAGCAAACAAATTTTATAACACCCCCTCAAAATTTTTCTCTTCTACGTTTCAAGGTGCGTAGATCCCAACAATGCAATGTCTGTCCGCCGCATCATCCATAATCTACTTTATTTTTTGTCTACAAAATTCGTTCTTTCGCGCACAGGCTCCATTTGGGACCAACTTATGTCCCAAAACATTACAGCCTGATCTGCTATGGGTGAAAAACGCTGCAAAGTCCTGGTCACTTGGATTTCTTATTCTGTTGGGCATACCTTCAGAAATGTTGGCTGTTCATTTATTGTTTCTTTCATGTGCAATAATTGAAATGGCTATTTCTGATGGTTTCCACCAATTTTGGCCCCCCAAAACACGAATTACTCTTCTTTTTTTCAACTTATCTTTGATCATTGATAGTGCCATTTAATTGTTTTGATTCACTTGTTGACACTTTTTCTAATGATATTATACAGATTAATGGTGATTTCAGAGAATTTCCCTGGTTTTTGACTCATAATTTTTTTTTTTAGTGTTTATTTATTTTTTATATAACAACTAGTTACACAAATTTAGTAGGTAGTCATAAAAAATGAATTTTGGGAGCTGAACCTTCGTTACAACCTCAATTCTCCACTCTTCGGTCAAATCAAATTTATATTCGGTCTTCTCGCCCTAAAAAACATGGAAAGAGATACGTCAAGAGCTCATTGTGCTAAAATACCAAAACAACACCCATTTACACCCATTTTTTCACCCATAACACCCCTGGGTATATTCTGATAGGACTGCAAAGTTTCGGGACAAACTAGTGCCCAAATGGAGCCTGTGTGCGAAAGAACGAATTTTTTTAGACCGAAAATGAAATAATTGTGCATGATAGGTACGGCGGACGGACATTGCATTTTTGGGATCTACACACCTTGAAACGTAAAAGAAAAATTTTTTAGGGGGTGTTATAAATTTTTGCTGAGCGATTACATAGGTGTATTGCTCACAGAATAATAAACCAAAATGGGTGTAAAAATACTGTTTTTTGTGTTATAGTAACACGAGCTTGTGAAGTATCGTATGAAGTCGATTTTGACCAAACAGTGGAAAATTAATGTTCTAACGAAGTTTCAGTCTTAAATTTACGTTAAATTTTGGTCTAAAATCGTTGTTCTTCCGCACACAGTTGGGGTCCCCATTTGGGTCCTAGTTGTGCTCCGAAGCTCGGCAGCCCGTTCGGAAAACCCCCAGGGGTGTTATCGGTAACAGTGAATATAAAAATAGGGTTTCCATGTTTTTTAGGGCGAGAAGACCGAATATGAAGTTGATTTTCACCAAAGAGCGAAGAATTGAGGTTGTAACGAAGGTTCAGCTCCCAAAATTATTTTTTATGAGTCAGAAACCTGGGAAATTGTCTGGAATCACCATAAATTTGTATAACAACGCTAGACGTAGTATCAACAGGTGAATCAGGACAAGTAAATGGTACTATCAATGATCAAAGATAATTTGTTTAAAAAAAGTAGGAGCCTAATTCGTGTTTTGGGGAGGCCAAAATTGGTGGAAACCATCAAAAATAGCCATTTCAATTACTGCACATGAAAGAAACAATAAATGAACAGCTAACATTTCTGTGGGTATGTCCTTAGCAGTTTTTTTTTTTTGGAGTCCCTACCTACTTATAATAGGCTTTTTGAAAACTCCGTAACGTGTAGCTACTGACTCCATGTAGAAGAGATGAATGAATAATTTTTTCCTTAAATGGGTTTCATGGGGATCATGAATGCGTAAAAATAAAAAATGAAATTTAAAAAACTTGTTGTAGTACCTACATAAACAATATTGTTAAAACCCTAATTCAAAGAAAATACTGGGTCTTCTTATGTGTACTGCGGCATTACCCAGTATTTATGCACAACGTATTGTTCATATTGAATCAATCTTTAATGAGTACTTAGGTTAGTTGAATGACGTCAAGACAGCTGAAACAAAATCATCAGTCTCATTATTTTCCATGCTTTGGACTATTTAAACCCAGTTTGTACTCAGTCTTTCCAACAATTACCTGATCTTTGTATCTTACGATTTCTGTGCTGCTAAACCAATAGGACTAATAGCTTGATGATCTCCTAACTCAATAACTGTTGATGCATTGTCAAGTGTGAGTTTTACACACGGTGTTGAAGGGTCATTGCCCCAAGAAATAGTAATTATTTCTTCTACTGTTAGTTGTTCTAAGCAATGGAACAAGTACCTACCTATGGGCTGAAATATGGGCCAAAACCCGAAACTGGTTCCAATAAAGGATTGAAACTATAAGATGTTAATGGCTAAAACCTGAATCGGTTGGTTGCCATTAAGAATTCAAACAAAAGTATAAGGTGGTAATGACTGAAACATAAGTCGATAGGTTACCATAAAGGAAACAAAAGTAGAAGAAGTTAATGACTATTTCCAGCTTCCAGTGTTGCAGTGCCTACCGAGAACGAATGAATTTATTTTATCTTGTAGATTCCCTATTTCTAGTCTTTGATATTGAAATAACAACGTTTAATACGGCAATATTTCAAAAATGTATATTCCCTTCACAGACTTTTCTGGCCAACAACTCTGGTTGCTAGGGTAAACTGTTGGACCTATCATAGTGTTTCAACTGGGCACGTTTCAATGGAGTTTTAAAATATGGTTAATATTTCATGTTATATTCAGGGGCGCCATTTCACCAAACTGTTGGGGGGGGGGGGGCAAACACCAGGGGGTATGGGGGGTATGTTATATCTACTAAGGAAAGGGAAGGGGGTCCAGGGTTTTTTCCCCCGCAAATTTGTTTAAATTAATATTACATTTAGATGTAGGCTAATTTTATGCTTCCTTTTACATATTTAAAGTTTCAATAAAAGAATAAATAAAAACAAAATCAAAGTACCCTTTTTCAATTCATTAAATTAGCATTGCTACATTCCAATAATATTCATTCAAAATATTCCTTTTTAAAAGAATAACTTTTTAAAAGAAGGCTATGATATTCTAGATAACTCCAGTAGTCATTTTCATTATTTATCAATTCCTTGGGGGGGGGGGGGGGGGGGGTCTAGCCCCCCCCCCCCCTGCCCCCCTTAAATGGCGCCCCTGGTTATATTACATTTATTAGTTTAAGTCTTCAAGTAATTGTTGAATAGAAAATAAAATGCATAGGATTTCTTTAAGTGTTGTATCGCTATTAAAGGTGCTTCTGATGTTTTCTATGTTTATTTTTTGTATTATTTGTCTTACAATCATTGAAATTCTAAATCTTAGGTAGATTCTAGTCTAAATCTTCTATAGGTACTGTCTAACAAAGCTTTTTTGTTTAAATTTTGAAGATCAGAGTGAAATTTCTTCAAGTCTTAAAGAAATTTCACTCTGATCACTTATATAACGTAATAACGTTGCTGTTTCTTTGGTAAGAAATAATAACGAAATAGGTGAAATACGAAAAGGAACACGTCTCCGAATAAATGTTGTTAGAAATTTGTACTGATTGAGACGCAAGTCAGCTAACCAAATACTTAGTCCAATTTATATTGCATTTACGAAGTTTGCTGTCAACCAGCTACCTAGTTTTCTTACTGCACAACAAGCCAAGCCCAAGCTGCATCCTAGTTGACTGCACAGCATACACATATTTAGACACTTGTGACTGGAAACTGCAAATATCCATTCCACTAGGTTATTCGTGACTGGTAATAATTGAATGAAAATAACCTTGTTATTCTTCCTATAAGTACGTAGGCATAATTATAAGAAGTGATGAACTTTAGTAATCATAGAACACGTAAATGTCATATGAATTGTATTTCTGAATTTGATCATGATTCATCAAGGCCTCTAGATGAGTGCCTACCTACTTAGCTGGTTTGCAAAAAACTTGAGGTTGCATCGTTAATCAAAACTGACTTTGCGTACATATGCCTTGAGTTAGCTCGGAACCGTCGTGAGCTACTGACATGGTAGGGTGGATCTAAAATGGCCGCGGTAGTGGCTGGACTGATGAAGCCCGTCAAACCATAGCGTTTCATTTCTTTTGCTAAGTGTTTTGCTTGCCGTTCAAGTTTCTGGGGCATACTAATACGTTCCTTAGATTTTTGGGTTATTCTAGGTATAAATAGGTTGGGTTGAGGTTACCTGACAATAGAACATATATAAGTGTGTTTTGAAGCGAGGCACCTGGGCAGTGGAATCAGTAGTAGGTTCTTAATATGAGAACAAACATTTTTAGCAATAAATGTTTATTATTTTATTAAAATGATGCAGGAACTCATGTAAGGGGTCCAGTGTAGGTATTATCAAAATATGATACTACATGATTTCTGTTTTTTAAATATATATTTAACTGAGGTATATGAGAACTCATTGAGCCACACATTTTTATTTAAATGATGTAGGAACTCATATAAGGGGATCAGTGTACTAACTTTATTAAAACATAATGCATGAGAACTTTTTTTGGTTTATTATATTCAATAATGAACCTTTGGAATCGACCATGAAAAAAAATTTTCAACCCCCTTCAAAATTTAAATTGTTCACGTTTCAAGGGGCGTAGAATACAAATATCGAATAAAAAGATTTCCGTCCGTCCGCCGTACGCCGCTTTTCCCTTAGTTCTCATGAACCAAAATTCACGAAATTTGGTATATGGGTCCCGTTTGGGCTCTAGTTGGTCCTCGAAGCTCCGCGTTACTGTCACTCAACTCTAAGGGGTGAAAAATAAGGGATGAAGTATCCAGAGTATCCCTATCTCGGAAAATTTTATTTTGAGGGGGGGTTTTCGCATTTTCAAATATTTCGATTTTTTTTTCTGAATTTTTGAGACCATCCGGAGCGTTCTACGATGTTGCCATACAATTTGCCGTAAAGAGCATGGTATATGCAGGCATCAAGCTGATTTGAGAGCGCATATCACTGGTCTCTTGGCCAAATTGGTGCTGTAGCGCAGTGGTCTAAGTGACGGACTGTAACGCCAAAGTCCCCGAGATCGAAAACCTACCGGGACTGAATGTTTTTCACTCCACATCAACAGTTTCCCATCAGAACTTCATTCTTGTTTCTTTTTGCCATTTTAAATACTGTTTGTCATTGATAGAATTATTTTAGCAACATTTAGGATGTGACTTAGGTAAGTAGGGGGTTAGGTACTAAGCTACGGAGAGTCTTTGACCTATATAGAAGGGTTATCTATACAGAGAGCTGTGATATGTAACAGAGAGCTGTGATATTTAACAGAAGTATGTTCTATACAAAATAATAAACCGTTGTGTAGGGATTTGCAGCGTTTTTTAATATATGGGAACAAACTGAGCAATACGTTCTTATTAAAATTAGGTGGGATCACAATATTACGTAAGAGGAACAAATTTACTTACTAACTTATCATCAATACATGATATAAGACAATATTAAAACTGAAATTGGTATAATTGTAAGGTAAAATGGGATCAAAGATAAGAGAACAAATTTAAAATAGCTTCTGTAATTACAACGTACGTATTTAAGAACTGAATTTTTCGAATTTACATTTTTTTTGCTGAACTGCTTGTACTTGGCGCTTGTAACATTTTTCTTCTTTTATCTTCTTCTCTTTATTGCAGTAATTATTTAACGGAAGTTGCAGAAGGTGACCAAAATAGTCTGTCAGTGAGTAGATACTCGCCCCATATTCAGTAAATTAAACAGCGATGTTCATCAACAGAGTAACTAGGTGTAAACAGGTGTTATTACCAACCATTAGTAACCACCACAGACCATTAGTTGGTCGTTTAAATTAGAAAGACATTTAGTAACACTAAAACTTATAATTTATGGTACTGCCTGCTGCGTGTAAATATACAGAAGCAAAAAACACTGAGCGTCGGTAATCACGAAAAGTTAAACAAATCACATCAGTTATTCACTAATGACACCTCATCACCTCTAGCAAGACCCGCAAATATAACAGTTGATCATCACCTGTGAAAAGGGGAGGACAAAGGCGGGAAAATCGCGTCATAATCGAAGAACTGGCTATTAAAAGCAGGCAGCCTCAGGGGAAGAAGCGTTGATGCCATCCCTTGTTGTGACGTCACGAACAGCCAGCCACCCAACCTACCGTCTCGTAGCTCACAACAGCTCCGTTTAGATTTGGTCTCAATAAACAGTTTTAGTTATTTTGAAGTTTTCTCCCTGTTTTCCAATATCATATTGGTGTTTCTTTCATCGACCCTTAATCACATGGTATACTACTTGTCACTCCCCCAAAATCTCTATATGACCTTAAAGTTTGGTAGACACAATTTTTCATTCCATTATTTATAAGGCATTGAATAGCTTTCCATGCTCATACAAAAAATAAAAAACTGGCATGGCTTTGTAAGTTATTAGGGTGATTGGTAATGATCCAGGTAGAACTTGAAACAAGGAAAAATACAAAGTTTCAGAAAACTATTTTAGCAGGTCATTTAGAACCTTCTGGATAAATTGGATTTATCGCCTTCTCCATGAAATCTAGTTCTAATCCAAATTTTAGTGGAGTTTCATCATTCAGTTTCTTATTGCCTTTCTGTTATTTTGTTTTAGCACTGGCAAGACAATGCTAGCAATAAACAAAGGTTTACAAAGGTCAGTACTGTTAATCGAATCAATTATTAATTTTTCTTTTTGATAGCATGTTATTGAGGCTCTTTTTAGCTGATCCTTGAAACAATAAGTGATCTCAGAGTTCATGATCTATGAACTATTTTAATCCGTTGAATCTCGGATTTCAAAATTGTTTTATCAATTTTTTGACATTTTATTTGATGTTCTCTAATAAATGTTTTATATTTTTATATTCAATTTAATTTTCATGTACCTAACTTGCTTTAATTGTTTAATGTTATGTCTTCTTGCTTACTTACATCTAAATGCAGTTTTCTGCTAGTAGATACTTACATTTTGTAATTTATTAGGTACCACTGGGAATCTCGTATTCAGAAGGTACCTAACATAGAAATGATCATTTATAACATAAAACAGCTGAAGTTTCGCCTTTCGTTTGAGTTCCCTCTACCTAAACCCCCATGGGGTAATCAAAAGTGTATATCTGTGTTTTTAACCCGTTCCCTGCAGCACATCTTTATAATGATCTCATAATGATATCAACTTGGCTACCTTTATCGTCTTTCCTAGTGGAGACATTGCTGCCGGCGGTTCGACCTCACCAAAAAATTGTCCGCAGTGGATGGGTTAAACTAGATAGGTAGCAATCCAGCGTTATTGTAGTCAAAGCGAATTATTTTTGCTCATGTTATAGGTTTTGTCAATTACTGGTAGGTATAATCCCTCAAGAGTACTGAACTTGAGTTCCATTCATAATATTCATTAATTGGAAAACAATCTCTTGTATCACATGTTTTAATTTAGCATTATATTCTTGTCTTAGACATACACTTATGACTAATTCTTCTTTTATAAAGGTAGGTAGACTTTATTTTTATGTACAATATTTTCTTAAATCTTTCTGTTGAATTTATTTTCAAACACATTATAGTCATACAGCATTTTGTAAGTACCAGTCATGGTACTGATTGTCACCAATTCTTGTTTGCTCAATATAAATTGAGAAAACCTACAGAAACCCTAAGCCTATTCTCGATCAGCTGGATGATAATCATAAAGCTTTATAAATATTGTTTAATTTGTGACCAAACTCATCCAGAATGATTATCTCAGTCTTGGATGGATTTGAGACAGACTTGAAAATTCAACAACAATATTCAGATTTGTTCATATACCTAGTTATGCAGTATCTGGTGTGGGGAGTTCGGATACTATCGTCCCTAATAATACTGTCAATACTATCGACGATAGTTTTCTGCCTCGCCATTTCCTAGTACCCTTCCTAGGGGTGGTCGGGGACGGTTTAGACAGGGGTCGCTTTGCTAATATTTGTATCCATCATGGCTTGATCCACTAAAAAAAAGGGAAAAACGCGATAAATAGAAGTTCATATGAGGATATCCAGTCAAGTAGATTAGTTTAGTTGCAGTTCACGTTTTTGTTGTTTCGTGGTGCTCCGGTGTAATTTTCGGCAGCTGAACTGGAAGGCATCCTGACTTTATTAACTCGAAATCTTGACTTCTTCGTGTAATAGTACCAACTATAAGTGGTATTGAATGTGACTGCATTGTTGCTAGCCGTTTGTGGGTGGGGAGTAGAGTTTTTTTCATCATGCAGATATAGAAAGTAGTGTTGGGGGAGGGTTTGGACAGCTTTGTCCAAAGCGTCCCTCTCATGTCCCGCTATGTTATGAAGGAACTAAATCGCGATGAAGTCGTGGAAAACCATTTCAAAGAATCAAAAATTAAAATAAATAAATGTAAAAAAACGGGAGTTACCTATTGAGAGGTTGTCTATTTCCACTAAATCATAAAGAAACGCAAAAAACACTTATCCCAGCGGTTTCGGTGATTAAACCATAGTCAGTAACAATAACACTGTTGGTTTTTTATCTTATTTATTCATTTATTTTTATTTTCTGTGTTATGAAGGGTTTTGTTTATAAAAGTGTTAGTTTTTTATGCCAATTTATTGCAAAATTTTTCTTGTGTTGATTTTGGCAAATTTTCTTTACCTACCTTTATCATTCAGCCTGTGATGCCTATCGCTATGCGATGCATCTGGTCAGCTAGGACCATCGTGGTTGTTTTCTACCTTCTTTGTGATACGAATTATTCATCCAGCAGATGATAATAATATATAATATTGTACCTAACATTGTACCTACATTTGGATTGTAAAAATACTAAGGTACACTTTTAGATCAGAATTGACCACATTAAATTGGAGTTGTGATGGAAAAAAGGCTGTTACCATTATTTTGATTCAATGAAGAAGTTGAAACATAGTATTTATATCTTGTCCAAAGCCTCTCCATGCCTTGTCCAGTGTGTCCCACCGGGTGGGACGCCTTGGACAATGTGAAGGGTGGGAAAACTTAAGTTGTGAATAAATGTTTATTGAAAACAAAAAATCAGTCTTTGGCACATTCAAATAGTCTACATCCTGAAGTAACGTAGCAACTAAAAAACCTAGTTCCAATTATGAATGGGGGCTGAGAATTTAAACTTCAAAAAAGTGTCCTAACCGTCCTCGACCTCCCCTAGCTATAGCTGCAATTTGGAGACAGTATCGTGCCAGTTCACCTCAATCTTCTTTTGTCTCGTCTTGTGTACTGTTATTTGTATAGTTAGGTATTGTTTATGCGTTAAAATCCTACACTAATAGCTAAAAACTGGCGGACGGAAAAATAGAGCCGTCCTTTCTTCCTTGTTAGCTTGTCCTTTTGGTTTATTATTCTGTGAATAATACACCTATGTATTCGCTCAGCAAAAAATTTTTATAACACCCCCCCAAAATTTTTTCTTTTCCGTTTCAAGGTGCGTAGATTCAAAAAATGCAATGTCCGTCCGCCGTACCGTAGCTCCCAAAATTGATTTTTTATGAGTCAAAAACCTGGGAAATCGTCTGAAATCACCATCAATTTGTAGAATAACACTAGGAAAAGTGTCAAAAATGGATCAAGACGATTAAATGGCACTACCAATGATCAAAGATAATTTGAAAAAAAAAAAAGGAGCGTACCTAATTCAAGTTTTGGGGGCCAAAATTGGTGGAAACCACCATAAATAGCTATTTCAATTATTTTACATGAAATATACAATGAATGAACAGCCAACATTGCTGTACGTATGTCCAGTAGCATAATAAACCCATGTGACAAGGACTTTGCAGCGTTTTTTAAGGATGTAGGTACCGACCTCAGGTCAGGAATATTCTCGATACTTTTTTCAAAAATGAATCATTTGTATTAAAGTTATCTTATTTATTTAGTTTCACTAACTTTACCTAGATGTGTGTTTTGAAGAAAAATATAGGAACATTTTTTTCATCTGAATTTAAATACTCTTAATTTTTACTCCATTAGTATTTTACTTTTTACTGAAATTGGTTTGGGAAATTCTGAATTTGATTAGGAAAATTTTGACAGATTTCGATTTTATTCTGATTTTTCGTTTGTTTCGATAGTGATAGTGCCGGTAAAAACTATTGAGTCCCGGTAGA
The DNA here is from genome assembly GCA_954871275.1 of Leptopterna dolabrata. Classification (NCBI taxonomy): domain Eukaryota; kingdom Metazoa; phylum Arthropoda; class Insecta; order Hemiptera; family Miridae; genus Leptopterna; species Leptopterna dolabrata. The sequence continues at coordinate 128,627,412 of OX940974.1, read as the reverse complement.
TAATTCCTATCACTATTATAAATACTTCCGTTTGGGCATAATCTTGATGTTTAAAAAAAAAAATACAAATCCGTTAAAGAGCATTCTGAATCCAACCCTCGATTATATAGGTACAATTTCAACGGTTTATATTTACTGCATGTCATTCCAGATAATCTGACCTTGACTACGAGATCTAAAAATCCAAAATTTCGACCAAATGTTTGTAGTGACCATTCAAAGATGAAAAATATTGCCCAACTTTTGGCTCATCCATTTCTTTGCTAACTTACTATCATCGCGAATTTGTTCTCTCGTAGCCAAGGTCAGATGTCACGAAAAACATTGATCAAAAGTGGGCCAATTTCGAGTTTTTGGGAACTAAGCATTGCTTATAATGGCTAATAACTCGTCAAATCTGTTATAGGATCCACCATATAAGATGGATTTGAGAAAAGTTAAGATCTAGGGGTGGATTCAGAATGCTCCAAAAACACATTTTACCGGGAAATGTTTCCCACGTTTCCCTAGAACATTCATGTACTAGGTACTTCCTGAAAATTATGAACCCAATACTATAGCATATTTCCTCTGCAAAAATTCCATTTCAAACGATACTTAATTTCAATTATTAAAAAATAATATTGAAAAAAGCGGGACAGATTTGAGTTAGGTACTTATTGTGGATCAAAAATACCTGAACGTCATCAAAAATATGTAAATGGTGGGAGATGGTGATTTGACACAATGAACAATGTTGAATTTAAAAAAGTTTGGGATAAAAGTGTTCTAACTGTGGGCAGAACACTGGAAATTTTTTCAAAACTTTAAGTAGGTTCGCTACTTCTAGAATTTGCTAATATGGTCTGAAACATGACTTTTTTTTTAAAGAGTCAAAACTGTTATTGTGATAGGTTTCATTTAAAAAAAGGTAATAAATCCATATGTACCGATATTAGCTTCTATATCCATAGCTCTGTATCCGTAACTATATTATATTCCTATCTTAATTAAATATGCATACAGGGTGGGTTGAATCCCGTTTTCACAGCTGTGTACTAGGTTTTTTTCCAGAGGTCTTGAGGTTATTGTTATAGCATTCCACAGTTGAATGAAACTTATTCACTTTCAAACATGTAATGATAAATTATTATTTCTCCATGTCAGCCTCTGTTCTTTTTCGATGAACTCTTCAACTCGCATACAATTGTGTTATTTTCAAGTTGTATTTATTTTTGATAAGTAACCAGCCTCCTCTTCACAATTTTATAATGTTGATCAGCTAAACGACATGCAGTATTGGAGAACCCTCGACGTTGTGGTTTCAAACCTTCCAGTCACGTGGTACTCCAAATCTGGACTCTGTTTAGTAGGACACAGCGGTCCCAATTTCTCAGACAATATGGCTAAATGTATAGGAGGAAGCTATCAAGCTAAATGTACCTATAAGACAACCTTAGTTAATAACCCCCAGAACCTGACGCCCACCTTATGAGAACATAGCAACCTAGAGAGCTAAGAGGTACTACCCACACCTACACCTGTATTCAGGGCTGTTCGGGTGGGACCACCTCAGTCGCCCTGACCTAGTCCAGGGGGGACCTGGGCCACAAACCCGTAAAAAAAAGTAAATAAGTAAATAAAATAAATAAAGGAACAAAAAGGTTAAAAAAAATGCCAATAGTAATAATTAGGTAAATGTCCCATAATTTATTAAATTCACACACCATCAATATTCTGTAATATCATTCACGTTTTACTTAATCATATCGTCTATGAGTTTGGCACATCAATGGCAAACTTTCATGTAGTAAGTTACATGTCTACATGAACCAATGTAGGTGTTCTTAGTGCTTGCATGGGGAAGTAATGGTAAATGCTCAGCCCCTCATTCAATCTGTCCAAACTATAGGTACCTTCCTATGTTTAGACAAGCAGTTTGGTTTTGAATTAGCTATGAATCAAACTAAAACGGGAGGGGATGAGAACTGTTCTGCAGGGGCGTCGCGTCCATAAGGCCACTTGGGCCACTGCCCCGGCACCCAAAAACACTAGGAGTAGGAATAAACTCCAACCATTGTTCAATTGGCATTTGAATTTTCCTCATTTTTCACAAAGTTCAACAGAGGCTCGCCAGATCTCTCTGACTATGGATATGCAATATTTCAATGTTCCTTCCTATTAGCTCCATAGACCAAGCATGTTATCAGAATAAAGCGACAGTAATCGATGTCCTCCAATCGAAATCCAAACCTGGGCTCCTGAAACTGGCAGGTAGGTCCTGGGACCTAGTGTTCCCATGGCAACTGAGAAAATTGGCCCGTCCACGCATGCTCAGTCGAGTAAAAATGTTGTTTGCCACGCCCACTTTGGGCCCTGTCTCCAGAATCTGATTTCCACTCCAAAATCGTTCCTTTTCACAATCGATTCGCTCCCTTCGATTCAATTTGTCATCTCGAAACGAGATGCTTCATCATCTTCTCACTTGTTTTTGTTGTATCGTGAATCACATTCCCTTTATCTGTTGAGTCTGTGGTCAGTTTTAAATTTTTTGCGTCAAATTTTGTGCGTTTTGCGTTCGGTTCGGTTCCGATGGCAGATCTGTATGTGTGGTACCTACGTGCGTTTTGTCCTGTTTGCTGTTTGTGGACTGATCGGCGTCGTAACACAGATAACTACCTAGCTTCTAGTCAATAGCTTCTCCATTGAAGTATGTACCGGCCGTCAGGTCATTGTTTTGTTGTATTTTAGTTTACTAGGTATATATTTTTGTAACAGATAAATTCGGTGGCTAATTTGCAGTAAAAATTGTCGACGTTTTCGTGCGACGATAGTGTTGATTAAAAGAGATAAGCTTTGCTGAATATCACTCTATCAGTAAAAAGGGGAAGGGTGTTGTTGCCTTGGGGTATTTTGTAGGCAAATCTGTTGGTTTAGTGTTCTGGTTTGGTGCCCCACCGTTTTCAGAGCCAACGCACCGCTACTGCTGTTCAGAACTAGCTGTTCTATCTCTGTGCGTCCTAACGCTTATGATAATACAGTTCAGGAACTGATAACCAGAATACGCAGAAAGGAATCCTGGAAGCTATAAGAGTGAAAACTTGTCTAGTGCTAGTGCCCTGAAGAAATACCTTATCACTATAAATGGTTTATAACAACTGACTGGTTTGAAACAGCGAATTACTAGGTAGCTCATCCGTTTGAGAGCATCCTGAATTCGTCCCTAGATATATCTGTCATTCCAAATTTCTCCAAAACATTCGTATTGCCAAATAAAAGGATGAGTTCGAAAACGGGCAATTTTAAAAAATACTTGTGGCGGGGGGGGGGGGGGGGGGGGTCAAATTTGAGTTTTTAGGAGTCAAAAATCGGCAAAACGGCCAAAAATCGCGAACAATTTATAAAAAATCACTGAAAGTGGTATGGAAGGGTGAGTAAAGACGGAAAAATACCATTTCAATTGTTTTTTGTACGGAATAGGGGATTTGGACTTCTAGGGGTAAAAAATTCGTATTAAGGGCTAAAATCAGTACCTATTAATTCTCCTGACGTTTGAGACGGTGATTCACAACGGAGGGACTATTTCGAGGATGAAAATGTTTTCCTCAAAAAAGAGTGGGTCAAATTTGACATTATAAGGGTCAAAAATTGGATAAAATGGCTAAAATCACGAAAAATTATATGATTTTACCTAAAGTATATAATTACTGTATAATTTTACCGAGTATATAATTATATGCTAATAATCTATCATTTATATATATATATATATATATATACTCGGCCCTTCGGGCCTCGCCAGGGGGCAAGCCCCCTGGACCCCCAAAGGGGGCTCCGCCCCCTCGGAACGGCTTCGCCGTTCCTCACCCCCGAAGGATGTGTTCTTATACTTCGTATAACAAAGGAGAATTTGCTATGCAATTTACCCCCCCCCCCCCCCCACACCACCAACACACAAAAAAATAAAACGATTCTGTTTAAACGTTATTTATTTACATTTATTTCTGAAGGAGGTAACAACAAAGCTTTTTGCTCTTTAGTCGCTATTGAAAACATTGGTCTATGATAACTAAAGTAACTGACATACGGGGCCAATTTCAATAGAAACACATTAAAAAATGCCAAGCGGCGCCCGTTACCATGAAATGTAGGTAACTAGTTATTCATAGGTAACAAAGATAACGTTGGTAATTCTTTATCACATTCCTCTTTGTGCTCATCTTTATCACATTCCTCTTTGTGCTCATCTTTATCACGTTCCTCTTTGTGCTCATCTTTATCACATTCCTCTTTGTGCTCATCTTTATCACATTCCTCTTTGTGCTCATCTTCATCACATTCCTCTTTGCGTGACGCGTTTTTGTGACAGGATATTGTGACAGGACATTTTTTTCACATGACCCCCGGCGTTAAAATTGCATAGCAATTTATATATATATATATATATATATATATATATATATATATATATATATATATATATATATATATATATATATAATTAAATATATAATTTACATAATTAATAATATATAATCAATAATATATTAATAAGTATAATAATATATATCTTTACCTTTTACTATATAATTATATAAAACTATATAACTTTACAAAAGTGGTATTCTTGCTGTCTCATCTTTTTACACAATAGCACGAATATTTCTTCGAAAATTCGCTCTTACAGCCATGCTTCATGACTGGAACTTTTATTATTCATTTAACCTGAAGAATAAGGTGGGCACTATGTAATTTACCAAAGGTTCTCTTAATGTGATTTGGATAGTTCACCTTTTTGCTTGGCAAATCGAAATAAACTTATATTGAAAACCGGAACAAAACTAAAATCAGTGAAGCAGAAAATATATATAAATGTGAGGTGGAAGAGAATAGGATGAAGAGATCCCTAGAAAATCGAGTGAATACTTGTAGGCACAAAATTATACAGGCTCCACAATGGGTGAAGTGAGACAGCATCAAAGGCATGTACCAAGAAACAAAAGCCAGCAACAGGGAAATATCATGACAGAGAAAATATATTTATAAAAAACAAGAATACATGCTGCTTGATGTTCAGAAGTGTCGAAGACATTTTTATCAAGAAATAAATGCCTGCATTGGGACAGAGGGCAAGAGTGGCTAGATATGCCTAAATACACACGCGCGAACGACGAATATGATGCATACATTAATATCATGAAATAATAGTTACCCACCTAGATATTCATTATGAATTTCAATGAAAAAGTTAATGGGCGCGAGAAAGAATGCATGGACTTAAACATGTATACACAGAGGAGGGCTCGAAAGATATTTTTTAGGTACCTACCTACCTTTTTCGGGACTGGCGACTGTTATGTTTCACGTTTGTCTACAATGTCTGTACCTTAGGTGCCTTGCGTTACTGTTGGCTTTGGAATGACTTAATTAGAATCCCAGGATGTTGTTTATGAGTCTATACTGTGATGACATGTGGTGACTTGAGTGACGAGAGTTCTGTAGATGGTCAGTTTCGAGGCACGAGAGAGAACTTTTGACCAGAAGAGCTTCAGGAGAGCATAGTATGCACGGTTCACAGCTAAGAGCCTTGCCTTTATTTCTGTTGCTACATCAATGGTTAGAGTAATTGTCGAACCTGAAGCTCTCCCAATGAAATGGTTCTTGAGGGGCCAGGGCCACTCACTACCATGTATTTGGTCTTCTCACTATTCACTGTGATGCCACTGCTCACTGTGAGGCCCATCCTTTTACCTGCTCCCTGAAGTGCGGTCACAATAAATAATATAGGTACAGCTTTATGCCCAACATTAAGAAGTGATATGCCACGAGAGTTACTACATTCCATCAGATATCCTTTTGGTTTATTATTTTCAATCATAACAAGCCTTCAAAGTCGACCATGAAAAAAAAAGTGTAACCCCCCCCCCCCCTCACAATTTGATGGTTCATGTTTCAAGGGACGTAGAATACGAATATCGAATAAAACAATTTCTGTCCATCCACCTTCCGCGGCTTTTTCCTTAGTTCCCAAGAACCAAAATTCACGAAATTTGGTATATGGGTCCCGTTTGGGCTCTAGTTGGTCCTCGAAGCTTGGCGTTACTGTCACTCAACTCTAAGGGGTGAAACATGGGGGTTGAAATGTCCAGAGTATCCCTATCTCGGAAAATTGTATTTTGAGGTGTGGGTTTTCTCGCATTTTTAAATAGTGTAATTCTTTTCTGAATTGTTGAGACCATTCAGACCATTCTACGATGTTGCCATAAAATTTGCTATACAATTTGCCGTAAAGAGAAGGAGGCATCAAGCTGGGTTGAGAGGGCACAACACTGGTTTTTAGCTGGACGTTACGACTCAGTGGTTTAACTAAGTAGTACCTAACTGATATGTTGAAGTTCCCAAGATCGAAACCCTACCGGGACTGAATATTTTTTCACTCCACATCAACAATTATTTTCCTTCGGAACTTCATTATTTGCGTTCCTGCATGGATTGAGCAGACATAGGTGACTATCTTACAACAAATCATCCATCCACCTGCTTCACCATAATATGCTGGTGACATAACTGGCACACTTAACTGGGTTGGCCACCAGTCCCACCTAGCCAGCTGCTCAGTAAACTTGTCTAGGGTAGCCTCATATAAGAAATATGACTATATGAATATGAATATTAAGTTTATTCCTCGAAAATGTACAAAAGATGGAAATAATATTTCTTGTCTAGGTGTAAGTAATGGAACATACTCCATAACCATAGGACGAGAGTCCTGTGCGGTATGGGGAAGTTGAATTAAAAGTCATCTTAAAGTTAACTTTAAAACCTACTTCACCATGAAATTCGACGAACTGTGTTATATATAGAGTGTTATTTTCTGTCTAGCAGAAGTAAAGTTGGGAGAGGTTGTTTGACCAAACTAGAATTGTTTTTGTTTTGGTTTTTCTTTAATCCATTGCTCAACGTTTCCACCTAGTGTACTAGGTCCTATTCATGAGTTTTTATGTGATAAGGATGGTTGTTCAAATGAGTAACTGAGAGATGATGAGTACTTGTCCAGATGATTTGAAGTGGCTTAAAAGATTTAAGAAGAATCATTTAAGAATTGGTATTCTTAAATCTTTTAAGCCACTCCAAGTCATCTGGACAAGTACTCATCATCTCTGTAACTCATTTGAACAACCATCCTCATCACATAAAAACTCATGAATAGGACCTAGTACACTAGATGGAAACGTTGAGCAATGGATTAAAGAAAAACAAGTCTAGTTTGGTCAAACAACTTCTCCCAAATATATATATATATATATATATATACTTTATACACTTTGGAAATAGCTCTACGGGAGCGATATAGGTTTGACACAGATGTGCAAGAAATTTGACATATAAAAGAGGAAAATAAAACTTGGTAGTTACGTTATATTTCGGCTGTTGCCTTTGTCAAACGAAGAGGAGAGGGAAAAAATCTTTTATATGTCAAATTTCTTGCACATCTGTGTCAAACCTATATATATATATATCCTCCAAATATTCTGTTCTTCTCTCTTTAACATTAAATATTTTTCAATCAACTATGAGCCCTGTGATGGCAACTTTCCAGTTACACACAGTATATTATTAATTGGCACAGCTGTGCCGTTTAATTTAATAAATAAATAAATAAATAAATAGGTAAAAGAAATCCTATTGAGGATTAACAAAATAATCATAGGAGGATTAACAAAATTATCTAGTTGGAAGAGAAGAAGGAAGAAAGAAAAGAAAATGCATGAATACAAAGTTACCTACATAAATACTGGGAAGCAGATTTTTACAAGAGGTGGGCCCTTGTTGTATTAGCCAGGTGATGACTTTCTTCTTATATTTTGAGCGGGAGAAATTGGTGGGTGACCTCATTTATTCAGGAAGTGATCTTATCAGGTATGGCATACAGTAGTATATATGTCTCGAGGTGCACCATAAATGGGTTGGAGGGGCGGGAATAATCGCCTAAGAAGTAGGACCAATCAAATGCGGATTGCTTCTGGGGTATTCAAAAAAATCTGATGTTTATGGAAACAAGAGATGGAATATTTAATAAACAATTGATAGGTTGTGAATACACGTACAAGTCTGAATAGTTCATTTACCTTTGAGAATTGATTTCTGAACCACATTTAAGAGGTTCAGTATAGTTGGTTGAGCTCCGCCCCATACCACAATGCCGAGGCTTAAAACACTTTACAGGGCTTTATAAAGAGGCTTATAACAGAGTGCTGTTGACTGAGGTATCCTTGTAAGTTATGGAAGATAGGTGTGTGAATTTACGGAGTTTTTTAACTATCGAGGATACTTGAACTTGATCATCCTATTTGAGGTCATCGTCGATTATTATCCCTATGTGCCTTGTAGAGCGTTCTCGTTCCGTCGGTGGGCACGTACAGAGGGACAAATAGGTATTGTGGAAGTTTGTACCACAGGAGTGCAGCTTAATGGAGCACTCATCCAAGTGTTGTCTGGAGGGTGATTTAGCAGATACTAAGTACTTGGCATTTTTTTTAAATATTCAGACTCGGGGAATTGGAGCACATTCATTAAAACGCTTTATTCAAGTCATTAGTTGCTGCATTATGCACCTCGTCCCATGTATCGCCCTCACACAGAATCGCCTCGCCGAAGGAAGGATCCCCCCCCCCCCCCCCCCCCGTAGTGACTCTCAGGAGGATTAAGGTGCCCACACACGTGCAGGATTTCCTCAAGGTTTGGACTGAACAGTCCAGGCCTTGAGGATTTCCTTCACGTGAGTGTTGTAGCCTCGAGGCCTACGAACGGCCTGCGCAGGCCAAAACGGACGAATCGAAAAACAATTCCGACGGCCTCTGAGGCCGGGACTGTGCAGGCCGCTCCCTCACGTGTGTGCCGTTTCCTTCAGTCTGCTTGGAGTTTTTGAAGTGTTTGCGCGTCGGTCACGTGTTTTTCTTGTTTCGACTATGTCGGATCGCGAGAATTTGGAACAGTTTCTCACTATATACGAAAATGAGCCTTGTTTATGGAAAGTGCAGAGTAAAGAATACCATGACACATTCACATGGGAAAAGCTCCTTTTTAATAACCACTGTTTACACCACGTACTTTTGAACACTCTTTTCTTCTTTTTCGAAATGTAATTTTTTGCAATTAAGCAGCTCGTTACTGCCAACAACATCTCGTCCTCCATTGTTGTCACGAACTGAACTGAAGGAAAAATTCCTCACGTGTGTGGGCAAGGACTGTTCAGGCCAAACCTCAAGGCCTAGGCCTTGAGTCCGGTCCTCAAGGCTCGGCCTGTACGTGTGTGGCTACCTTTAGAATTTGATCCGATTGTTTTGGTCATGGCTATCTTTTGCCTCACCACCCTAGGTTGTGACGAGGGATGTTGGGATTTGAAATGGCAGGCCTTAGTTTCCATCAGTATTTTTTTTATGGAAGATCACTTTCAGTCATAGGAGCTTTATTCTAATGACAGGCAGAAATATCACAGGTCCAGGGGAAGTAGAATTGGGACTTAGCACTTGTGTGCTTCTCCCTCAAGCAACAGGGAAAAGGTGATGCTGTGTAAGGGGTCTGTGATAGGAGCTGGGCACTACAGCCTTGCCAGAGTTGTGGCTTGAAGCACTCGACAGTGTCTCTCAGTACTCAACAAACACCTGGAAAGGGGGATGTACTTGTCTATCCCCCAGCTTGCTCCGGAACCCATAAACAGAAACACGTCCCACGTACTCTCTCCGCAATCACTGCACCCTCTCCATCTTGTGTGCCTCAGCTGATACTACTTGTTGAACGATGTTCAACCTTTGGGAATATGCGGCCTATATGTTGTTATTGTTCTGCCCACTTGCCTTCTGAGCCCCTGTATCTCTCCTTCAAGGAGGATAGTGTGAACATAAATTCAAAATTTAGCCAAAATGTTTGTGATGGCAAACAGAAGAATGAGTTCGAAGATGAGGGTGATGGGTTCTACATCTTCTCTCCAAGCTACATCTTCTTTCCAAGTTACTAAAAAATAAACAAATGCGTAAGGGTCCCAACCTAAGTTATGTAGGTACTAGGTATCTGAAAGTTGAGCCGTTTTGAACAATTCACCGTTTTTACTAGGAGGGACCCCAGGATAGTCGTATATATTTTTTCCCCGTTTTTGCAAACAGTATAATTATTTGGATAGTTTTAAAGGGAGAACTGTTGTAAAGTTTTTAAAAGGACAGCAAACTTACTGCTTACTTCGAACATTTGGTTATTAGGTCATGCTGCATGACTGAAATATTTTTATAAAGTTTTGGTGTCGGCTTGAAACAGCATTGCTTAATTTGAGCAGCAATATCACAATTTATAATACATGTGCTTGGTGTTTCATTGTTTCAGGTATTCTCCCTTAGCTGGTGATCTTCTTGCAAACTCTATGCTCCCAGGCAATGCTATGAACGGGTCTGGGTGGTGTATCTTTGTTTACAATCTTGCTCCAGAAACTGAAGAAAATGTATTGTGGCAGCTGTTTGGCCCATTTGGAGCTGTTCAAAGTGTGAAAGTTATCAGAGATCTCCAGACCAACAAATGCAAAGGCTTTGGATTCGTTACAATGACTAATTACGATGAGGCTGTTGTAGCAATTCAATCTCTTAATGGTTATACCCTTGGCAATAGAGTTCTACAGGTTTCATTCAAGACTAATAAAAGTAAAACCACATAAAAATACTGAAACGACCCAACACTCTGTGACGAAAACTAGTCATATAATTAAGATGTTTCAAAGCCACATAGCCTCATTTGATCTCTTTGAAAGTTGAATTTCAGTTTTCAGTTGTTTGTTTTTTCTTGTACCTACTTATTGTAATTGAGGTGATTTACATTATTCTTGAGGTTGTATGGCTGTGAAACAATAGGAGGTATAAAGTAGTATCTTTTCATCAGGCTTGACCCGGCTAGAAAAACAAGAAACTAGTTTTCAAGTCCTGTTTTCCTAATATAATATTATGAATACAGGTATTTTAGCTCTTGAATTGGCCATTTTTATTATTTATCTGATATATTTACTATTATTCTTGTAATAATCAATGCATAATTATTGTTGTTGGTAGCATAGTAGTTTCAGCAACAGTAATTCTTGTATGAAATGTTAGGTAGTTCATTGTTGTATTTTCAGGCTTTTTATAATTTAGTATTAAAAGTTTAATTTTTCATGTACTATCATCTTAACCACATATTTTCATATTCTTTATCGTGGTATTTGAGCAATTATAGCAGCATTATTGGCATAAAATGATTGTCCTTAATTTTATAATTAAGATTGACTTGGTTTACTTTCATTTATTTATTGTCTCTCACAATGTGAAATGAAGGAGAAATTTTCATTTCAATCAAAAGAAGCTGTAACATTTCATTTGACATGTCTTATATTTAAGCTCATCACCTCTACCTTGAAAGAAAAAAAAACACACACACAAAAAGCGTGACATGGACATTTTTGTGTAAATAGAAAGTGATATTTGTAAAGTTGAGAACGATTTCCTCTACCGTATCCTGCTGATAGGAAATATCTGTATTTTTATATAAGCAGGGGTTGAAAGAATTTCACAATTTTCATGCGAAATTAGACAATTTAGAATCTATTCGTTCAATACTCTTCTACCTACTAAATTGTATAAAACTTTGGTTTCAGAAGATTTTAAATGCCATTGCAATTAGTATGAAACATTTGATGTAAATTTGGTTTTATTTGGATTTTGAGTGGAATCATTCTTTTATGGGGGTTCATAAATTAAACTTCAAGTCGTAGTGTTAATTCATTAGAATGATTTAGATTTGCAGTACTTAAGTAAGGCTTGATTTTCTTTTTGTCACAAATTCACTACCAGAAGAATTATGTAACCCTACATCTTAATTGGCTTTTTATTCATAAGAGATTGTGTGTTTTATTCATTATTTTATTCTTATTTTAATACTCCAACATTTCTGCAACTATGTTTGAAATATATAAGGGGGTAAACTCACTAGCACCATTAAAACATATTAGTTGTTCTTTGAATTACTCACTCTAAATTTCATCTTATGAATGTAAGCATTCCATACAAGAGTTTAAATTGACAATGTGAAGTTGAAAGTACCTGGTAAGCAGTATTTACTCAGTGTAACTATTTTTATGAAGGATTAAAATATAGAATAGTCTTCTATAAGTCAAAGGCCTACAAATGTAAGGTTTCCCTCTAACTGGTGGGTTTAGTGAACCGATTCATAATGGAAGCTCCAAAATAAAAGCTCAAATATGTTTATAGCCAGCAGATGTGTGTATTGGGCAGTAAATTTTTAACAATCACTTTGCTCAAACTTGAAAAAATAGCAAATCCTGCTCTGCTAAAAGTTGCTTATAATCAAAGGAAAGAAATTTGGTAGTTTAACCTGTTTTATTTAGAGACCAAGTTAATTAAGAACTATAAAATCCAAAAATTTGAGTTCTAAGAAGCATTTTAGTGAAGTTACATTGTTCAAATATTATTTGCTTACGTGAATTATAGTAATAATCAGCAAAGAATGTGCAATATGTTCTAAAGAGAAAAGATTTTTTCATTGCATGGAGCTCTACCTTGCAAGATAGCAGTAAGAGTAATGCACTGTGAGTAATTATTCCTGACTTCGATTTATTTTCAGAGATTTATTAGGAAACATTCAAAGAAGAAAGAAAGAACATCCATCCATATGTATATAATATTGATAAATCCAAGTGTTGGTAATTAGGTAGTACCTAAACAATTTATGAGCCTTTAACGACATTCTACAAGAAATTATTCTTTTCCATCCTGAAGGAATCGCTAGTTACCTATAGAATATTTGAGAAGAAATCAGTTAATTTAATGGTTATAGCTGACCTTGGTTTTATAATTTGATGAGAAAATGAGCATTCCCTATATCATTCAACTACCATTTGAATTTTCAAGATCGAAATTAATTATGTAGTATGCATGATTTTTGTTGATGACTACAATTTGTAAGTTATGATATTGAATAACGAAGGTGAATGCTTAAAGCTAAATTTCAGAAATAATAATATTGGCAATTTGTGATATTAAATATTTGCATTTAAATTGTTAATAAAATTACTACATTTATTCTAGATCTGTCAGCAAATGAGATGGTGACATCAATAACATCAATTATTAGAGACTGTTAATTTGTTTGCCATCTAAAATATGAAAAAAGAACGTGTTGAATTTGAAACAATCACAGGCCTAAATGTTTAATTAATTGTAAGGAACCTTATATGTCTTATCATGCAGGAATGCATGATCCCTGATGCTATTCTCATTATCAACATTAAGTTAAACTCTGCAACCTGATTAGTTGTGGTTCATCATCCAACAGTTCTTCAACATAATAATTATGTGCCATTCTTGTATGTACTGATATAGTATGAGCAAAATAGGAAAAAAGTTCTTGAGTTGTCATCACGTATTTCTAATAATTGGCTTAGACGACGAACAATGGATAGATATAGGTTCACAATAATACTATATCGAAAGTAGGTACCTACCTAAAGTTTTCAACATTCCAACCCTTAGTAATTCAACACTTATTCATCAAAACCACTTTTTATCCATTCAGTACTTGATAATTTTCTTACAGGCCGCATTAATTAAATTGAAAACATGCGGTTTAATGTTTCCTAAATAGTTATGAACTATCTTTTGAATATTGATAACTTAAAGGCCTGTATGTTAAACGTACCTAATCAGGACCATGTAACAAATACACCTTGAATCATATTTTATATTCTTATATCAATGTAATTCATTGTACATAAAAAAAATTTTTTTGAGTTCAAATTTCTCTCAAGTACCTAAGCTGTATGTAAAGATCCATAAGAAGCCAAAAAGATATCTTCAGCTCATTAATTTTTAGGCACCTAACTTCTAGTGATTAGCCACGAACAGTCAGTGAAAACTCTCAGCATCGAGAAAATCGTTGATTCACCTTTAGAGTATGAGCTGTCAATATCCAAGCTCGCCAATAAAATTAAATTTTGTAATTATAAAGAGTAAATGTCTATAAATATGTGTTCAAGCGATGGAGACTTGGTCAAAAGTGACTGGAATTAAAAGATAAGTAGTGGATGTTTTGTAGATGGTTTAGGATCAGAATGAAGACTGTTCATAATACTGGTACAAACACAATGTAAACAAGTTTTATACAGTTCTAGGTAGTATCCCCTAGTTGGTAAATGAAAAATTAATTCTGTGCACATATTACAAAACAAGTTATTTTTGAAAAAAAGAACATGGCTACATAGTTCATAAGTTCAAACACCATAGTAACCCAGAGAATATTAAAGAAAGAAGCTTTAAATTAAGGGGTCATCTATACATGAAAAAATGCTGTAATTATATTAGTGTGATATATAATTGTGGTGCTCTGATTGTATATTCTGCTCATATATATTAGTACTGGCCATGAAATTAAAAAGAAAATTTGGCAGTTAATGGTGTAAAAATTGTAATTAATGCGTCAATAATTTTTATCTGATTGCCATGTGAGAAGTCATCAATGGCATACGTCCAAACCCACGTTTGTAGGTATTGCATTAGAGTTTCTTTGAACATATTTAAAAATCGAATGCAGAAGACTTATCTAATATTTCAACTGTCTCTGAGTCAAGATCAAGTGGTTAATATTTGTATATTTTTTTACAGACTGATCCTGGTTTAAAAATATATATCTATTACCTGCTTTATAAAAAAAGTCCATTTGTAAAAAGCAAAAGCTGGACTAGATCTCAAAATGTACAATATGTAAATGTAATTACAGGATTGCAGCTACATAATATTTGAGCATTTTAAAGTAAATGAATTAGAGCAACTTGAACATGAAGAAGAAGAAGAAAAAGGATAGAACTGAGTGGGCATTAAGTTAAAGGAAATAGTAGGCCTATGTAATAGAGTTCACAGTCCCATGTAATTACTCTCTGTTACCTGATAACTTATTGTCAATGATTGAAATCTGAATTGTCATCCATTTTTTACATTATAGAATTGTTTAAAAGGCTTTTTTGTCAACTGATGTAAAAAATAAAAACCCTCATCTGTGAAAAAACCTTCAGCTTAATCATTGTAAATAATTATACATTTTCCATAAATATATATAAATATGTTTGTAAGTATATAAATATAGTCTGTGTATCTTAAGCTCCCAGTCATTAAATAATTCGTTTTCATTTATTTGCTCTTCTTTTGTATTGATAATAGAATCCTGATACAAAAAAGTCACTCTTTATCCACTTAATGTTTTCTTATTTGTTTTAGTTTGGTCCTTACTGTTTTTACTTGTATCCTACATTCCACAGAAACTATACATTGGTTTTTCCTCTACTGAAACGCCAACAAACTAATTTTTTTGAGAGTAAGGATTAACTGAGTTTCGAATTTGGTAGTGTATAGAAAAACATGAACCTTATCATGAAGACATCATTTTTATGCACATTTTTAAGACCAGTTGTAAAAAATTGTTGATTTGGTCTTTGTTAAACAAATGCTCAGGTATAGAAAGTCATTTACATCAAGTTTGCTAAGATTTGATTGATAGCTAATAAATTTAGTAAATAACTGCACAACAGTTGTCAATTTGTAAATATGTACAGGGATAGCAATCAGTGTATTTGTTCTTTAATTCCCATGCTCTAAATCATTATATGTTGTTATTGAATAACCTATCGAGCTGTTGAATGTTTTTAAAACATAATAAAAAAGTAAAAATCAAATTAAATGCAATTGAACCAGTGCAAGGGAAAATATCAGTGAGTTTGAATGAAACAACAAAACATGTGGAGCAAGGTACCAAGAAGAATGTCTTAACTCAAATGTGTGATTCTTTTATAAAATTCATATGAAAGAGGTAAGTAGGTATGTACCTATGTATTATGATGAGTTGCTTTCAACTGTTTGGGGGGGGGGGGGGGGGCTTATTTACGGTTCTCAGTACAAATACATTACCATGTTTAAATGACACATTTTTAAAAACAATCCTAGATATGGGAAGGGCAGGGGTCATACTGTTTGTTGATAGTTTTTTCATCGCAAATGGCCATATCTTAAATTCTTCCCCATTTAAACATAAGATTTTTCATTGTCACACAGAATTCATTGATATGTTAATTCATAGTTACTATAATGTGAGATACTATTGCCCATGTCTGATTTAAAAGTATTTATTTCTTGTAAACAAGTAAAGAAAGTTACCTAATTAGGATGTATATCAGAGGCAATAATATCTTTTGTGAATTGATAATAGGGCACTTTCATGTTGCAATGTATAGTTAGAAATATATAAGTCCAAAACTAATAGTTCAGTTTTAGAAAGTATTAGATGACATTATGAATTGTGTATGAATTTTAAATTTTGCGTCATGTGTTACCATATTAGCAGAATAGAGTAGATCCATAGTAAACACCTTGTAAACCTTGTGAAAATGAAAGGAAAAGTACTTGTGCTTCCAAGTACGTAAGTAGCACAAATAGGCCCAGCAATGCCACAACATAGAACTTTATGGCCATTTCATTATTACATGTCTTTATTTATTCATCATTCTTTTATGACGTTGAGAGAATTAGATTGGACGTACTCTCGTCAAACTTATTCTTGATCCTCTAATACTTTATGTATGGTATAAATTACAATGTTATTCTGTGACTACCAGAATTATATATACATATTATATAGAGTTCTTTTCTCTATCTTTCTATGGCATTCTTGCTTAGACATGACAGGTTTAACTGTCCTTATCTTTTGCTTAAATATTGTACACAAATATTGTAAACTACTTTGTGTCTATTAGTTGTCTATTTATATTTTATTATAATACACTATATTTATGACGATGAATGTTTGGCTTCCCTTGTTAATTTAATTTATTTTCCACTCATTTTGGAGTGTGAAGATTTACTACAATTTAGTCATCATCGGAAGTTGTATCAATTTATGTAATTTCATTTTAATGATTTATTATCATCATTTAATGATTTGATTATTCTGTGTGACCCCCAATATGTTGCCATTTTAAAGACCAACTATTAAGTTATGGTAAACTTTATGACGTTAGGATGTTTAGTATGTTGTTACCATGTTGGAGAACTTGCTAATGGCATTCTGTTGAAAAAAGTAAAATTATAAACAAAAAGGAATGAAATTTCACTGATAGCACAGTACCAGTAATTGCCATGTTCTCAACAATGTGCCGACTTGAAAAATTGTAATAAAAATGACAAAATAAATAAATTTAAAAAAAAATACAAAATGAAGAAAACCAAAAGAAAACAGAAGTATTTCTCCATAACCAACTTTGTTGTAATTGCAATATTTGTACTTTTCCATGTTAAGGACTCACAATAAATTATTTAAAAAAATTGTTCTCCATGGTTTTTTCCTTCTGTTAATTACCATTTGTTGTTGATGTAAGATTTCTTGCAATAATTTCTTTGTGCAGTACTGTCATCGGAGTTATAGAAAGCGTTGATACCTACTGTCAGACGTTAAGTATCGATTGATACGTGTGTTTTACTCCATTTTTGATTATTTTTGTCTAATTTAACTCACTGATCTCACTTCATTTTTGACTATTTGTATTTGACAACTCCACCTCAGGTCTCTTCAGAACCCTATCGACCACATTAAGTGATAATTCCTACCTCCTCCCACATAAAATCCTACCAATATTCAGGAATGGAATATTTCACTCCCATTGCCGTTAGTAAGTAGGTGGCTTGATCAGGCTTTCAGAGGACGTCTGAATGTGATATTTTGTTCTTCTTAATTTATTCAACATCCCCCCCCCCCCCCGGTCCTTTCAAGGACAACTCAAATCAACTCAATATGACTATGAGTCAGTGGCGTAGCCAGGGGAGGGGTGCAGCCGTTGGCTTGAAAACTCCAGTTAAATTTTCATGAAAGGTAACATTCACAGAAGTAACAGAAACAAATACAACAATGTCAGATTAAACGGTAAATCAAACAAGAATAAACAGTTAAATGATTTTACATTTACCTATTTGATAAAAAACGAGCAATGTCATCATGGCCTTTGTGACTATTTTCCGATCAAGTAGGGGAGGTGGTTTTGGGGTGGGGTGTGTTCTGTGGAAGATTGCCTGACTTCCCTATAGAGGTCGCTTCACAATAGAAATAGACCGTCAAGAGACTGGTCAATCAGCGTCACGAGATCCAGTGGCCGAGATCGGTTGGTGACTGTCCGTGATTCCTGTTCCCATCGGACCTAGTTTCATCCTCATGAATCGATAGTAGAACAGTGCGAAGCATCAGTCGTTCGGGAAGTGAGAACTGAGCAAATAATAATTAACATCTAATATAAAAATATACATTTATTTCCTATCAGTTGTTTCACGCTCCTCTCCAATTTTTTTAACTCTCCAATTTATTTTACTAGATGTTCTCGAAATCTGTGTAGATCGGAGCGGGGGTAGAGTGGGGGACATGTCCGCACTTCCTCTGATCAGTTTTTCGTTACCCATGATGAAGAGTAACAACGATCTTAAAACTGAGAATAGGCCTCATAACCTCACGGAAATTAAAAATGACTGCCATCAAATCCAGCAGGATATTTTTCGCCAAGAAACTTCGAGATGATGGCTCGGTGAAAGCGAGCGAACTGTGGACGCCCCAAGGTTGAACCATTTTTACCGATTTTTGGCCCTTATAAAAAGTCAAATGTGACCCACTCCTTTGTTTGTGAAAAATGTATTTATCAACGAAACAGTCGCGATTTTAGCCGTTTTTACCTATTTTTGACCCATAAAATCTCAAATTAGACCCCCTTAGAATTTTCGAAAATTACTCATCTTCGAATCCATCCTTTTGTTTGGCAATAAGAATATTTTGGCGAAATTTGGAATTTGTTATCATGTACCCAAGGTCATATATCATCTGGAGTGACACATAAATAAATAAATATGTGTAATATACATATAAATTGTTGTTAAAACCTAGGGATGAAATACAGATGCTCTGAAAAGGATTTACCTATAAAACAATTCCAAAAACTTATGTTCTGAAAATGCTGGACACAGGGCAAAAGCTTCTTTTCTTTGAAAATTCGCTAACATTTTTGCTAAATAAATGTGTTTTATTTTATAAATTTATCTTACCTGACGTTACCTGTAACATGTACTTAGGTAGTGCGTTGTTAAATTTACATTCAGCTTGGTAAAGTCTTATCTTACATTTTCTATTTCCGACCCCCCCCCCCCCCCCCCCCCAATTCAACAACCCTGGCTTCGCCACTGCTATGAGTAAACAGGCCCCGACACAAAAGGGGGCCATAACTATTTCACAGCCTAGTATCAGGAAGGAACAGGATGAAGGTAGGTTCTGAAACATTTAGGATCCTAGATCTAGAAATGCACCTACAACCTAGGTGTGGGGCCCTCTGAATACATATTTATATACAAGGGAGCTAGACCGTAAGAACCAAACCTTAGGGGCCCCAAGCAAAAATAAACATTGGGCGGGTTGTTCCCAGGGGCCATCAAGCCCGTGGTGTAGGTAGATTTAAGGGGGTCTATAAAACCTCAAAGCTGCACCAGATTAAATATGTAATGAAATGTAAAACGTGCAAATCCCTCCCCCTCCAACAAAAAATTTGGAGCCCACTTGGTTAAATATTAGAGGCATAGATATAACTATGGGTCAACATTTTTACATAGATCCCACCTGCTGATCACATATTTTCCAAGTAAAACTGATAATTTTCCGAACAGAACAAATATTCCATTTCAAACTGAGCATTTTGGTTCATCATTTTCAATCTTAATGAACCTTTGGAATAGATCATTAAAAAACCCCCCCCCCCCCCCCCTCCCCCCTCAATCAAAATTTGATGGTTTCCGTTTCAAGGTATGTATAATCGAAAATGGAATAAAACAATTTCTGTCCCTACGTAAGGTTACCAGATTCCCCCTTTCCAAAAAAGAGTATATCCTTGGTTTAAAAAAAGATAGGTACGTAGGTATGCATATACCTACATAGGTCATGTTGGGTCGTTTTATGAATTGGTAGGTACATGAAATCATCAAACTGAATTCATTGTGATAATAAAACTAAGATTTTATTAGGTCAGCTAACTTTTTTCAAACTCAATTTTTTTGTTGACAGTGGAATTCTATGTAACTACATTTCAGCTGAACTGATCAGTGAAAGAAGCGTTTTATTAAAGATTTGAGTAGGAGCTCGAAAATATCACAGACATAAAGAACACTGGGCAGGTAGGTAGTTGTTCAAGGCAACAACTAGAAGAAAAAAATATTTTTCGAATTGCATTTGTCAAACACAATTCACAAAGAGTAGGTACCTTCCCATGGTACCCTACCTACGTTTTGCATAAAGGTAGGTAACGTTTTTTCAAATTACAGTTTCAAGAAACAAGGTACATACCTAGGTACTTATCTGTGGAACAAGCGTTTCAAAAATACTTCTAACCAGTGTAAAACGGTACACTAGAAATCAGTCTCAAAAATATCACCAAAAAAAAAACTAGAACATTGGCCTTCCCTTCTAGCCATGGAAGTAGGATCCTACTTCCACGTTCCTAGCTAACCTCATAGGCTATGAAAAAAGAGTATATTTGGCTATACAATTAAAAAAAGAATAGCATATTATGAAATTATGGGGCCAAAGAGAATATAGATACTATAAAAAGAGTATGTCTGGGCCGTACTTCGCACTTTCCTTAGTTACCATGAACCAAAATTAACGAAATTTGGTTTGTAGGTCCCATTTGAGGTCTAGTTGGTCCGCGAAGCCTGGCGTTACTTCAGTCATCTCTAAGGGGTAAAAAACATGGGAAATTTCCCGAACGCCGTAGCTCGAAAACTTTCAGTAGAAGGGTATTGTTTTTTTACCACTTTTAAATTGATCTCGAACTTGAGAATTTTTTGTATACCTACTTTCAAAATTTCAGTTTTTGTTGGATTACGGCTTCGACAGCATGATTTTCTAGTCTGATTAATGATTTGCACAGCTACTATAATTATTATTTTAATAAACGATTGATGGAGTAGGTAGTACTTCGTTCTTTATTTTCTAAGCGAGTAGGTACCTTCCTGCCAAAACCAAGCTGTTTAGCCCCAAGTTTTCGCTGCACAAATAATAATCGTTGCCAGATAGGTGACCAAAATTTAGGAGCCATAACCTTACCGGCGATTAAATTTGCAAGGAAATGGTATATAGGTATCTTTACCACACAAAAATTTGGGAGGGAAACGAAATAATAATGGTAACATGAGCGAAAACATGATATTTTATTAATTTACGAGATACCAATTCACAGCTTATTCCTGAAAAATTAGGTAGTAAGTACCTATGGAACTTTTGACTATTCCCATAATTATCACAAAATAAATAGGTATTTTCCTTTGGAGAAAGTAACGATAATGACAAAATTATACACTAGTTTCGGTATTAACCACCCTCTTAAAAAATGTTATTCTAGAGAAAGCTTATCAAATCACAATACTCAGTACAATTTAGTCTCTTTTAGGTTATAACTAGGTAGGTACTTAGATAATACCGACGTGAAAAAAATTTCGAGAGGAAAATTGCCCAAGGCAACGATTTTATTTTTATATTATTATACATTATAATATCACGACAATATCACATGTAATCAACCTTTTAATGAATTTTATTAATTTACGAGATTCCAATTCGCAGCTTATTCTTGAGAAATTAGGTAGGTACCTATGGAACTTTTGACTATTATAATAACTTTATCTATTAACTTCTATTCGTGCTATAATCTTAATACTGAAAAAAGATTCATATAAGTACTAAGTATTTTATAAAATTTAGCATTCTTTTGGGTTCATGGTAACTGGGCTTTTTTTCTTCTGTGAGATGCAGTGTCTTTCTCCACTTGGGTTTTCCAGGGCAAGAAGGCAATTGAATTCATTTTCAAAAGTGAGATGATTTTTAGAGATGACGACGCCATGAACTGATGTAGTCCACTTTGGGGTGGCCCAAAAGTATCGATACTTTTGAAAAGTATAGATACATATCGATACTTTCCCCCCCTGATATATATCGTAGTATCGATACTTTTTTCCCAGTATCGGAGCCCATACTTTTTTTTATCCCTCACATTTTATCAGTTTCAACATCTACGACGTGTAGGTACTGTTGACAAATTAAAGAAAGTTGATGTACCTACCACCACCTCCAGCTCTCAGTGTGAATCAGCTGTCCTCCATTTAGTAGGAAGGGCCAACAAAATGTTAACCCAACCAACCAACCTAACTCAATAGTTTTTTGGTTGGATTTTCTTTGTTCTTTATTGTTTTCTGATGTGATTGTGCCGAATTAACGAAATAATGTCATGCCTTGTCTTGTCAATAATTTTGAAAAACAAGCGCCGAAACAAAAAAAGTTTCAAATAAGAAAGAAGTGATTTATTGTATTGTTCATTTTATAATATTGTCCTGAAATAACTCTTCGATAGGCTGACGATGGTATTTTATATTATACCAATGTAGATTAAGTAAAAACGTGGGATGTGATTTAATATTCACTGTCACGCTGATGGAGAGAGAACAAAAACTACATTTCCACCCATTTTTGAAAAAGTATCGATACTTTTTGAGAGTATCGTATCGATACTTTTTGATCCTTTCAGATGTATCGATACGA
The DNA here is from genome assembly GCA_954871275.1 of Leptopterna dolabrata. NCBI lineage: Eukaryota > Metazoa > Arthropoda > Insecta > Hemiptera > Miridae > Leptopterna > Leptopterna dolabrata. The sequence continues at coordinate 128,604,744 of OX940974.1, read as the reverse complement.
TATATATCGATACTTTGAAGTAGCCGACATCCCTACTTTAAAGTTGACGTTTTATCACTGTAATAAGTGCACTTACAACAACGGGACATTTTTTTTTTTACAGTCGTAGTACTTTTTAGCTAAAAACAGTGACGTCTACGCGCCGACCGCGGAGGGCGGGAACGATGGATAGATGAAAAGATGGATCCTAACTTCCACGCGGAAACGGCCGATCCACTCGGCAGTTTTCAGCAGACTCTCCTGGATTTGCATAGTGAGGAGTATCCATTCCAATCAAACAACGATAGCTTTCTTCTTCTTCTTCTTCTCTCCGCCTGGCCCTGAAGGGGTCCTTCCGTGGCCAAACATTGTGTGTTCGTTGGCATGGTTGTTGAATTTGAGGTAGTCGTAGTTGGGGTTGCGTCTAAGATGAGGTAATTAGCAGCGTCGAAGTTGAACTGGTAAGGAGTGGTTGGGAGTTTTAAGTTTATAAAGAAAAATGTTGGTGATGATTTATTAATTAATTATTTATTTCATTTATTGAGAAGATAATTATTTAATTTATTTTAATAGAGAAGTGAGATATAATTTTAGATTTTTATTCTCAGAAAATTAAGCATGCCATAAAGATCATGAAGTAGCTGATTATTGGTGAGGCCCTGTTTTAAATATTGTTGGATTAAGTTATTGGTGAAATTGTATGAGGTATTGCCAAATATGATTATTGGATTAATGGCTGTCATGGTACGCCTACATCTCAGGAGAAGATGACACACGTCTTGCATCTCCTCAGAGTCGCAGTAGCAGCAGGACGGGTTGTCCCTCTTTCCCATCATGTGCGAACTTAGCCGTGTTGGAGTCTTGAAATCCTAGTGACGAATCGAAGGTTTAGTTCCCTTTTGCCCAAGAACCAAGGAGGTTGCAAAGGGTTATCCAAGATGCCTCTTGTCCAAGCACGAGCCCCTCGATCATCACTATATCTGATCTTCCAAGGGTCCTGAATGGCGTTAGCCATTTTACAATACAGATCAGGATGGCTTGTAGTCGTTTCGGGGCAGTTTGAGCCGGAAGACGTGGATCCAGTGGCCCGCCAGTCTACTAGTTCGTTAAATTTTATGCGTCCTGTAATCCACTGTATTCACAACTCCATCAGCCCAACCACCACCATCAAATGAACTGGAACGGGTTTTCCCTTGTACGAATTCTCTATGGTTTCCACTGATGATTTGGAGTCAGAGAGAATTACGATTTTGTCTTGCTTGTGGGCATTCCTAACATGTTGCAAGGCCATCTCTATGCCAGTCAGCTTATCACTGGAGCTGGGCGACACAGCGTGCAGCCTCCTGCCCTGGCATGCATTGTGTTGTGTGCAAAAAGATGCTGCCGTTGTTCCCTCCTGGGTTTTAGCCCTGTCGGAATTGATGGAAATAAAGCCGTCGTATTTATGGGTTATGCAGTCCAGAGTCTGGCTTCTGCTGGTGGGTCCCTTTCTGTTGTAGCCCTGGAATGTTGCTCTTTTGTCCAATTCGTTGTCTTTTAAGTCTAAAAATGTTATTGTTGTGGATTGTATGTATTACCGATTTGAGTTTTTCTTGATGTTTAATTGTAGAAGTAAGGAGTTTAGAATTAGAATAATTGTTGGACAAATAATGTGTCTGGTTATAGAATTCAGGAGTTGACGGAAAGCTGCAGGTAGATTTTTTTGTGAGATATTATGTATAGAAACAAGGGGGGGGGGGGGGGGTTGAACCCTATTTCTATGTAAAATCATAAATAAATAAACTATGTAACTATGATTAAGTCAATGTGTTGTTCCAAGGGTAGAATACCTGTGATGGCGTGTAACGAATTAAAGGGTGACGTTTTGACCACTCCCAGAATCTATCTTAAGGCAGCATTCTGCATCTTCTGGAGCTCCTGAGTGTTGGGATTAGATCTTCATTGATAGGCAAATGCAGCGTAGCTAATTTTGGTCTTATGACAAGTTTGTACAAGGTTAATTGGTCGTCTCGATGGTTACCCCACGAGGATCCTTTCAAATATTTTAGTGCCAGAATGTCTTGGCCCACCTTATCTTTAATCACTTTGGTGTGAGTACCTCCATTCGAGTTGGAGTCCATCCACAGGCCCAAGTATTTGATTTTGCTGGTCTGTTTTATCATGCCATTTCCAGATTTGAGGCTGAGTGGGATAGTGTTACCAAAACTGGGTGAAATTTACCAGGCATGATTTGTTGTTGTTGATGAGGAGGGCTAGATCAGAAAGATTTTCAAGTAGCTACTCCAAAATCCTGTTGGAATAGCTACAGGTTCCTGGTGAAGTTCGATCCACTGACATGTAGAGCCATTCTTCTGCGAATGTAGTGAGCGAGCAATGTGTGATCCCAATATGTAATGATAGCAATGATAGCTTTTTCTGCACTTCTCTTGCCAGCAGCTGTTCCGGACCATCCCCTCGTTGACGATTGGGCAACTTTTCCTAGAATCCCATATCCTTGCATCCAGAGCATCATCACAGTAGTCAGCCATTGAATGCTGGTGATTACCTGTTCATCCTTGATTTGCTGTTGGTTTAGCCAACCAAAATCTCTGCAAAAAGTCTGCTTCTGTCTTTTGGCAAAATGAATTTCATATCAAGGTTCTCTACTTCTGGCTTTCCCCCTTTACCACAGTTTGTTGGATTGTCAAATACATATCAGGATCCATCATTTCCTCTTCTGATTTCCCGCTCTCTCTCCCAGCAACCCTATACCTACCAAGAATTAATTTTGTTGCTTGCTCCTAATCAATCTCTGTCCACGCGAGTTTCCATGGTCAAAGAATAGGGCGTCTCTGGGTAGAGTCCACCAAAACCATCCACCTCTGAGATTAGTCTCAACACTGCAGGGACATGTTAGTAGTGCTACTTATCTCACTTCAACAAGGGGTTCTCCGAACTTCTGCAGCACGGATTCTGATGAGCTCAGTCCTTAGACCTTAGATACTAATCAACAGTTATATAGGGGTTTTGGTATTTAGAGGTAACTCTTGATAGATTATCACTGGTGTTAATAGCTTCCTAATTAGGGGAAAAACTTCCCTTAAAAGTAGCAATTCATAATTTACTTCATATCCTGTGCTATTGAAATGCATGTTACTTAGGAAGAAAGCAGGGCAATATGGTGGGGGGGGGGGGAGAGAATAAGTACAACATCCATAATTCCATACATCCGTAAAGAGATGGTTCGTTCGGATGGCAGTCCTGGATCAGTCCAGGATGGAACTGCGTTCTGAAAATGAGGGGACAGAACCATCCAGGATTGAGTCAAGAACTGTGTCTGTCTGAATGCGCAATGATGAACCTGAACCATTTCAACCTTCTGCATAAGCTGAAGGTAGAAACATCGAGTGCGCATGTGCAGGATCAACAGTCCTTGAAAAAAATCGAGGATTGTCAGAACTAGTCGAGATTGTTAGATCCTGGACTGTCTGTCCAAACAGCCAACTCTCTATCAAGGACCGGTCCAGGATTGTCAGTCCAAATGAACCTAGAGTCACCCATGTTGTTCCGGGTGCCTGACTTTAAAAATCTAGTTGTTCGTTGTTGACCAACATAGGTATAGGAACTCGTGACACTAAAACTAAATTCATTAGGTAGGTAATCGAAACTATACTTACTTACTTACTTCCCTGGCGCTACGGTCCTATAGAACCTGGGCCTCCTCAATCATCTGACGTCACTCATCCCTATCCTGAGCCAACTGGCGCCATCTTCTGACCCCGTTGCTCCTCAGATCGGCCTCCACGTCATCCATCCATCTCATCCGTGGTCGGCCTCTTTGTCTGCCACCACCTGGTTTTCCATAGAGCATTTGCCGTGGTATTCTTTCTTCCTGCTCCATTCGTTCCACGTGCCCTACCCAGCGAAGTCTTCCCTTCTTTATGAAACTGACAAGATCAGGATCCTGGTACAGCTGGCGGAGCTCACTATTGGTCCCTATTCTCCACCGACAGTTCTCATCAAATATTGGCCCATAAATTCGCCGCAAGATCTTCCTTTCCCACACCCTCAAGTTATTCTCCCACTCTCTTGTCAGCACCCAGGTTTCCGACCCATAAGTGAATACGGGTCTGATCACTATTTTATATAGGGTGATTTTCGCTTTCCTCGGGAGAGCGTTAAACTTGAGGAGCCTGTGGACCGCCCAGAAGCACCGATTCCCGGCAGCCAATCTAGCCTTTATCTCAGCTCCTATATCATTACCATTTGTGACCAGCGAACCCAGGTATTTGAATTCCTGGCACACAGGAAACTGGTGGCCACTTATTTGGAAATAATCATCGTTCTGAGCAGGGGGGTCTCTCATCGTGCACATGTACATTGTCTTATGCTCGTTAACTACGAGCCCTCTGTGCGTTGCGGCTTTCTCAAACTCCTGGAATGCTCCATCCAATGCTGGTAAGGTTCGGCCAACAATCTCAACATCATCCGCATACGCCATGTGCTGCGTCATTCTGCTGTAGATTGTGCCGCCAGGATTCGTCCTAATAGCCCTAATAGCCCCCTCAAGGCACAGATTAAAGAGACTTGGTGCCCCCGGATCACCCTGTCTGAGACCACAGCCAACCCGGAATGATCCAGACAGTTCTCCCTGAACTCTGACCTGACAGCTTGTGTTATCATTTTTACCAGCCTTACTAGTTTCTTGGGAATTCCAAAATCAAGAAGGTCCTTCAGCAAGGCTGTGCGGCTAACACTGTCGTATGCTTGTTTGGAGTCGACAAAGAGGTGATGCAGAGTAACGCTGAACTCGAAGGCTTTTTCCAACATCTGCCGAAGGGAGAAAATGTGGTCCGTGGTGGATCGACCGGCACGAAAACCACATTGATACTCCCCCACTGCCCTATCTGCATAAGGCTGCAATCGTTTGGAGATTATTATTGACAAGATTTTGTATGCTGTGCATAGGAGTGCTATTCCTCTGTAATTACCACAGGTAAGCTTGTCTCCTTTCTTGTAGATAGGACAAAGAACGGCAGCTGTCCACTCATCTGGCATCTCCTCACTGGTCCAAATATCCCAGATGAGCTGGTATAGTTCTTCAAAGAGTTCATCCCCTCCATGCTTCAGAAGCTCCGCCGCAATACCATCCACACCTGGAGCCTTGTTATTCTTCAGGCTTGCAATGATTTCTCTAATTTCCTCTCTATCTGGGGGCACATCCTCGTCATTTATTTCCTCATTTCGTAGGGCGGCTTCAAGTATTTGACGATCCTGAGCCTCCACCTCTGTTTCTGGACGGTTGAGAAGCTGTTCGAAATAATTTACCCATTCTGCCTTGATAAGTTCTTTGTTTGTTAAAAGGTTGCCCTGTCGATTCTTCAAAAACTCCAGTCGCGGTTTAAAGCCGTGCTTCAGATCCCTCACACCACGAAAAAATCTTCTGGACTTCCCATCGTGATAAGCTTCGGTGAGAGCTTCCAACTTGGCTATTTCATGCTCTCTCTTCTTTTTCCGACACACTCTTTTCACGACTGCCCTTTTCTGTCGATACAGCAGGGTGGCCATCCTAGTAGTCCTCAGGAGCATCTTTTGCCGAGCTTCATTTCTGTCCTGAATTACGCGCTCACATTCTTCATCAAACCACTCATTCCGAGGGGGAGACTCCTTGTGCCCCAGGACTTCATCCGCTGCAGAAACCAGAGCATTCTTTACCTTATTCCAGGATGCATTTATATTCGTAGTTTCTCCTGCAGCCAACAGTTTCTCCCTTACTACTTCTCTGAAAAGTTGTTTCACTTCATCCACTTTCAGTTTATCAATGTTATAAGCAGGTATCTTGTTTGCTTGGCCTCTTGATCTTACTGCCAATCTCTGTTTATATCCGACTTTTACTAGGAAATGGTCTGTGTCACAATCAGCTCCTCGGAAAGATCTTACATCCAGTATATCACTTGCGTGTCTTACATCAATGAGAACATGATCGATCTGGTTTCTAGTTCGTCCATCTGGTGAGCACCATGTCTGTTTGTGGATGTTTTTGTGTGGGAACTGGGTGCTGCTGATGCTCATTCCCCTTCCGGCTGCGAAGTCTATCAGGCGAAGGCCGTTCTCATTGCTGATTTCGTGCAAACTGTGGGCACCGATTGTAGGTCTGAGTGCTATTTCTTTACCAATCTTTGCATTAAAGTCTCCCAATACCCACTTGACATCAAACTTTGGCAGCTCATCATACACACGCTCCAGCTCACCGTAGAAACGATCCTTTGCTTCCTCGTCACTGTCCTCTGTTGGTGCATGTGCAGAGATAAGGGATATATTGAAAAACTTACCGCGTAGGCGTACAGTGCACAGCCGCTCATTGATAGCTTGGTAATTCAATATTGCTTGTTTCCATCTTCTTGCTACCATGAAGCCTGTGCCATAGCGGTTTCTTGTGTCACCACTATTAATGAGCAGGTAATCATTTAGGTCAGTCAGCTCCGTGTCCCTCCACCTCAGCTCTTGTAGGGCAATGACATCTATTTGGTACCTTGTCAGTTCATTCATAAGCGTATGGCTCATTCCCACACTGAAAAGACTTCTAACGTTCCAGGTGGCTAAATTAAGTTGTTGTCCTTTTCCAAGCCTGTGTCCGTCACCATTAAAATCAGTCCGGCGTTTTCTTCTATGAGGTTTCGTAACGGGTTTTTTTTTCCGGAGCAGGGTTGTTGGCCCTGCGTCCAACCCCCAACCTGGAGGACCAGGTCATTTTTGATCAGGGTTTCCCTCCCCTAGGTCGGTTGCTAAAAAGCTAAAGAGTTGGACCTACCCTCGCAGTGTCGAAGCCACTACTGGTAGACTCACCAGGCGCCTTCGATTATTTGGGATGAGCCATTATAGTAAGTATGTTACTTCAGCCTCATCCCGATTAGTGGGGCTGCTGCCCCCCACTATCCCATTTAGTCGCCTCTTACGACACGCCAGGGCATGGCAGGGGTATTCTTCAAGTCCCCCACTGCAGGACCGATCGAAACTATATTCCAAGTATATTCCATAACATGAAAAAAGGAAGGTAGCTACATCCATAAAATACAATACCTTGTAGGGTAATCCAACAAATTTCAACAAATTTGGGGGGGGGGGGGGGGGAGGGATCAAAAAGTTTCGTGCTCGATTCCAAAGAAAATGTTAAACCTCCATCCCCCCCCCCCCCCCCCCCCCCCCCAAAATCAACAATTCTGGCTAAGCCACTGCTTGCTGGGCTTTTTGCCGTTAAATATATCTGATAGTTTTAGCGTGCCATTCGGGGCAGTTTGGTAATTTAGAGCAGCCTCTCTAACTCTACTCGTGAATGACCCTCTCTTCCCTCTATTGATTTGTTTACGCCCAGTAAACTTGGCCACTAATGCCATATAACTTTCTGCCAAGTTACTTGTGTCATTTGGCAATAAACAGTGACTTTTCACTAGTACAGGGGCAAGTGCCACTTGTATTTTAGAAAGTAAAATAACAGTTACCACATCAAACTCCTTTCCGTTTTGAGGGTTTGAAGGTTAATACTCCTTACATTCTCTATGATCCCCAAAAATGTGATCTATCTTTAAATCATCGACTAGACTGGTGGATTTCGAATTGTGCGCGATTGTACCTCTCGCACACGCTTTCAGTCGCTTTATAACAGAGTTTGTTAACATTTTCAAGTAAGCCCGGGACTCTTTTTACAAACCAAAAAGCCGTTTTGTATAATTTTCATCACGTGATTGGCGTATTCAATTTTTTTCATATTCCGTCCATGGGTGATTCCACTAAAAGTGGCGAAATCGTGTCTTTTCTTTCTTTCTTGGAGACTGTTAGTAATATAGCAACGGGACAAAAAGCATAGAATAGAGAACTTTATTCCCCAGACTAACCATGTTTTCTCTTTCGAAATAGATGATTAGCAAGCTCAAAAAAAATAGAAACATAGCCCAAAAGTCATTTCCCTGGCGTGTCCGCTCCCCTAGGTGCACTTCTTCTACAAGTGACCACAGTCCTTCAGTTTAAGATTCTGGAAAACTGTGAGGGCCCATGTGCTCATCAAGTGGTCTACTATAAGCACCTTTGTTCTCATTATTTTATGTGGGTAGGCTGCAAACTTATGCATCAAGAATAGTGTGTCTCACAGGTTTCGGGTCATTCCCCTGTAAAATTTAGCAGTCCTTGTCAAAGGGAAACTATTACTGTTGGGGGCATTTTGAAAACATAGATTGGCAGCTCTGTTACTCAAGGACTGGCCTCAACTCCGCCCCAAGAACGGTGCGTGTTGTGACACAGGTGGTAGCTGGTCAACTCTGAGATTCTTGGTGAGTGTTTTTATTGTCTGTCTCCCCCCTGTTATCTATAACTTAGCTGTTTGAAGGAATAGATTTTTTTTTCTTCCACCAATATTTAGGTCAGGTGGTGAGCCTCTGTAGTAACTTTGCCATATTTTATATAGTCCCTTGGAGGGGGGGAAAATGAAAAAAACTGTGTTTTGTCCTTCCCCTGTGCGTCTTTCCCCTGGATAATCAGGTTGGTGGGCATTCCAGGGGAATGACTGACCACCAGGGGGATGACCTTTTCTCACCAGAATGCTTGGCGATCCAATTGCTGCTTAGTTTTCTTTGAGTTATTTGCTGAACTTTGGTGCATGTTGCTGCCAGTGACTGGAGAATTAAAGATTTAAAATTTTATCTCTCCTTACAGATCAAATGTTATACGACAATGGCACCACACTCCCCCAGGAATATGGGCCCCACCTCCAACCGGTCTTGGAAGTCATCAAATCGTGTGCCACCTCTGTGAAGAAAATTCATTTTCTCTCCGATGGTCCCACGTCTCAGTATAGGAATAAAATCATGTTTTTTCCGATTTCGAGAGGCCTCACAGCTCATTTCCCATCTATTGATGTCATCACTGGAAATTTTTCCGAGTCGGGACATGGGAAAGGCGCCCCTGATGGCTTGGGGGGCCTCCTCAAACGGACTGCAGACCGACTGGTCGCTGAAGGACGAGATATTCCAGATCTGGGTTCATTGATCGTTGAATCGGCAAAAGCATCAGGAAGGTCTCACTCTTTGTTGTCACCAGCGATGAAATAGAAAGTGCTCGGGGGTTAATACCAAGAAATCTTGAAGCATTCAAGGGAACCCTTCAAGTTCACCAATTCGTTTCTCACCCTCAGATTTCTGCTGACGTTCACTTCAACACCCTTAGCTGCTTTGACTGCTACAAGTGCACCAAATACAGGATTGGCATGATTTCATGCGACGCTTCACCCAGCGACCACCACGATCTAGAACCAACTTCTTTTGTGGCTGTCGAACTGGAAGACGAAACCCACACATCACCTGAGTCTGAAATCGACGTCGAAGGAATGTTCCGTCCCCCCCCTCCCCCCGTCACCTATTCGGGACCAAATTCCTCAAGATCCTGCTTATTCGCTTTATTGTAGGAAAAAAATTTTTCAGTATAAATGCTGCAAACAATGAGTCCTCAACATCAACTTACGAAGTAAGTTTTTTGAGGAAAAAAGGGAAAGACTATTTTGTTCACCCTAACGTACCTGACCTTAGTTGTAGCCTTGAGTGACGTTGTGTCAAAGTTGCCCTCCCCAACTGTGATACGGGGGAGGTTGTACTTTAAAGTCGATTTCTCTTATTTTAATATTCGTTGAAAGGCCTGTGTAGTTGACCTTAATATACTTATATTCCCAGTTGAGGACTAAAATACCTACCAGTATCTACTACAATAAATAATTATATCTATGTGTATCATGCACACTGCACAGTCACATTTTTCGTTCGTCACTTGTTCCAATTCCAAAAATGCATGCCTCGAATTTCAACTATATGACGTATTCAATCAGAAGAAAAGTCTTCCTAGATAATAATAAAAATACTGATGTGCCTGATTCTTTGCGATGTTATTCTTAGACAGCTGTACCTGTTTTTTGTATTTTTTAGAAGTCAGTACCTACTTAAATGCATTTTCTGAACTGTGATTTCTTAGTCCGAGGTTAATTAAGGCTGCCTTTAATTGAAGAGACTGAATTCTTTTACTGAAGTTGAATTTAAAAGTTCAATATAAGTTGAATAGGTAGGTACACAGTTTTGAAACGACTGTCTTAATTTTGTCATTCCCCTGTGCACTATTGTCATTCCCCTGGACGACTGATTTTTAATTATGGCTGTGTACCCCCTCTGGGTGAATAAACTGTACTGCTGGTATATAGGTTTCATTCGTACATGTCGAAAGAACATTTAAACGTCGGAAAACATTCAAAATATTGCCAAAGGCATCACGAGATTTGCCAGCCTGGAATTCGCCACTTTTAGTGGAATCACCCCCATACGAAACATTTTGAGAAATTATTACAAATGCATTGGAGCCCCCATCCTCTTTCACACACCTATGTATATTCTGCTCCATGGAGTTTTTCACACATCATGGAACACTTTTCTGTGTCTGTCTGTGTACAGCCCCTGATGAAATTTAGAGGGCAGGTGCGGGTTGGGTAACTGATAGTCCCATATCAAAATAATTTAAAAAATACTGTAAGCTTTGTTAGCGCATGCTCGAACGTGTAATTCTTCTACAGCCCACTACTACCTACCTACCTTGTAATCTTATCAAAGAATTCAAATTTGGAGGGTGGATCTAGAATGAAACTCTGAAGGTTCCATATATGAGTTTCACAAAATTCGAACGGTAGTATTCTGTTGAACATACGCAAATATGATATTATGTAGCCAATTCCGTATAACGCTCATAAGCTCCCAAAAAATGGTAGCAGATTTTTCGGTTAGGCAAGAATTCATATTTGGGGGTGGATCTAGAATGCGACTCTGAAGGTTCCATATGAGTTTCACCAAATTCAAATGGTGGCATTTTGTTGAACATACGCAAATATAATTATGTAGCCAATACCTTATAACGCCCATAACTATCTGAAAAGTGGTAGCAGATTTTTCGGTTTGGCGCGGGTTGGACCAATATAATATAAATGGGTTAGATAAAATTCATTGAAATCGTGCCATTCGTCTGCTCAAACGAAAAATCCTAGGTACTCTCGTTATTTTACATTCTTGTTATTGTTATTCGAATAGCAACTTATTTTTGGTGTACTTGTATTCTTGTTATTATTATTCTATTGATATTTTGAATGCATGTGAATGATTGTTATTGTTATTATATTGATAATCATTCTCAAGATATTTTTTATCGTCGGTCGTTATCAGTATCGTGATCAGTGATTTTATAGGCATCAGTTGTGAATCTCGAAACTGATAATAATATATTATAGTTAAGACTATATATAGTTATCGAGTGCAATTTTGCATTAACCTTTTATTGATGTCCTTCATTTTATAGCGAGTTTTTTTTTATGGCTTCATAGGGTTTACTTAGTAGATTATGAGAACGCTGCAAATCATTAGGTATTGTATGGCTTATGATGGAAATCCCAGTTACATACATAGAAAATAATAATTAGAAAATGAAATCATAATAAGAAAACTACATACCAGTCAGAAGCTAAAAACCAACCGTCCTTCTTGATACCCTGACAGGATTCAGCCAAAATTTGGCTGTATCCCGATTTGATCCAGCAGCCAGCTATTTCTGCCAAGCAAATCTTGTAGTTGAAGAAATACATGTAGAAGGAAAAAGACGTGCCCACTCCTAGATGTTAAATCAGTCGGCTTACTGGTTCACATCAACGGCTAAACCAGTGTGAAATGGGCCACAGAAATTCCAGCCACAGATTCCGGGCGCTGTCTAGACTCACCCGCAACAACCCGACGCACGGCCGCCCGCTTCAAGGCCTACCCCCTTTCAAAGACCCACCCAACCGCACCATCACACTGATACTGTCATTACGCAAAATATTAACCTCGTTCTCAAAAGCTCTCCCTGTATGACTGGCAGGCAAGGCGAACCATATTAAGGCCTTCAATTTTAAGTTTCAGATGTTTCTCAGATATTAGGAATATAGCACATAGGTACACATACATTTTTCGAAATTCAATCTCCGATTTCTGCGATTTAACGCAATTTACCTCCGCCAAATTCATAGAGGTTGTTCTCAGTAACCTTAAGAAGGAGTATGCAAAGTTTGGAAAGAATCAGGGACAATGTTTTCGAGGTAATCGAACTCAGCCAGAGCTATATCATCTCAACCCAGAATTCCGAGTTACCTACATTTTTCGAACTTCGCTCTCCGATTTCTCGGATTTAACGCAATTTACTTCCGCCAAATTCATAGGTGTAGTTCTCAGAAAGCTTAATAAGTAGTATGCTGAATTTGGAAAGAATCAGGAACAATGTTTTCGAGATATCCGATATAGCCACAGATATATCACATTAACCTCTGCATATCCCATATGCCTACGTTCACCGAATTTCAATCTTCCGTATCTCCGATTTAACGCAATTTACCTCCGCCAAATACATAGGGGTTGTTCTCAGTAACCTTAAGAAGGAGTATGCTAAATTTGGAAAGAATCAGGGACAATGTTTTCGAGATATCCGAATATATCCACAGATATATCACATTAACCTCTGCACATCCCATATGCCTACTTTCAACGAAATTCAATGTCCCGTATCTCCGATTTAACTCAATTTACCTCCGCCAAATTCATAGAGGTTGTTCTCAGTAACCTTAAGAAGGAGTATGCTAAATTTGGACAGAATCAGGGACAATGTTTTCGAGATATCCGATATAGCCACAGATATATCACATTAACCTCTGCATATCCCAGATGCCTACGTTCACCGAAATTCAATCTTCCGTATCTCCGATTTAACGCAATTTACCTCCGCCAAATTCATAGAGGTTGTTCTCAGTAACCTTAAGAAGGAGTATGCTAAATTTGGACAGAATCAGGCACAATGTTTTCGAGATATCCGATATTGCCACAGATATATCACATTAACCTCTGCACATCCCATATGCTAACGTTCACCAAAATTCAATCACCCGTATCTCCGATTTAACGCAATTTACCTCCGCCAAATTCATAGGGATTGTTCTCAGTAACCTTAAGAAGGAGTATGCTAAATTTGGAAAGAATCAGGGACAATGTTTTCGAGATATCCGATATAGCCACAGATATATCACATTAACCTCTGCACATCCCATATGCCAACGTTCACCGAAATTCAATCACCCGTATCTCCGATTTAACGCAATTTACCTCCGCCAAATTCATAGGGGTTGTTCTCAGTAACCTTAAGAAGGAGTATACAAAATTTGAAAAGAATCAGAAACAATGTTTTCGAGATATTCGAACTCAGCCAGAGCTATATCATCTCAACCCAGAATTCCGAGCTACCTACATTTTTCGAACTTCAATCTCCGATTTCTCCGATTTAACGCAATTTACCTCCTCCAAATTCATAGGGGTTGTTCTCAGTAACGTTAAGAAGGAGTATACAAAGTTTGAAAAGAATCAGGGACAATGTTTTCGAGATATCCGAATATATCCACAGATATATCACATTAACCTCTGCATATCCCAGATTCCTACTTTCAACGAAATTCAATGTCCCGTATCTCCGATTTAACGCAATTTACCTCCTCCAAATTCATAGGGGTTGTTCTCAGTAACCTTAAGAAGGAGTATGCTAAATTTGGAAAGAATCAGGCACAATGTTTTCGAGATATCCGATATAGCCACAGATATATCACATTAACATCTGCACATCCCATATGCCAACGTTCACCGAAATTCAATCTTCCGTATCTCCGATTTAACGCAATTTACTTCCGCCAAATTCATTGGAGTTGTTCTCAGTAACCTTAAGAAGGAGTATGCAAAGTTTGGAAAGAATCAGGGACAAAGTTTTCGAGATATCCGATGATAACCAACGCTATATCATGTCAACCAGGAATTCCGAGCTACCTACATTTTTCGAACTTCAATCTCCGATTTCTCCGATTTAACGCAATTTACCTCCTCCAAATTCTTAGGGGTTGTTCTCAGTAACCTTAAGAAGGAGTATGCTGAATTTGGAAAGAATCAGGAACAATACTTTCGAGATATCCGAATATAGCCACAGATATATCACATTAACCTCTGCATATCCCATATGCCTACGTTCACCGAAATTCAATCTTCCGTATCTCCGATTTAACGCAATTTACCTCCTCCAAATTCATAGGGGTTGTTCTCAGTAACGTTAAGAAGGAGTATACAAAGTTTGAAAAGAATCAGGGACATTGTTTTCGAGATATCCGAATATATCCACAGTTCGAATATCTCGAAAACATTGTCCCTGATTCTTTTCAAATTTTGTATACTCCTTCTTAAGGTTACTGAGAACAACCCCTATGAATTTGGCGGAGGTAAATTGCGTTAAATCGGAGATACGGGTGATTGAATTTCGATGAACGTTGGCATATGGGATGTGCAGAGGTTAATGTGATATATCTGTGGCTATATCGGATATCTCGAAAACATTGTCCCTGATTCTTTCCAAATAAAGCATACTCCTTCTTAAGGTTACTGAGAACAACCTCTATGAATTTGGCGGAGGTAAATTGCGTTAAATCGGAGAAATCGGAGATTGAAGTTCGAAAAATGTAGGTAGCTCGGAATTCTGGGTTGAGATGATATAGCTCTGGCTGAGTTCGAATATCTCGAAAACATTGTCCCTGATTCTTTTCAAATTTTGTATACTCCTTCTTAAGGTTACTGAGAACAACCATAATGAATTTGGCGGAAGTAAATTGCGTTAAATCCGAGAAATCGGAGAGCGAAGTTCGAAAAATGTAGGTATCTCGGAATTCTGGGTTGAGATGATATAGCTCTGGCTGAGTTCGAATATCTCGAAAACATTGTCCCTGATTCTTTCCAAATTTAGCATACTCCTTCTTAAGGTTACTGAGAACAACCTCTATGAATTTGGCGGAGGTAAATTGCGTTAAATCGGAGGAATCGGAGATTGAAGTTCGAAAAATGTAGGTAGCTCGGAATTCTGGGTTGAGAGGATATAGCTCTGGCTGAGTTCGAATATCTCGAAAACATTGTCCCTGATTCTTTTCAAATTTTGTATACTCCTTCTTAAGGTTACTGAGAACAACCATAATGAATTTGGCGGAAGTAAATTGCGTTAAATCCGAGAAATCGGAGAGCGAAGTTCGAAAAATGTAGGTAACTCGGAATTCTGGGTTGAGATGATATAGCTCTGGCTGAGTTCGAATATCTCGAAAACATTGTCCCTGATTCTTTCCAAATTTAGCATACTCCTTCTTAAGGTTACTGAGAACAACCTCTATGAATTTGGCGGAGGTAAATTGCGTTAAATCGGAGGAATCGGAGATTGAAGTTCGAAAAATGTAGGTAGCTCGGAATTCTGGGTTGAGAGGATATAGCTCTGGCTGAGTTCGAATATCTCGAAAACATTGTCCCTGATTCTTTTCAAATTTTGTATACTCCTTCTTAAGGTTACTGAGAACAACCATAATGAATTTGGCGGAAGTAAATTGCGTTAAATCCGAGAAATCGGAGAGCGAAGTTCGAAAAATGTAGGTAACTCGGAATTCTGGGTTGAGATGATATAGCTCTGGCTGAGTTCGAATATCTCGAAAACATTGTCCCTGATTCTTTTCAAACATTGTATACCCCTTCTTAACGTTACTGAGAACAGCCCCTATGAATTTGGCGGAGGTAAATTGCGTTAAATCGGAGATACGGAAGATTGAATTTCGGTGAACGTAGGCATCTGGGATATGCAGAGGTTAATGTGATATATCTGTGGCTTTATTCGGATATCTCGAAAACATTGTCCCTGATTCTTTTCAAACTTTGTATACTCCTTCTTGAGGTTACTGAGAACAACCCCTATGAATTTGGCGGAGGTAAATTGCGTTAAATCGGAGATACGGGTGATTGAATTTTGGTGAACGTTGGCATAAGGGATGTGCAGAGGTTAATGTGATATATCTGTGGCTATATCAGATATCTCGAAAACATTGTTCCTGATTCTTTCCAAATTCAGCATACTCCTTCTTAACGTTACTGAGAACAACCCCTATGAATTTGGCGGAGGTAAATTGCGTTAAATCGGAGAAATCAGGATATTGAAGTTCGAAAAATGTAGGTAGCTCGGAATTCTGGGTTGAGATGATATAGCTCTGGCTGAGTTCGAATATCTCGAAAACATTGTCCCTGATTCTTTCCAAACTTTGCATACTCCTTCTTAAGGTTATCGAGAACAACCCCTATGAATTTGGCTTAAGTAAATTGCGTCAAATCGGAGATACGGAAGATTGAATTTCGGTGAACGTAGGCATCTGGGATATCCAGAGGTTAATGTGATATATCTGTGGATATATTCGGATATCTCGAAAACATTGTCCCTGATTCTTTTCAAACTTTGTATACTCCTTCTTAAGGTTACTGAGAACAACCCCTATGAATTTGGCGGAGGTAAATTGCGTTAAATCGGAGATACGGGTGACTGAATTTCGGTGAACGTAGGCATATGGGATATGCAGAGGTTAATGTGATATATCTGTGGCTATATCGGATATCTCAAAAACATTGTTCCTGATTCTTTCCAAATTTAGCATACTCCTTCTTAAGGTTACTGAGAACAACCCCTATGAATTTGGCGGAGGTAAATTGCGTTAAATCGGAGATACGGGCGATTGAATTTCGGTGAACGTACGCATATGGGATGTGCAAAGGTTAATTTGATATATCTGTGGCTATATCGGATATCTCGAAAACATTGTGCCTGATTCTTTCCAAATTTAGCATACTCCTTCTTAAGGTTACTGAGAACAACCCCTATGAATTTGGCGGAGGTAAATTGCGTTAAATCGGAGAAATCGGAGATTGAAGTTCGAAAAATGTAGGTAGCTCGGAATTCTGGGTTGAGATTATATAGCTCTGGCTGAGTTCGAATATCTCGAAAACATTGTCCCTGATTCTTTTCAAATTTTGTATACTCCTTCTTAAGGTTACTGAGAACAACCCCTATGAATTTGGCGGAGGTAAATTGCGTTAAATCGGAGATACGGGTGATTGAATTTCGGTGAACGTTGGCATATGGGATGTGCAGAGGTTAATGTGATATATCTGTGGCTATATCGGATATCTCGAAAACATTGTCCCTGATTCTTTCCAAATAAAGCATACTCCTTCTTAAGGTTACTGAGAACAACCTCTATGAATTTGGCGGAGGTAAATTGCGTTAAATCGGAGAAATCGGAGATTGAAGTTCGAAAAATGTAGGTAGCTCGGAATTCTGGGTTGAGATGATATAGCTCTGGCTGAGTTCGAATATCTCGAAAACATTGTCCCTGATTCTTTTCAAATTTTGTATACTCCTTCTTAAGGTTACTGAGAACAACCATAATGAATTTGGCGGAAGTAAATTGCGTTAAATCCGAGAAATCGGAGAGCGAAGTTCGAAAAATGTAGGTAACTCGGAATTCTGGGTTGAGATGATATAGCTCTGGCTGAGTTCGAATATCTCGAAAACATTGTCCCTGATTCTTTCCAAATTTAGCATACTCCTTCTTAAGGTTACTGAGAACAACCTCTATGAATTTGGCGGAGGTAAATTGCGTTAAATCGGAGGAATCGGAGATTGAAGTTCGAAAAATGTAGGTAGCTCGGAATTCTGGGTTGAGAGGATATAGCTCTGGCTGAGTTCGAATATCTCGAAAACATTGTCCCTGATTCTTTTCAAATTTTGTATACTCCTTCTTAAGGTTACTGAGAACAACCATAATGAATTTGGCGGAAGTAAATTGCGTTAAATCCGAGAAATCGGAGAGCGAAGTTCGAAAAATGTAGGTAACTCGGAATTCTGGGTTGAGATGATATAGCTCTGGCTGAGTTCGAATATCTCGAAAACATTGTCCCTGATTCTTTTCAAACATTGTATACCCCTTCTTAACGTTACTGAGAACAGCCCCTATGAATTTGGCGGAGGTAAATTGCGTTAAATCGGAGATACGGAAGATTGAATTTCGGTGAACGTAGGCATCTGGGATATGCAGAGGTTAATGTGATATATCTGTGGCTTTATTCGGATATCTCGAAAACATTGTCCCTGATTCTTTTCAAACTTTGTATACTCCTTCGCGAGGTTACTGAGAACAACCCCTATGAATTTGGCGGAGGTAAATTGCGTTAAATCGGAGATACGGGTGATTGAATTTCGGTGAACGTTGGCATATGGGATGTGCAGAGGTTAATGTGATATATCTGTGGCTATATCGGATATCTCGAAAACATTGTCCCTGATTCTTTCCAAATAAAGCATACTCCTTCTTAAGGTTACTGAGAACAACCTCTATGAATTTGGCGGAGGTAAATTGCGTTAAATCGGAGAAATCGGAGATTGAAGTTCGAAAAATGTAGGTAGCTCGGAATTCTGGGTTGAGATGATATAGCTCTGGCTGAGTTCGAATATCTCGAAAACATTGTCCCTGATTCTTTTCAAATTTTGTATACTCCTTCTTAAGGTTACTGAGAACAACCATAATGAATTTGGCGGAAGTAAATTGCGTTAAATCCGAGAAATCGGAGAGCGAAGTTCGAAAAATGTAGGTAACTCGGAATTCTGGGTTGAGATGATATAGCTCTGGCTGAGTTCGAATATCTCGAAAACATTGTCCCTGATTCTTTCCAAATTTAGCATACTCCTTCTTAAGGTTACTGAGAACAACCCCTATGAATTTGGCGGAGGTAAATTGCGTTAAATCGGAGATACGGGTGATTGAATTTTGGTGAACGTTGGCATAAGGGATGTGCAGAGGTTAATGTGATATATCTGTGGCTATATCAGATATCTCGAAAACATTGTTCCTGATTCTTTCCAAATTCAGCATACTCCTTCTTAACGTTACTGAGAACAACCCCTATGAATTTGGCGGAGGTAAATTGCGTTAAATCGGAGAAATCAGGATATTGAAGTTCGAAAAATGTAGGTAGCTCGGAATTCTGGGTTGAGATGATATAGCTCTGGCTGAGTTCGAATATCTCGAAAACATTGTCCCTGATTCTTTCCAAATTTTGTATACTCCTTCTTAAGGTTACTGAGAACAACCCCTATGAATTTGGCGGAGGTAAATTGCGTTAAATCTGAGATACGGGTGATTGAATTTCGGTGAACGTTGGCATATGGGATGTGCAGAGGTTAATGTGATATATCTGTGGCTATATCGGATATCTCGAAAACATTGTCCCTGATTCTTTCCAAATAAAGCATACTCCTTCTTAAGGTTACTGAGAACAACCTCTATGAATTTGGCGGAGGTAAATTGCGTTAAATCGGAGAAATCGGAGATTGAAGTTCGAAAAATGTAGGTAGCTCGGAATTCTGGGTTGAGATGATATAGCTCTGGCTGAGTTCGAATATCTCGAAAACATTGTCCCTGATTCTTTTCAAATTTTGTATACTCCTTCTTAAGGTTACTGAGAACAACCATAATGAATTTGGCGGAAGTAAATTGCGTTAAATCCGAGAAATCGGAGAGCGAAGTTCGAAAAATGTAGGTAACTCGGAATTCTGGGTTGAGATGATATAGCTCTGGCTGAGTTCGAATATCTCGAAAACATTGTCCCTGATTCTTTCCAAATTTAGCATACTCCTTCTTAAGGTTACTGAGAACAACCTCTATGAATTTGGCGGAGGTAAATTGCGTTAAATCGGAGGAATCGGAGATTGAAGTTCGAAAAATGTAGGTAGCTCGGAATTCTGGGTTGAGAGGATATAGCTCTGGCTGAGTTCGAATATCTCGAAAACATTGTCCCTGATTCTTTTCAAATTTTGTATACTCCTTCTTAAGGTTACTGAGAACAACCATAATGAATTTGGCGGAAGTAAATTGCGTTAAATCCGAGAAATCGGAGAGCGAAGTTCGAAAAATGTAGGTAACTCGGAATTCTGGGTTGAGATGATATAGCTCTGGCTGAGTTCGAATATCTCGAAAACATTGTCCCTGATTCTTTCCAAATTTAGCATACTCCTTCTTAAGGTTACTGAGAACAACCTCTATGAATTTGGCGGAGGTAAATTGCGTTAAATCGGAGGAATCGGAGATTGAAGTTCGAAAAATGTAGGTAGCTCGGAATTCTGGGTTGAGAGGATATAGCTCTGGCTGAGTTCGAATATCTCGAAAACATTGTCCCTGATTCTTTTCAAATTTTGTATACTCCTTCTTAAGGTTACTGAGAACAACCATAATGAATTTGGCGGAAGTAAATTGCGTTAAATCCGAGAAATCGGAGAGCGAATTTCGAAAAATGTAGGTAACTCGGAGTTCTGGGTTGAGATGATATAGCTCTGGCTGAGTTCGAATATCTCGAAAACATTGTCCCTGATTCTTTTCAAACATTGTATACCCCTTCTTAACGTTACTGAGAACAGCCCCTATGAATTTGGCGGAGGTAAATTGCGTTAAATCGGAGATACGGAAGATTGAATTTCGGTGAACGTAGGCATCTGGGATATGCAGAGGTTAATGTGATATATCTGTGGCTATATCGGATATCTCAAAAACATTGTTCCTGATTCTTTCCAAATTTAGCATACTCCTTCTTAAGGTTACTGAGAACAACCCCTATGAATTTGGCGGAGGTAAATTGCGTTAAATCGGAGATACGGGCGATTGAATTTCGGTGAACGTACGCATATGGGATGTGCAAAGGTTAATTTGATATATCTGTGGCTATATCGGATATCTCGAAAACATTGTGCCTGATTCTTTCCAAATTTAGCATACTCCTTCTTAAGGTTACTGAGAACAACCCCTATGAATTTGGCGGAGGTAAATTGCGTTAAATCGGAGAAATCGGAGATTGAAGTTCGAAAAATGTAGGTAGCTCGGAATTCTGGGTTGAGATTATATAGCTCTGGCTGAGTTCGAATATCTCGAAAATATTGTCCCTGATTCTTTTCAAATTTTGTATACTCCTTCTTAAGGTTACTGAGAACAACCCCTATGAATTTGGCGGAGGTAAATTGCGTTAAATCGGAGATACGGGTGATTGAATTTCGGTGAACGTTGGCATATGGGATGTGCAGAGGTTAATGTGATATATCTGTGGCTATATCGGATATCTCGAAAACATTGTCCCTGATTCTTTCCAAATAAAGCATACTCCTTCTTAAGGTTACTGAGAACAACCTCTATGAATTTGGCGGAGGTAAATTGCGTTAAATCGGAGAAATCGGAGATTGAAGTTCGAAAAATGTAGGTAGCTCGGAATTCTGGGTTGAGATGATATAGCTCTGGCTGAGTTCGAATATCTCGAAAACATTGTCCCTGATTCTTTTCAAATTTTGTATACTCCTTCTTAAGGTTACTGAGAACAACCATAATGAATTTGGCGGAAGTAAATTGCGTTAAATCCGAGAAATCGGAGAGCGAAGTTCGAAAAATGTAGGTAACTCGGAATTCTGGGTTGAGATGATATAGCTCTGGCTGAGTTCGAATATCTCGAAAACATTGTCCCTGATTCTTTCCAAATTTAGCATACTCCTTCTTAAGGTTACTGAGAACAACCTCTATGAATTTGGCGGAGGTAAATTGCGTTAAATCGGAGGAATCGGAGATTGAAGTTCGAAAAATGTAGGTAGCTCGGAATTCTGGGTTGAGAGGATATAGCTCTGGCTGAGTTCGAATATCTCGAAAACATTGTCCCTGATTCTTTTCAAATTTTGTATACTCCTTCTTAAGGTTACTGAGAACAACCATAATGAATTTGGCGGAAGTAAATTGCGTTAAATCCGAGAAATCGGAGAGCGAAGTTCGAAAAATGTAGGTAACTCGGAATTCTGGGTTGAGATGATATAGCTCTGGCTGAGTTCGAATATCTCGAAAACATTGTCCCTGATTCTTTTCAAACATTGTATACCCCTTCTTAACGTTACTGAGAACAGCCCCTATGAATTTGGCGGAGGTAAATTGCGTTAAATCGGAGATACGGAAGATTGAATTTCGGTGAACGTAGGCATCTGGGATATGCAGAGGTTAATGTGATATATCTGTGGCTTTATTCGGATATCTCGAAAACATTGTCCCTGATTCTTTTCAAACTTTGTATACTCCTTCGCGAGGTTACTGAGAACAACCCCTATGAATTTGGCGGAGGTAAATTGCGTTAAATCGGAGATACGGGTGATTGAATTTTGGTGAACGTTGGCATAAGGGATGTGCAGAGGTTAATGTGATATATCTGTGGCTATATCAGATATCTCGAAAACATTGTTCCTGATTCTTTCCAAATTCAGCATACTCCTTCTTAACGTTACTGAGAACAACCCCTATGAATTTGGCGGAGGTAAATTGCGTTAAATCGGAGAAATCAGGATATTGAAGTTCGAAAAATGTAGGTAGCTCGGAATTCTGGGTTGAGATGATATAGCTCTGGCTGAGTTCGAATATCTCGAAAACATTGTCCCTGATTCTTTCCAAATTTTGTATACTCCTTCTTAAGGTTACTGAGAACAACCCCTATGAATTTGGCGGAGGTAAATTGCGTTAAATCGGAGATACGGGTGATTGAATTTCGGTGAACGTTGGCATATGGGATGTGCAGAGGTTAATGTGATATATCTGTGGCTATATCGGATATCTCGAAAACATTGTCCCTGATTCTTTCCAAATAAAGCATACTCCTTCTTAAGGTTACTGAGAACAACCTCTATGAATTTGGCGGAGGTAAATTGCGTTAAATCGGAGAAATCGGAGATTGAAGTTCGAAAAATGTAGGTAGCTCGGAATTCTGGGTTGAGATGATATAGCTCTGGCTGAGTTCGAATATCTCGAAAACATTGTCCCTGATTCTTTTCAAATTTTGTATACTCCTTCTTAAGGTTACTGAGAACAACCATAATGAATTTGGCGGAAGTAAATTGCGTTAAATCCGAGAAATCGGAGAGCGAAGTTCGAAAAATGTAGGTAACTCGGAATTCTGGGTTGAGATGATATAGCTCTGGCTGAGTTCGAATATCTCGAAAACATTGTCCCTGATTCTTTCCAAATTTAGCATACTCCTTCTTAAGGTTACTGAGAACAACCTCTATGAATTTGGCGGAGGTAAATTGCGTTAAATCGGAGGAATCGGAGATTGAAGTTCGAAAAATGTAGGTAGCTCGGAATTCTGGGTTGAGAGGATATAGCTCTGGCTGAGTTCGAATATCTCGAAAACATTGTCCCTGATTCTTTTCAAATTTTGTATACTCCTTCTTAAGGTTACTGAGAACAACCATAATGAATTTGGCGGAAGTAAATTGCGTTAAATCCGAGAAATCGGAGAGCGAAGTTCGAAAAATGTAGGTAACTCGGAATTCTGGGTTGAGATGATATAGCTCTGGCTGAGTTCGAATATCTCGAAAACATTGTCCCTGATTCTTTCCAAATTTAGCATACTCCTTCTTAAGGTTACTGAGAACAACCTCTATGAATTTGGCGGAGGTAAATTGCGTTAAATCGGAGGAATCGGAGATTGAAGTTCGAAAAATGTAGGTAGCTCGGAATTCTGGGTTGAGAGGATATAGCTCTGGCTGAGTTCGAATATCTCGAAAACATTGTCCCTGATTCTTTTCAAATTTTGTATACTCCTTCTTAAGGTTACTGAGAACAACCATAATGAATTTGGCGGAAGTAAATTGCGTTAAATCCGAGAAATCGGAGAGCGAAGTTCGAAAAATGTAGGTAACTCGGAATTCTGGGTTGAGATGATATAGCTCTGGCTGAGTTCGAATATCTCGAAAACATTGTCCCTGATTCTTTTCAAACATTGTATACCCCTTCTTAACGTTACTGAGAACAGCCCCTATGAATTTGGCGGAGGTAAATTGCGTTAAATCGGAGATACGGAAGATTGAATTTCGGTGAACGTAGGCATCTGGGATATGCAGAGGTTAATGTGATATATCTGTGGCTTTATTCGGATATCTCGAAAACATTGTCCCTGATTCTTTTCAAACTTTGTATACTCCTTCGCGAGGTTACTGAGAACAACCCCTATGAATTTGGCGGAGGTAAATTGCGTTAAATCGGAGATACGGGTGATTGAATTTTGGTGAACGTTGGCATAAGGGATGTGCAGAGGTTAATGTGATATATCTGTGGCTATATCAGATATCTCGAAAACATTGTCCCTGATTCTTTTCAAATTTTGTATACTCCTTCTTAAGGTTACTGAGAACAACCATAATGAATTTGGCGGAAGTAAATTGCGTTAAATCCGAGAAATCGGAGAGCGAAGTTCGAAAAATGTAGGTAACTCGGAATTCTGGGTTGAGATGATATAGCTCTGGCTGAGTTCGAATATCTCGAAAACATTGTCCCTGATTCTTTCCAAATTTAGCATACTCCTTCTTAAGGTTACTGAGAACAACCTCTATGAATTTGGCGGAGGTAAATTGCGTTAAATCGGAGGAATCGGAGATTGAAGTTCGAAAAATGTAGGTAGCTCGGAATTCTGGGTTGAGAGGATATAGCTCTGGCTGAGTTCGAATATCTCGAAAACATTGTCCCTGATTCTTTTCAAATTTTGTATACTCCTTCTTAAGGTTACTGAGAACAACCATAATGAATTTGGCGGAAGTAAATTGCGTTAAATCCGAGAAATCGGAGAGCGAAGTTCGAAAAATGTAGGTAACTCGGAATTCTGGGTTGAGATGATATAGCTCTGGCTGAGTTCGAATATCTCGAAAACATTGTCCCTGATTCTTTCCAAATTTAGCATACTCCTTCTTAAGGTTACTGAGAACAACCTCTATGAATTTGGCGGAGGTAAATTGCGTTAAATCGGAGGAATCGGAGATTGAAGTTCGAAAAATGTAGGTAGCTCGGAATTCTGGGTTGAGAGGATATAGCTCTGGCTGAGTTCGAATATCTCGAAAACATTGTCCCTGATTCTTTTCAAATTTTGTATACTCCTTCTTAAGGTTACTGAGAACAACCATAATGAATTTGGCGGAAGTAAATTGCGTTAAATCCGAGAAATCGGAGAGCGAAGTTCGAAAAATGTAGGTAACTCGGAATTCTGGGTTGAGATGATATAGCTCTGGCTGAGTTCGAATATCTCGAAAACATTGTCCCTGATTCTTTTCAAACATTGTATACCCCTTCTTAACGTTACTGATAACAGCCCCTATGAATTTGGCGGAGGTAAATTGCGTTAAATCGGAGATACGGAAGATTGAATTTCGGTGAACGTAGGCATCTGGGATATGCAGAGGTTAATGTGATATATCTGTGGCTTTATTCGGATATCTCGAAAACATTGTCCCTGATTCTTTTCAAACTTTGTATACTCCTTCGCGAGGTTACTGAGAACAACCCCTATGAATTTGGCGGAGGTAAATTGCGTTAAATCGGAGATACGGGTGATTGAATTTTGGTGAACGTTGGCATAAGGGATGTGCAGAGGTTAATGTGATATATCTGTGGCTATATCAGATATCTCGAAAACATTGTTCCTGATTCTTTCCAAATTCAGCATACTCCTTCTTAACGTTACTGAGAACAACCGCTATGAATTTGGCGGAGGTAAATTGCGTTAAATCGGAGAAATCAGGATATTGAAGTTCGAAAAATGTAGGTAGCTCGGAATTCTGGGTTGAGATGATATAGCTCTGGCTGAGTTCGAATATCTCGAAAACTTTGTCCCTGATTCTTTCCAAACTTTGCATACTCCTTCTTAAGGTTATCGAGAACAACCCCTATGAATTTGGCTTAAGTAAATTGCGTCAAATCGGAGATACGGAAGATTGAATTTCGGTGAACGTAGGCATCTGGGATATCCAGAGGTTAATGTGACATATCTGTGGATATATTCGGATATCTCGAAAACATTGTCCCTGATTCTTTTCAAACTTTGTATACTCCTTCTTAAGGTTACTGAGAACAACCCCTATGAATATGGCGGAGGTAAATTGCGTTAAATCGGAGATACGGGTGACTGAATTTCGGTGAACGTAGGCATATGGGATATGCAGAGGTTAATGTGATGTATCTGTGGCTATATCGGATATCTCGAAAACATTGTTCCTGATTCTTTCCAAATTTAGCATACTCCTTCTTAAGGTTACTGAGAACAACCCCTATGAATTTGGCGGAAGTAAATTGCGTTAAATCGGAGATACGGAAGATTGAATTTCGGTGAACGTAGGCATATGGGATATGCAGAGGTTAATGTGATATATCTGTGGCTATATCGGATATCTCGAAAACATTGTTCCTGATTCTTTCCAAATTTAGCATACTCCTTCTTAAGGTTACTGAGAACAACCCCTATGAATTTGGCGGAAGTAAATTGCGTTAAATCGGAGATACGGAAGATTGAATTTCGGTGAACGTAGGCATCTGGGATATGCAGAGGTTAATGTGATATATCTGTGGCTATATCGGATATCTCAAAAACATTGTTCCTGATTCTTTCCAAATTTAGCATACTCCTTCTTAACGTTACTGAGAACAACCCCTATGAATTTGGCGGAGGTAAATTGCGTTAAATCGGAGATACGGGCGATTGAATTTCGGTTAACGTATGCATATGGGATGTGCAAAGGTTAATTTGATATATCTGTGGCTATATCGGATATCTCGAAAACATTGTGCCTGATTCTTTCCAAATTTAGCATACTCCTTCTTAAGGTTACTGAGAACAACCCCTATGAATTTGGCGGAGGTAAATTGCGTTAAATCGGAGAAATCGGAGATTGAAGTTCGAAAAATGTAGGTAGCTCGGAATTCTGGGTTGAGATTATATAGCTCTGGCTGAGTTCGAATATCTCGAAAACATTGTCCCTGATTCTTTTCAAATTTTGTATACTCCTTCTTAAGGTTACTGAGAACAACCCCTATGAATTTGGCGGAGGTAAATTGCGTTAAATCGGAGATACGGGTGATTGAATTTCGGTGAACGTTGGCATATGGGATGTGCAGAGGTTAATGTGATATATCTGTGGCTATATCGGATATCTCGAAAACATTGTCCCTGATTCTTTCCAAATAAAGCATACTCCTTCTTAAGGTTACTGAGAACAACCTCTATGAATTTGGCGGAGGTAAATTGCGTTAAATCGGAGAAATCGGAGATTGAAGTTCGAAAAATGTAGGTAGCTCGGAATTCTGGGTTGAGATGATATAGCTCTGGCTGAGTTCGAATATCTCGAAAACATTGTCCCTGATTCTTTTCAAATTTTGTATACTCCTTCTTAAGGTTACTGAGAACAACCATAATGAATTTGGCGGAAGTAAATTGCGTTAAATCCGAGAAATCGGAGAGCGAAGTTCGAAAAATGTAGGTAACTCGGAATTCTGGGTTGAGATGATATAGCTCTGGCTGAGTTCGAATATCTCGAAAACATTGTCCCTGATTCTTTTCAAACTTTGTATACTCCTTCTTAACGTTACTGAGAACAGCCCCTATGAATTTGGCGGAGGTAAATTGCGTTAAATCGGAGATACGGGAGTTTGAATTTCGGTGAATGTTGGCATAGTGGATGTGCAGAGGTTAATGTGACATATCTGTGGCTATATCGGAAATCTCAAAAATGTTGTCTCTGATTCTTTCCTAATTTAGCATACTCCTTCTTAAGGTTACTGAGAACAACCCCTATGAATTTGGTGGAGGTAAATTGCGTTAAATCGGAGATACGGGTGATTGAATTTCGGTGAACGTTGGCATATGGGATGTGCAGAGGTTAATGTGATATATCTGTGGATATATTCGGATATCTCGAAAACATTGTCCCTGATTCTTTCCAAATTTAGCATACTCCTTCTTAAGGTTACTGTGAACAACTCCTATGAATTTGGCGGAGGTAAATTGCGTTAAATCGGAGATACGGGTGATTGAATTTCGGTGAACGTAGGCATCTGGGATATGCAGAGGTTAATGTGATATATCTGTGGCTTTATTCGGATATCTCGAAAACATTGTCCCTCATTCTTTTCAAACTTTGTATACTCCTTCTTAAGGTTACTGAGAACAACCATAATGAATTTGGCGGAAGTAAATTGCGTTAAATCCGAGAAATCGGAGAGCGAAGTTCGAAAAATGTAGGTAACTCGGAATTCTGGGTTGAGATGATATAGCTCTGGCTGAGTTCGAATATCTCGAAAACATTGTCCCTGATTCTTTTCAAACTTTGTATACTCCTTCTTAAGGTTACTGAGAATAACCCCTATGAATTTGGCGGAAGTAAATTGCGTTAAATCGGAGATTGAAGTTCGAAAAATGTAGGTAGCTCGAAATTCCTGGTTGACATGATATAGCGTTCGCTATATTCGGATATCTCGAAAACATTGTCCCTGATTCTTTCCAAACTTTGCATACTCCTTCTTAAGGTTACTGAGAACAACCCCTATGAATTTGGCGGAAGTAAATTGCGTGAAATCGTAGATACGGAAGATTGAATTTCGGTGAACGTAGGCATCTGGGATATGCAGAGGTTAATGTGATATATCTGTGGCTATATCGGATATCTCGAAAACATTGTCCCTGATTCTTTCCAAATTTAGCATACTCCTTCTTAACGTTACTGAGAACAACCCCTATGAATTTGGCGGAGGTAAATTGCGTTAAATCAGAGAAATCGGAGATTGAATTTCGAAAAATGTAGGTAGCTCGGAATTCCTGGTTGACATGATATAGCGTTGGCTACATTCGGATATCTCGAAAACATTGTCCCTGATTCATTCCAAATATAGCATACTCCTTCTTAACGTTACTGAGAACAACCCCTATGAATTTGGCGGAGGTAAATTGCGTTAAATCAGAGAAATCGGAGATTGAATTTCGAAAAATGTAGGTAGCTCGGAATTCCTGGTTGACATGATATAGCGTTGGTTATATTCGGATATCTCGAAAACATTGTCCCTGATTCTTTCCAAACATAGCATACTCCTACTTAAGGTTACTGAGAACAACCCCTATGAATTTGGCGGAAGTAAATTGCGTGAAATCGGAGATACGGAAGATTGAATTTCGGTGAACGTTGGCATATGGGATGTGCAGAGGTTAATGTGATATATCTGTGGCTATATCGGATATCTCGAAATCATTGTGCCTGATTCTTTCCAAATTTAGCATACTCCTTCTTAAGGTTACTGAGAACAACCCCTATGAATTTGGCGGAGGTAAATTGCGTTAAATCGGAGATACGGGCGATTGAATTTCGGTGAACGTAGGCATCTGGGATATGCAGAGGTTAATGTGATATATCTGTGGCTATATTCGGATATCTCGAAAACATTGTTCCTGATTCTTTCCAAATTCAGCATACTACTTATTAAGCTTACTGAGAACTAAACCTATGAATTTCGCGGAAGTAAATTGCGTTAAATCGGAGAAATCGGAGATTGAATTTCGAAGAATGTAGGTAGCTTGGAATTTCTGGTTGACATGATATAGCGTTGGATATATTCGGATATCTCGAAAACATTGTCCCTGATTTTTTTTTTTACTTTGCATACTCCTTCTTAAGGTTACTGAGAACAACCATAATGAATTTGGCGGAAGTAAATTGCGTTAAATTGGAGATACGGAAGAATGAATTTCGGTGAACGTAGGCATCTGGGATATGCAGAGGTTAATGTGATATATCTGTGGATATATCGGATATCTCGAAAATATTGTTCCTGATTCTTTCCAAATTTAGCATACTCCTTCTTAAGGTTACTGAGAACAACCCCTATGAATTTGGCGGAAGTAAATTGCGTTAAATCGGAGATACGGAAGATTGAATTTCGGTGAACGTAGGCATCTGGGATATGCAGAGGTTAATGTGATATATCTGTGGCTATATCGGATATCTCGAAAACATTGTTCCTGATTCTTTCCAAATTTAGCATACTCCTTCTTAAGGTTACTGAGAACAACCCCTATGAATTTGGCGGAGGTAAATTGCGTTAAATCGGAGATACGGGCGATTGAATTTCGGTGAACGTACGCATATGGGATGTGCAAAGGTTAATGTGATATATCTGTGGCTATATTGGATATCTCGAAAACAATGTCCCTGATTCTTCCCAAATTTAGCATACTCCTTCTTAAGGTTACTGAGAACAGCCTCTATGAATTTGGCGGAGGTAAATTGCGTTAAATTGGAGAAATCGGAGATTGAAGTTCGAAAAATGTAGGTAGCTCGGAATTCTGGGTTGAGATGATATAGCTCTGGCTGAGTTCGAATATCTCGAAAACATTGTCCCTGATTCTTTCCAAATTTAGCATACTCCTTCTTAAGGTTACTGAGAACAACCCCTATGAATTTGGCGGAGGTAAATTGCGTTAAATCGGAGATACGGGCGATTGAATTTCGTTGAACGTACGCATATGGGATGTGCAAAGGGAAGGTGCCGTTGGGTGGGTCGTTCGAAGAAAGGGGGTAGGCCTTGAAGCGGGCGGCCTTGCGTAAGGGTTGTTGCGGGTGAGTCTAGACAGCGCCCGGAATCTGTGGCTGGAATTTCTGTGGCCCATTTCACACTGGTAACGGCTAAAGGGACGGCAACGTTGCAAGGTGGGCCCAGGTAGAGGATTAGGGACTAACAATAGGCCCCTATTGTTTTAGTAATTTTCCCAAATGCCGTTCGACCTAATGATCCGATCTTCAATCTGAAAACGGATTTGGATTCTTCAATTTTTTCCCCTACAAAATTACTAGGTAGTTGCTTTTTTTTTTTTAAAAAAAGTTGAAATTAACTAAAATAATGTCAAAAACGACATGAAAAACATTTAAAATTCAAAACTGAATGTCGCCACTTGAGGTTGCTTATAACGATTACAGAACATTTTACAGATTGAAAATCGGTTGACCATTTCAAGAAATAAATGTAATATTGGATTGGCTCATTTTGAAGCACAACATGGTGGCGGTTCTTGGAAATAAACCCGTGACATTCCCTTAATACTAGCCTAGTAATCACTGTGAAATCAACATTAAGGGGCGGTTGCTGAGCTCGAGGTTAGGGCGTAGTCCTGGACTAAATGGTGATAGTCCGGGTTTATCAAAAAAATAGGTTGCCGAGACTCAGATTATATTTGGTCCTGGACTATGCCTAGATCCAGGGTCAATTTTTAGACCTCGACTAATTTTAAACCCGGACTTCGTGAAATGACTTGCTGAGTTCGAATTCGACATAAACCATGACTAATTTTTAATTCTTGTGCCTTGCTGAGCTCCAAATAGTACTTAGTCCAGAATTAGAAGTTGGTCCTAGGCTCACTTTAGCCCTGATTTTTAATCCCTCCCTTCTGCAGAATTATCTCTTTGATCCCAGAGTTTATCTGCTGTGTCGAGAGGTTTTTTTTTTGAGGTTTGCGTTCTTGTTTGGCAGTTTGTGTTTTTTATAGTTTGTTTTAACTTTAATGGACTACCATACATACCAGATGACATTCGGAGGCCGAGGTATGATAGGGAATCCAATCAATCCATTTGATGATCTCTCGGACGTAGAGTTCAAAGACAGATAGGTACAGACTCTCAAAAGAAAGCGTTAGAGATTTTATAGAAGTGGTGGCAGAATTGATGGATATGCCAGACTCTCGAGCCCCTCATACCACACCTGTGTGGAACAAGGATTTGGTAGCGGTAAGGTTTTTTGCCGAAGGAACCCTCCACCGAGAAACTGGTGATCAACAGATGGGAGGAATGGGAGGACTCAGATGATTATACTCAAAATGAAGAGGATGTCACTGACCGTGAGTGGGACGAATGAATGTTTTCCGAGAAGAATATACAACAAGGGATGATTTAATTCGTCGCTTTTTCCAATGACTTTGCCATACATAATTTTAGTAAATTGATGTTTTGATATTTCAAATCTAACACGAGAAGTGATTGTAACTACTATAAATTCTTTCTACCCAAAAGCACCGGGAAAGCGAGGGGCACCTAGCAAGTTGAAATACCAACCAGTGCAATAGCTCTTCTAAAATTCGCTAAACCCCGGTTTTGCTAAATAGTCGACTTGAAACTCGCATTTTGATAAGAGTAACTCGAACTTTTGATAATCATGCATAAAACTTCTTGCTTCATGATAAAAACTCTATAAATATATTTTAAAACATATTTATCATTAAAACACATAGAATGATGCAAAGGCTTTAGAAATATGAGCAGGTGCAGTCAGTCGAAACCTTTAGGAATTACAACGTAGTATAAGGAACAACGAGTCAACAGACCGACGAAAGGAAACAACTCTAGGTTTGCAACAAAAAACAGGCGAAAAACACGGGCATGAGTGAGGTAACCTTGGAGATAACCTGGAAGAAGGTGAAATTCAGATGGAAATGATGGTACTACCAACATAATAACAGCAATTCCCGTACGTTTCCCTCTGTTGATCTAGTACTTTCTCGGAAAGTCTAGAACTAATTTTTAGTCCCGGGCTGAGATGATCCCAGAATTAAAGAGCGTAGTCCGGGACTCAGCAAGCCATTTTTTCCCATTTTTAACTCCAGTATCATGAAGTCATGGACTAACAGTTAGTCCGAGATTTCCAAACCCCCAGCTCAGCAACCGCCCCTAAGTATGTAGATTTCATCTACCTAGTCCTAGATTAATATGATTTATAATGTTTCTGTTTGGGGTGTCAAGTGACTTGAACCAAAACTAATAACTTCGTTCAGCTTGTGATCCTGACAGCACTGATGACTGTTGGTGTGTTCACCAGGGCCTAATCTACTTGTCCGATTGCGCACTTGTGTTTGTGCGAGCTGCACAACTGTTTCGTTATTTTCTTTGGTAGTCGCTTTATTTATCATGAACACAGGATAAAACAGATTCCTATTTATATTAAAACGCTACCAGATACCTACTGACCTGCTGTGCTATGAAGCAAAACTCGTATTTGTGAAGGGGCCGACCCTTAGCTATGTGCTCGACCCAAGGAAGGAATGATGTAATGAACATTTCCAATAAGACAAGAGAAGATTTATGTAGTAATATTATCTATTACTCTTCACACTGAAGTAACTAAAAGGCCCTTGAAGTGGGTGATTTTTTTACACCAAAGCTTATAAAGAAGGTCACCACAAGGAGAACATCGTCACGGTCACATCGGCCTTCATGCGTTCGCGCCAACGTGAGTCACATCGGCGCTCACGCAGCTTTCAGTTGACCGCCCACGTTTTTTAATGATATCATGCTGGTTTCTCTACTTTCCATTGCAGTAAATAGAAAGGAACTAGGATAGGTACAACTCAAAAAACACATTTTCCATCAAAAAATTCTTTATTATTCAAAAATAATATAGCCATTAACATAAAAATTAACTCTTGCTTCCGAAATAAACGTAACTGGCTTCAAAAGGCCACTTGGAAAATAATTATTTTCTTTCAACTTTTCTTTGTTTGTGGAAAAACTAGATTATTCATTTCAATCAAACTAGATAATAAGGAACTAGAATCACATATATATTTAAACTCATGTATGAATGTTACATGAATAGGTAACTCAAAAAAGCGCAATCGGCATCAAAAAGGCCACTTGGACAATAATTCTTTCTTCAATTTTGGTTTATTATTCTGTGAATAATACACCTATGTATTCGCTCAGCAAAAAATTTTTATAACACCCCCTCAAAATTTTTTCTTTTCCGTTTCAAGGTTCGTAGATTCCAAAAATGCAATGTCCGTCCGCCGTCGGCCGTACGCCGTCCGCCGTACTCCGTATCACGTGTACAGGCTTCATTTTCTGTATAAAAAAATCGTTCTTTTGCACACATGCTCCATTTGGGCCCTAGTTGTGTCCCGAAACTTTTCAGCCCGATCGGAATATATCCAGGGGAGTTATGAGTGAAAATGTGTATAAAAATAGGTACTTTTGTGTTTTAGTAACATAGTAGTACAATGAGCTTTTGAGGTATCGTTTTCCATGTTTTTGGGGACGAGAAGACCGAATATGAAGTCGATTTTGACCAAGGAGTGGAAAATTGAGGTTGTACCAGATGTTCAGCTCCCAAAATTGATTTTTTAAGAGTCAAAAACCTGGGAAATCGTCTGAAATCACCATCAATTTGTAGAATAGCACTAGGAAAAGTGTCAACACGTGGATCAAGACGATTAAATGGTACAATCAATGATCAAAGGTAATTTGAAAAAAAAGGAGCGTAGTACCTAATTCAAGTTTTGGGGGCCAAAATTTGTGGAAACCACCAGAAATAGCTATTTCAATTATTTGACATGAATGAAACAATAAATAAACAGCCAGCATTCCTGTAGACCAATAAAATAATAGAATAATAAACCCATGTGACAAGGACTTTGCAGCGTTTTTTTGTAAAAATGTCATTTTTTCATTCAAACTAGATGGAAACTAGAAAAAAAACCTTAGCCTTTAGTTCCAAAATTACGAAATAGAAAAAAATTACAAAATGATAATAAAAAAAATTACAAAATTACAAAATACATAATTATCATTTCAGTCTTGCAGGATTTTTCAGTCTGTCTCGCTATCCTCGTTCTCAAGCAACTGGCAATTATTGCACTTTACTGAAGTGGTTGAGTGTTTTAGGCAAACGTTTTTGCCACAACCTCCACCTTCTCGCCTGGTTTTTATGTTTTTTCTTTATCTTTTTTCTTTTATGTTTTATGTTTCGGATCTCCTCCATCTTCTCCATCAATGTCCATTTCGTCCATTTCTGCTAGCACCTGAGCTATCTCCTCAGTCGTTCTGTGAAGTTTTTCCCTGAACAAAAAATGAAAAAGGATTATTAGTTTTTTTGGGTGTAAGAAGAAGAGGGCGAGAGAGGCAAGATAGGCAAATGAAGTCGCAACACGGCAGAAATAATTATAATTTACTAGATAGGTACCTACCTACTTATTTTTGAAAGAAATTGATTTTAATTATATACTATTAACGAAATTATAGTTTAATTACATTTTACGATGTCGATGAAAATATTTCGTCAGAAGTCGGGCGGCTGTCTCCTGACCGCCTGACTCAACACTATCAATTTGGAACTGTACTGAGCGTAAACAAAGAGGCGTGTCACTGATTTCAGGTGCTGAACGTGCTGTGAGAAGTGTAACTAGAGAATACATGACCCTCCCATCTATCCCAACAACCACTGGTGAGCGCATCTTTTCGAAATTCAAGAAAGGCGGTCACTTGACCGCCTGCGCGAGCACATGAAGGTTAAATGTTTGACCTTTTGAAAGGCTATCAGAGGAATAGCTGCTAACTGATCTCTGAGCCCACTTCCCTTTTTCATGTAGGTAGGTAGGGGAGAGTGGGGTAATGCCGTACACGACATTTCTCAGAATGTGGCTCACTTGATTGAGGCGGAAAGGTACTTAAATCCTTGTGGGAGACACAGGAACGAACTTCTAGCATTCACGCGTTGCTAAGGTAATGCCACTAGATGTTACTGCTGTGAATGAGATTCAGCAATTTTTCGTCTTTATTTTGAATCTCGGGAAATAAGCGCTGTAAGTAGTATTTTCAAAACTTCCTTTGATTTCTTGACGTGATTCAATACAGAATTTCATTAGCTTTCTGATGCGATAATCAAAATTTCGCTTTGTGCGAAATTGCAGTCGGCGTCAACAAGTAATCAAAAATGTAAACACCGGATAATGGCGTGCACTGAGTTGGGGTAATGACGTGCACTTTCGAAATGCACGTCATTACCCCGAGTTCAAATTTTTCAGTTTTTTCCACCATTTTTTCTCAACAAATCTCATAAAATACCTAAGGTTCATTTAGAGTTTCATAAAATTCCTGATTTAAGAAACTCAAGACTGAAATTTCATGTGATAAAAAGTCAATTTTTTTCAAACGCATTTTTTTTAAATGGTTCAATTATTTAGTCATTTTTCTAACCAGTGTTCATTTATTGTAAAGTTTATTGACAGTATGTATATTAAACAAATCAAAACATTTACCTTCAAAATCGTGAGAAAAACATGGCTGAATGACAGATGAGGAGGAAACGAACTCTGTGCATGACATTACCCAAGGCATGCCCGACAGTGGGGGTAATGCCGTGCAAAGCACTTTTGCCCATTTTTGGCTGCTATTCTATCAATAGTGTTTCGAGAGGGAAAAAGTTTTGCACACTCAATGTGGAATACATCCCAAAGCCACTCATGTAAAATAATCCTTTTTATTATGTTCTGTCTTTCTACTGTAGCATGCCATAGTTAGGTCCACGGCATTACCCCACTCCCCCCTATTTATTTTTTGACTATGGGTAGTCAAAAAATAAAAATCTACTCTGCCTTAGATGTTTATCCTTTTCAAGGTTTGGAGGTTTTAAGGGGATGAGAGACCTCTGCTCGATTTTTTTCTTAAAGATTACATTTCACTCAAATGATTTACGATCAGTGGTACGCCAAACAGACTCTCACACTCCCTTCATGTTGCCATTCGCTTGAAAAATAATTGTACATTGCGCATATGGGCATCGGCCTTGCACTTCACAAAATGATTTGAGCAAAATTCGTTCATTTCCTAATTGAAATGCATTCAACCAAGGCCGAATCCTGACCTGAAACATAATGGCCGATGTCCCAGTTTCAGCCGTTCTTGTGTGGTCTTGCCGCTACGATCATGACGTCACGTCGATACCACTTTGATTCAGATTACATAGCATACCGCATATATGTCATGTGGATACCGATGTTCATTCAGATTACATAGCACACTTATACGAATGACTATTAGTTTAAATTCGTAATTTCCCAAACTATTTCTTCGAAAATTCGCTCCTTAAGCCATGTTGCACGACTGGAATTTAAAAATATGTTTGGCATTTTAAAAGATGACTGGAATTTGCAAGAGAGTGAAGATGTAAAAATGTTTACCCACTTCCTCAACTTCAAAGGAAGGGTCATCACCACCCCTCCACAAAGACCTAAGTCCTAATGTCATTACCAAGATTACGCCTGGACTATTCATCTCAATGATATCTGAAAAATGGAATGAACTCCACTAGCAGTCTAAAACGTGACTAGCAGACATTTTGATTTTTAAAATTTTGAAATTAAAAATTTCATGAAAACTTCAATTTTGATGTAATTTTGGAGTGACGCATCAATTCATTAATGATTACAACGCCTTCTTCGGATTGAAATGAGTGATTTCAGTTTCGGTTCATTTTAAAGCACACTGTGCCGGCCCTTGCTCCCTGCTTTGGAACTAAAGCAGGAATCTTGCTATCTTTCCCAGCCTTCATGAGTATTGGAGCATCCATAGAATTTTTCACGAGGTTATCTGCAGTAACAGGTTAGTTTAGTTTCAATGTTAGTATATCCATGGAAGAAGGGGGATGGGGATCGCCATGGCTTTTTCCACGGTATATAGAGTGTTCGATGTAGTGTTCTGATATTGAGTTGATCCGTACAGCATACCTATTTACATCATTCGAAACTACCATGAATTCCGACAGCCTCGACCAGCAATTGCTCCAGCAGTTCAGCTGTCTCGGCACAACGGACAAAGATGAACTCATTAAGCAACTTCAGGTTCTAGTTGGAAACAGTTTGTCGTATGCTACAGCCCACTTCTTTCTGGACATGAACAACTGGTAATCTCAGGCTTTCGCTTTTGTTTCATCTATTTACATTAGGCCATTGCTTTAGGAAGTTGAAGTTTCCATGGAACTGAAAGCTGCGGTTACATAGGATCGAAGTTAGTAAGAAATTCCGTTCGTAGGAAACCGTTAAAGTAATCCGGGAGCCCAGAGCGGTTTTTGTACCTTATAAGAAAAGGATTGACCTCTCAGTTTGATAGGCACCAATCTCATAGTCAAGAAAAAATGGCCATGGTCTGGCGCCCGCATGGGTGGTTTGGGCTGGATAAATGTCGAAACTTTAAAATGTCTATGAAATTTCCCTTACCTCTGCTTGTAGTGATGTGTAATAGAGGAACTTAATTTTAAGTCAAATAGTTGGCTTCCTCACCCTGAAAGGAATCTCACTCGCCGGGTAGGATTTCCTGTGCTATTTGGAAACCAGACAGCAACTAATATGTCAAATTTTCAGCGTAGTTAACCTCATAAGAGGAAAGGCATTTCAAAAACCATTTTGTTCTTCCCATCATCTCCAATTATAATGACTTCAAAATATAAACGAAATCTGGTAAAATCACTCCCTCTTCTCAAAAGAAGGACTATAATCATGCAAAAGATCTCCCCACCCCACCTTTCCGCATGCTGATTTCGGGGGGGATTATACTGGTATAGAGAAAATGTAGATTCATTCAAAAAAAGAGCTTCATTCAACACTTACCCTACATATTATGTGGTATAATAAAATATTATTTCATGAAGGAACTGAAGGATCACATCAAAAGTGTGTGGTAGCTATAGGCATAGGTACATATTTTTAGAGATCCATTAATCTGTATTCTGATTCCGACGTATTGAAAACGTTGATTTGTTCTGCGAGACCTAGAGAGTGTATAACAAAAATAAACTTTTAGGTATAATACCTTCATAACTTGACACATAAAATATTATACTTCAACCTTAAGAAAGAACATTTCAACTTAATATAGATTAGCTGTTAAAGTTCATCAACAGAAATGATGAACAACATAAAACTGTTAGTGCGAACATTGAGGGAAAAGTCAACATCGGAAATATGAACGAACAAGAAGGGAACGGACGTAATGAATGATTGTTTATATTGTAGAAATCACCTCGGGTCGATGAATAGAAAATAATCACCAGGGTGACCCCAAGTCATAAATTTTAAAATTCCTTGACTTCCCTGAATGAATCAGAACTTCCCTGACCCAGGGACCTCTAAATAAAATTATTCAAACACAATTATTCTCATTTTGAACGCATAACTTTTCATAATTAATTGAATGAATAGAATAATTGAATTTTAAAACTATTTCATCAGTTAAAAAAAAGGTGTCCAAAAAACAGGTCTGCGATAAGCCAGGAATCGATTTTCAGGTCATTTCCAATCAAAAGTGCCTCACAGCAATTTTTTTAAACCCTTGGTTTCAAGTTTTTCAGCATTTTAGGTTTTATCTCGCTAATCACGTTTTGGTTAGCGTTTGGTTAACCTATGTATTCGGTCAGCAGAAAATTAGTATAACACCGCCTCAAAATCATGTCTTTTACGTTTCAAGGTGCGTAGATTCCAAAAAGCTCTCAAGTCCTTGTCACATGGGTTTAATATTCTGTTGGGCATACCTACAGAAATGTTGACTGTTCATTTATTGATTGTTCCTTTCATGAGCAGTAATTGGCATAGCTATTTTTGATGGTTTCCACCAATTTTGGACCCCATAAACACGTATTTTTTTAAACAAATTATCTTCGATCATTGATAGACAATTACGGACAATTTGACGGTTTCAGACAATTTCCCTGGTTTTTGACTCTTAAATAATGAATTTTGGGAGCTGAACCTTCATTACCACCTCAATTCTTCACTCTTTGGTCAAAATCAACTTCATATTCGGTCTTCTCGCCCTAAAAAACATGGAAAACGATACCTCACAAGCTCATGTTACTAAAACACCAAAAAACCCAAGTTTTACACCTATTTTTTTCCTATAACACCCCTGGGTGTATTCCGTCGGGCTGCCGAGCTTTGGAGCATAACTAGGACCCAAATGGGGAACCAAACTTTGTGTGGAAAAACGACGATTTTCAATTAAAAGCTGAAACTTCGTTAGAACCTCAATTTTCCACTCTTTGGTCAAAATCGACTTCATATTCAGTCTCCTCGCCCTGAAAAACATGGAAAACCATACCTCACAAGCTCATGTTACTAAAACACCAAAAAACCCTATTATAACCTATTTTTCACCTATAGCACCCTTGGGTATATTCCGATCGGGCTGCAATGTTTCGGGACACAACTAGGGCCCAAATGGAGCCTGTGTGCGAACGAATTTTTTAGACCAAAAATAAAGTAGATGTGCATTATATGGTGTACGCCGGATGGACATTGCATTTTTTAAATCTACGCACCTTGAAACGTAAAAGAAAAATGTTTGAGGGGTGTTTTACAATTTTTTTGCTGAGCGAATACATGGTATATTATGCAGAAAATAATAAACCAAAATGCGAAGTCCGTCCGCCGTACACGGTATCATGCATATGTACTTAATTTTCGGTCTAAGCAATCCTTTCTTTCGCAAACAGGCTCCATTTGGGCCCTAGTTGTGTCCCGAAACTGTGCAGCCCGATTGTAATATACCGAGGGGTGTTATGGGTGAAAAATGGGTGTAAAAATAGCGGTTTTTTGGCGTAACATAAGATTTTGAGGTATCGTTTTCCATGTTTTTTAGGACGAGAAGACCGAATATGAATATAACTTAAATCACTTGTGGCGGTGTAGTGGAAATCCATAGCAAAGAAATTTTCATGAATTTCATTCTATTGTGTACTGACGATGGTGTAACAACCGAAACCTGCCTACAGTTTGCTAGTTTACGTGGAAATAGACTATTTTTATTTTTATCCTGTAGTTTTTCCGATTATGAAGTCGATTTTGACCAAAGAGTGGAAAATTGAGGTTCTGCCAAATGTTCAGCTCCCAACATTGATTTTTTCATGGGTCAAAAACCTAGAAAATCGTCTGCAATCACCATCAATTTGTATAATTACACTAGAAAAAGTGTCAACACGTGGATCAAGACGACTAAATGGCACTACCAAATACTGAATGGTGCTATCAAAGATAATTTGAAAAAAAGGGAGCGTACCTAATTCGTGTTTGGGGGCCAAAATTGGTGGAAACCACCAGAAATGGGTATTTCAATTATTTCACATGAAAAACAATAAATGAACAGCCAACATTTCTGTAGCTATGTCCAATAGAATAATAAACCCATGACTTTGCAGTGTTAAAAAAAAAGGTTTTAGTGAATATGAGCTTGTGATGTACTATCGTTTTCCAGTTTTTCAGGACGAGAAGACCGAATATGAAGGTGGTTTTGACCAAAGTGTGAGGAAATGAGGTTGTAACGAAGGTTCAGCTCCCAAAATTCATTTTTTGTGAGTCAGAAACCTGGGAAATTGTCTGAAATCACGATAAATTTGTATAATAACACTAGAAGTAGTATTGGAGGTGAATCAAGACAATGAAATGGCACTATAAATGATCAAAGGTAATTTTTTACAAAAAAAAGGACCCTAATGTGTGTTTTTAGGGGCCAAAATTGGTGGAAACCTTTAAAAACACTATGTCAATTATTGCACATGAAAGAAGTAATAAATGACCATCCAAAGTTTGTGTTGGTATATCCAGTAGAATAATAAACCATGTGACAAGGACTTTGCAGCACTTTTCCATGTGGAACTGGCCATGACACCAGTTCTGAAATTCCAAAAAACAAGGTGATTACCGTTGAAGAGCTCGTTGAATTTCCTTCCAGAACATGCTAATTCGAAGAATTTTTGAGTGGTCTGAACCACTGACATTCTTGCTTGAAAATCGGGATTTGGTGAATGCCAGAAAATACGGAAAACCTGAAAGCGCACTACCTCAGAGAGAGCAACACAAATTCCACATGGTTGCAAATGGTAAAACTTCCTCAGGATCTCAGCTTGCCCGCAGTATGGTATACTATACTAATTGAGGGTGAATATTGGGTTTGAATCCAAATAACTTTTTTTTCTTTCCAAGGAAACCCAGTGTTTCAGCTTGCTATATACGACTCAACTTGAATAAACCATGAACTAGAGGGGTTAGATGTAGTTTTCTACATAATTTTCGACGCTGAGTCGAATGGTGACACTTCTGAATCATTCTGACTGATAACAAATTTGGTGATAGGAATTCGGACACATTTCGAACTAGATCGCTTAGAGGTTATTCAACTTTCCAGTGGTTCGCAAAAGATCGATTTTCGAATGATTAAAATGAATACCTAGTAATACCACTTTGATTTGGATAATGGGCAGTTCTTGTGGGTTACAAATTCTCATTTTCTTGTTGTGGTGGTTTGTGATTAATGAGGTAGTTTTTTTTTTTTTTTTTTTTTAATAATCGATATATTTGCTATATCAGTAACATAACAACTGAGCTTAGCCCATCAAGTTAGTTTGCTATAATATT
Source organism: Leptopterna dolabrata (assembly GCA_954871275.1). Lineage (NCBI taxonomy): Eukaryota > Metazoa > Arthropoda > Insecta > Hemiptera > Miridae > Leptopterna > Leptopterna dolabrata. The sequence continues at coordinate 128,562,766 of OX940974.1, read as the reverse complement.
ATTCAACTGTTTGTAGAGTTTTTAGCCCAGTGGCTGTAACTCAAGAGAACACTCAATCACTACACTTGTCACATTGTCACATCACAAGGTCGAAAGGTTTTGTTCTATCAAGCCGCCGGGTGGCGTTGCTGTTGTCTAGGAGTCGAAGAACTTCTGGATTCATGTGTTCATGAAGCCGCTGTTCGTATTTAATCGCATGTTGCTTTGCCACTTCGCTGACGGAATCCATTTTGAGGTCTCGATGGAGGTCATCATTTCTGATGTACCAAGGGGCGTTGACAATACTCCTCAGTACCTTGTTCTGAAAAGTTTGTATAATCTTGCTGTTTGTCTTTTTAGTACAGCCCCAGAGCTGGATACCATAAGTCCACACAGGTTTTAGGATTTGCTTGTAGATTAGCAATTTGTTGTGTACAGATAGTTCAGAATATCTGCCTAGCAACCAGTACATTTTTTTGAACTTCATATTTAACTGATCTTTTTTTTTAATCACATGTTCCTTCCATCTTAATTTGGCATCAAGAGTCATCCCTAAGTACTTTGCTGTATTAGCGTAGGGGATCTGTTGGCCATTCATCATGACTGGTATCGTTGTTATGTTCTTGTTCGTAAAGTTAGTATGAGTAGATTTCAGTTCATTAAGCTTAAGTCGCCATTTTTTGGTCCAGGCGCTTACATCATCAACAGAATGCTGTAATTTCCTAGTTGCTTCCTCTACTGAGTCACCAACCGCAAGTATGGCAGTATCATCAGCAAAAGTTGCGATTGTCGTGTGTTCATTGCTAGGTACATCACGTGTATACAGAAGGTATAGTAAGGGCCCAAGCACGCTTCCTTGAGGGACACCTGCCCTTATTTTTTTGAGACTGGAGTATTCTCCTTCGAATGAGGTAGTGGCGAGGTTTGGATGAGTGACTGAGAGTGATGGATGAGAAGGTGCTGGATCTAGTGTCTAAAAGGTTAACACCTATAGCAAAGCCAGGGAGGTTTCTACCACTAAAGATGCTAGAGGGTTTCACCCAGTGTTGGCCACTCGTGACCGGTTATCACCGGACCGGTTCCACCATTCTGGGATCTTTTTGGTAAAAGATAAGGGGCGTGAGAGGAGAGAGAGAGAAGTCATCGACGTTAGGTTTGAGCGTAGAATCCTTCACCCTCCCCCAGTCCCTTGACTGTCGTTTCCGACCGTTGAAGAATGGTGGGAAGGAGTAGGGTTTTGCCTGCAGCCGGTCACATAAGCCTCTTCATTTGTCTGGTTTATTTTGTGCAATCTTAATATGAAATACAAAGTGATGTTCTGGGAGGATATCATGACAGAGGATATCACTCCATATTGTACAAGGTAAACAAGAAGTGGTGAGTGCTGAGTTCGCAGAGTGACAATAGTGCTGAGGGCGAACAGAAAGATAGAGGGAAGCTGAGGGCGCAGGTTTACATTGCTGAAGTTATAATAACGATCTTCAAAGCTTAAAGCTAAAATCGTGAGGTGATGAAGAAGATGAAGCGATGTTCGTTGTGGGTGTCACAGCAGGGCCCTTAGATGTGTCCTACGGAACGGAAAGTGGACGAGATCTGTAGGAGACAGTCTCAAGGCCCCGCTGTGATGCAGCGGAGCGGGGCAATAAGCTGGGTCCGCCAGGAACGTCGCATGATTCCGCGGCTTGCGTTGTCCGGGCCTGTGATGTTTCCTAGCGGCAGTGACGTATCCCCGGCAGTGGTGCAGTCGTGGCGGGGTCTGTGGTGGGGGAGGCATCTCTGGGTCTTGAGGGATGTAGGGGTCGTATATCCCGGTGGCCTTGGCGATGTAATAGTCGCGAATTATGGCCCACCGGGATGTGTTCCACTGCTGAGGGAGGTGGTCCGGTGATCCGCGGAGGGGGGTGCCACGGGTGCTGTCGTGGTGAGAGGGACATGGCAAGATGTTGCACAGGGGAGAGACACGGAGAGAGTGTTGATTGAGGTTGGCATGGTGGGTTGAGGGGGGGTCAGCCAGAACGTAGGCAGGCTTGCAGTGGCTGAGTGGAGCAGTGCAGGGTTTCCCGTCAATCAACAGGGTGGAGGTCGTTTGTGAAGTTCGGATGACTTGAAAGGGCCCGGCGTAAAGAGGTCGGAGCGTTTTATGAAGGCCGGGCTCCTTCAGGTACATATGGGTTGCGCTATAAAAGAGTTTAGGGTATGCGGTGTCGGTAACGGGAGTTTGTTGGTGAAGGGGAGCCTGTTGATTGACAGGTCGGGGAGAAAGATGTCGGCGGGTAATCTCAAAGGGGAAGAGAAGGTCCGCTCAGCCGGGCTAATCCCGTCTGACGGTCTGGCGGATGGGCGAAGGCTGAGGAGAATATAGGGGAGCGCCTTTGTACAGGAGTCGGAATTTGAAGAGGTTGAAATTGCCTGTTTTAATACGGAATGCCACTGCTTTACTTTCCCGTTGGATTGGGGGTGATACGCTGTTGTGCGGCATTTCTCGATACCGAGGAGTGGTGGTGGGAAGTGAAATGGGCGGATTCGAACTGCCTGCCCTGATCGACCGTGAGGATCCGCAGGCAACAGTACCTAGCGATCCAATTGGTAAGGAAGGCTGAGGCAACGGTCCAGGGATATGTGGGCGAGGGGAATACATTCCACCTAGTTGGTCACGCGGTCGATCATGGTGAGGCAGTAGCGCTTCCCTTCGGAGGGGGGAAGGGGGCCAACAATGTCGAGGTGAAGATGTTCAAACGGAAGGGCGTCATAATTTGTTGAGGGGGAACGTGGGGGTGCGCCGAGACCTTATAGCGCTGGCACTTCTGGCACCCAAGCACCCAATTCCGGATGTCCGTGTTCATGTGGGGCCAGAAGTACCGTGTTTTGATTAGGTCTCGGCTGGCCTGGATGCCGGGATGATGGGGGGCGTGATAATGGTCGAACAGCTGCCGCCGAAGGTCGAGCGGGACGTGTGGGCGGGTAGAATCGGCCGTGACGTCGCACCGTGTGGCTGCAGCTTTTCAATTTTATCAGGGGCGATGAGATGGGGGAGGGCAGGGTCGGTGTCGGGGAGCTGACGCACTCCGATGTGTTGGGCTGAGGGGAGCAGTAATAGCTCTTCCACCGGCGCGTGAGAGGGTGTCCTCGACACAATTGTCTGCCCCCGGCGTATACCGAATGTCAGTTGTAAATTGTGTTATAAATTCGAGCTGCCGGAGGTGACGGGGTGAGGCGGACTTGCGGCTTTGAAGAAGGGCGTGAGTGAGGGGCTTGTGATAAGTGATGACAGAGAACTGCCGGCCCTCCACGAAGTCCCGAAAGTGTTGATGCTTTGTGGATAGTGAGGAGTTCTCTGTCGAAAGCTGAATAATTTCGTTGAGTCAGTGAGAGTGTTCGGGAGGAAGAGCCGAGTGGTTATGGCGAGGCGCTGGTGTGTTGGTGTAGTACCGCTTCGATACCCCAATCGGAGGCGTCAGTGGTGATGGATAGGGGGCGTGGGGGTCGGGGTAGGCAAGTAGTGGGCGAGGTCCTGTTTGCAGGCGTTGAAGGCCATGGCGAGGGTTGGTGACCAAGTAATCGGGCGGTTGTCGTGTTTTTTTAGCGGGCTGAGGAATGGCGTTGATGAGGGTCTGTTGGTGATGAGCGGCGTGGCGGATGTGGCGATGATAAAAATTTAGCATTCCGAGGAAGTGGCGGAGTTTGGAGACGGTGCGTGGTTGGGGAAATTGGCAGAGGGAGTCAACTTTGTCCGGGAGTAGGGTGATGCCGGACGAGGTGGCCGAGGCAGTGGACGGAGGGCTGGGCGATTACACTCTTCTCCTTGTTGATGATTAAACGCTCCGATTGGAAGCTTTTGAGGATCTGTTGGAGGTGGAGGTAGTGTTCGTTGAGGGTTTTTGAGGTGACTAGTACGTCATCGAGGAAACAAGAGACAAATGGGAGGCCGCGGAGGATCTGGTCCATGTAATGCTGCCAAGTTTGGGCAGCATTATGGAGGCCAAAGCCCATTTTGACGTACTCAAAGAGGCCAAAAGGGGTTATTATAGCGGTCTTTGGCAGGTCAGGGGGATGTACGTCGATATGGTGAAAGGCCCGTGCGATGTCGAGGGTGCTGAAAACAGTGGCTGCGTGAACCTGGGAGGAGAAGTATCGCAGGTGCTTGACCCCCGAAGTTGACGTGGTACCAGAAGCAGTTTGGGCGGTTGGCTGGTTGTTATTGCCGGGGAGGGGGTCAAGTGGTGAGGACCTTCGACTGGGTGGTAGGTGGGGGGTCGGCTGGTTGGTATTGCCGGGGAGGTGGTCGAGTGGGGCGGTCCTTCGACTGGGTGGTAGGCCGAGGCGGGGTGTGGCTTCGGTGGTCCGTGGAGGGGGGTCGACGCCTGTTGGGGGTTGTGGAGTGAGAGCGGGGGAAATTCCTGGAGCGGGGACGAATTTCGGTGATGGGGGCTGATGGGCTGATGTTGTGGACTGTGTCAGTGAAGGGGAGGGAGGGCGTCGTCTGGGGCGCCGAGGTGGGCAGCGAGGGCGAGTTGAATGGGTGTGGGAAGGGCCTGTAACCAAAAGGTACGGGTGATATCCGTAGTCAAGACATCCTGTAGCTGGTGGCGTAAGCGGCGAAAAAGGTGGGAGGGTTTGAGATCGCCCAGCTGTTGGGGTTGAGAGAGAGCGGAGATGCGAGCCAGCTTGGAGGGTTGGTAGAGGGCAATGAGTCAGTGACGGAGGCGTCATAGGCGGAGGGGGAGTTGGGCATGATGTCCGCCGTCTGGAGGAGAATGTCGTACAGGAGGAGGGAGATGACTGGAGTAACGCTGGCTGCGAAGATTGGCGGTGGAAAAGGTGGCGTCAGTTTGGTAAAACCATAGGGTGGGGTCGTGAGAATAGAATGGGGGTAGTGTCAGGGGGAGGGCAGATGCAGCACTCATGATGTTGGCAGAGGGGGCGAGAGCGGTAGGAGGAGGGAGAAGTGGGGGTGAGTTGAGGGCAATGATACTGGCGGCTGGAGGGTGGGGGGCAGCAACTCTGGAGACTCCATCGTGTGTTCGCGTCGGGTTCACCACTGTGGTGGTTTGTGATGAATGAGGTAGTGGCGAGGTTTGAATGAGTGATTGAGAGTGATGGATGAGAAGGTGCTGGATCTAGAGTCTAAAAGGTTAACACCTTTAGCAAAGCCAGGGAGGTTTCCACCACTAAAGACGCTAGAGGGTTTCGCCCAGTGGTTGCCACTCGTGCCACCGGTATCACCGTACCGGTTCCACCTTTCTGGGATCTTTTTGGTAAAAGATAAGGAGGCGTGAGAGGAGATAGAGAAGTCATCGACTTTGGGTTTGAGCGTAGAATGAAGAAACTGGTGAGAACGGCGGGTTTTTATATGGCTGTTTCCACCCTCCCCTAGTCCCTTGACGGTCGTTTCCGACCGTCGAGGAATGGTGGGAAGGAGTAGGGTTTTGCCTGCAGCCGGTCACATACGCCTCTTCATTCGTCTGGTTTATTTTGTACAACCTTAATATGAAATACAAAGTGATGTTCTGGGAGGATATTACGACACTTGTTAACGGAAATATCACTTTACCGTTAACACTTACTGACCACATCATGAGGTGTTTATGTTGGAATGTTTATGTCAGAAAGTGAGGGTGGAAATCGAATTTCTGAGTTCTCGCTAAAAATGACGTGTGTCAGGTAATCACTGAGAGTTCAACCCAAATCCCTATTAGAGCGCTCTAGTGCATCACTTTAAACGGTGTACAGACTCGCATTGGATGAATGGATGGAACTGCAATTTATAAATAAATTTAAAAAAGTCCTCAAAATTAAACTGAGGGGAGGTTCACAGGCCACAGCAAAGGTTCTTGATGGTTGCTAGAAAGGTTTGCCATTTCTAATGTTGGGTTGTGGGCAACATTGAGAACCGTCACCTGCAAGGCTTTGCTCCGCCAACAGCCAGTCAGATGTCAATAGACCTGATGCGTCATTTCTTGCCACATTTTTACTTTCAATCGCCCTAATTAAAAAAAAATACTGCTTATTTTTGGAAACAGTCTTCAAACTACAATTTTTCCAAGAATTCTGAAAGTTTAGAAAAAAAAATTGCCGAAAATTCCTTGTTATGGTAGATATACATCATTTGGGAAATTCGTGAAAAACAAGTAGCATAACAAAAAAACAGATCCAAAGTGTTGATATGACCAAAAATGAAATTTTATATGGAAAATCAATTTTTTTCAGTCAGAGTGAATGAAGAGATCATTGCCATTCGACTCAGCATCAAACATTTTGTGGATAATGATGTCTAACTTCTCTAGTCGTGGTTTGATCGTGTACATTTTCTTAAAGAACCCACGTTTTTTGGATTCAAACACAATTTTCTCCCTCAAGTAATGCAGTAAATTTAGAAGTGACCATACCCTTAGAAAGCTGAGATCCTGATCCTTTTTCTAGTTGCCAGCAAGTGGAATTTGGGTTAGCCCATGTCTGAGCTAGAGCGCTTTGAAGTTTTTCGTATTATCTGAGATTCGCGAAATTCCGATTTTCAAGTGAGAATTTCAGGGGTTCAGACCGCTCAAAAATTCTTCGGATTAGCATATTGTGAAAGGAAATTCAGTGAGCTTTTCAGTGGCAATCAATCGCGTATTGTTTTTTGGAATTTCATAGTTGTGTTTTGCCAGTTTCATGTAGAAAAACGTTATTTACGAAAAACACACCCTTGAAATGCCGAAATCACGAAAATGATGGGCTTAAAAAATTGCTATGAGGCCATTTTGATCAAGCGACCTGAAAAATCGATTCCTTGCTTTTTGCAGACCTGTTTTCGGGACACCTTCTGTACGTTTATACAAGAAATATAGGTATAATATAATGGAAATATTCCGGGTCACCTTGTATACGTTTATACAAGAAATATAGGTATAATATAATATAATATAAATCAGTTGTCAAACAAAATCATCTAAAAAAAAAAAAAAAAAAATTGAACAAAAATTAAATTATTTTGAATAAATTTTCTTACATTGAAATCTTTGGCAGTTAACTTTTTAAATTAATTAATACAACTACAGGTTGAACATTTTCCACTGTCTTGTCTTTTGACAGCCTTGTCATACATTATGGTTTATTATTTCATTAATTAGTTTATATTTGGTTTATATTGTTGTAGTTAATTATTATTATAGAACCTACCCAACTTATTGACACCAACTGATTGCGACCCAACTGCAAATGACCCAATGCAAATTGACCCAACTGATTGCGATCGCAGTCAGGAAAAGATATGAACACAAAAAACAAAGAAGGCAAGAACTTCCTTCAATTTGCATCTGTTGAGCTGAAGTTTCGAGGGAATGGTCTCACAAAAAATGGAGACAACACCTCAGAATGGGATACTTACTTCCAACTGACAACAATGTTTTGAAAAGTTACTACTTCACACACTGGCCGTGCTTACCTTCCCACCATGATGGAAAAGTGTGCAGCATAAGAATTCCCTGACTTTTCCCGATGCTAAAAATTCCCTGACATTTCCCAGTTTTCCAGACTGGAGGCCACCCCGAAACACAAATACACACTAGTGGTACCAGGTATAGCTAGTTGTAACATAACTGCACGGTACCTGGTGGACTGCAAAACGACAAACGCAAAACGCCAAACGGGACCTGCTCACTTTGGGTTAGCACAATCTGAAGGGACTAGAAACATGCGATAGGCACCATTCCCAATAACGAATACTTGAAGGACTCATAACCACCAACGAGTATTAGCCAACCTGTTCCAGGTATTAAGAAAAATGAGGTAAGGAGGACCACTCAGTGTGTAGTTGTGGGTCAGTCGGTCAACATACCTCTTCAAATGAAAAAGGAGGTTTTAAGGTTGCTTTTTCACGTCTAATAGATTCTGTACAGTACTGAAAGCACTACGATTACTCATAAGAATAAAACACCATATTATTTAGATAGTAAAACACCTCATAAAACTTTATCATCAACCTCATCTCACAAATCACATAATCAGCTGCTCAACAGGCAAGCGTCTAACCACATCTCCCTTTCTTCATACTTTTCACACATTAGTTCGGATACCTATTTAGAACTGGAGGTTGACCGCATCTCTCCCTTCTTTTCATTGGTTGGTGGGAACGGTTCTCTTTGCTCTGCATTTGTACTGATTCTTCATTTTTCTGGCCATTGTCTCTTGCTGCGCTGTCTTCTTTGCTCTCTCTTAACAAAGCTACTAAATGCCAGTGGTTTCGCCGAAGTTCTACACCATTATCCAGGGTGATGGGATATGATCTAGGATAATCCAATTTTCACTTGACTTTTCCTGTTCTTCTCAAATCTGTCACCTGCTGCTAGCTCACTCAACCTCTTCACTCCTCTCTGTTGGTCAAAATTCTGAGTTGTCTATCATTTTCCATCTTGAATTTTTGTACTTGCTCATCACTACCTTTTTTCAGTTCATTCAAAGAGGGTTTCATTCAAGGATAGAAAACGACCTGGCTCACGCCGGTCTGAACTCAGGTCATGTAAAAATTTAAAGGTCGATCAGACCTAGCCAATTCCATCTTAGTGGTTTTATACACTAGAAGTCCAAGAGTAGGGTCACGGTTCTTCAGTAACATTTTCTAAGCAATTACTGCAGCATTCTCTACTTCTCCATTCGAATGAGGAAAACTCCAGAATAGTTGTTATAAGTGCAAAACCATAATCCTTGGCAAATTTAAGAAATTCTTCTGATGTAAACATTGAAACTCCATCTATTTAGATCTGATGAGGAATGCCATGTCTCGAAAACATGTTCATATTTTATATTTCCTTGTTGACAGCTTCAGTAAAAGAGATTTTATATATTTTATATTTTATTTTATATATTTTATATTTTGTTATATATTTTATTTTTTTAATATTTCATTTTTATTATTTTTTGCTTCCTCGCTACCGAAGGTAGGGAAGCCTTGGATTTGTGATTGAGTAAAAAAAATGTATGTCCTCCAAAATGAAAATTTCCACTTATAATTGGAATTCTTATAATTGGAACATTCATCCCAGAATCAAATATGAAATACATACGGCTTGAAATACGCACGACATGGGAGCACATGACAAAACAATTGTAGTACTGAGTGATTCCCAGAGCGTCTTAGCTAAACTGAAGGCACTCACGATATCCTATCGAATCGCTCCATTCGAAGAGAAGGTCTTGAGGAATATTCATACCTTGAGGACCAACGGGAACAAAGTAGTACTCTGTTGGATAAAAGGCCACAGCGGGATAAGGGGGAACGAAATTGTTGACAGCATGGCAAAGCAAGCTATCACTTGCCCACCACCATCAACCCTGCCCGCTCCTGACTACCCACCAACAGAACTAAACAAGAATATTTCCCAAAAAATGCACAAGAAATGGAGTACGCAATTCGCTGCGCATCCAGGGAATAGGTACAAAAACCTGTTCCCAGTGTTAAGGAGACGTCCTTGGTTCCTCTCAGTTCTGGACGCAAAGCCCAAAAGTTTCTATCGTAATATAATACGGTTAAGAACTGGGCACAGGAAAACAACTCCCGTATACACCTATTCGACCCACAAACCTCGCCTGACTGCCCCCACTGCACAGGAGAAGTCGAAACGATGGCGCTCCTCGTCCTGGAATGCCCCCGATATGACGCGGAGAGAAGTACTTACTCTCCTTGCGTCCGTACCGAGAGACATCACATCACCCTTCAATTTGGACACCCTAGTCGCCCAAGAAAACTTGGAAGTGTATACAGCCATCAACGACTTTCTCACAAAAATTGAGTTTTTCTTTTGTGATACCCTGAAGTACCTACTTAAAGAAATTAAAAAAAAAAAGAAAAAAATTATTCAGTAATTTCAAGTTTTTGTAATTTTAAGTTTTGTAATTTTGTAAGTTTTATTTTGAAATTTTTATTGAAATCGTGAAGTACTGAAATTTTATTTTTGTAAATGAATTTGTAACGGCTGAATGGTCCTTCCAAAGCAAAAAAAACTTTAAAAAAAATATGTTCTACCAAAGGGAACTACTACATGTAAAAGTTCTGGAGTGTCCCACTAGATATAATTACAAAAAAATGAACCTCACAAGTTCGTTTATTTATCAAACATTCATTTTCTACTGCATAGCAATAGATAATATATTGAATAGTATATAGAAAGCTCAAACGTTTTAAATGGGCACTTTTTATTAAACTAATCCTTCAGCAGAAGTTACAATAACATAGCGTTCTCGGGTTGGTATTATGCATCTTAGCACAAGTAGGTACTTACATTAAAAAGGCAAGTAAAAATAATTCATGGATAAGAAACAATAGGAATAAATCAATTTATTTATAAATAGCTATCTCGAAATGCAAGGTCTATATTTACTTTACCATGGAGCCAAACTCGAGACAAACAGCAATAGGAGCTTTTTCCAGTTGAAGTTCGACTGTACTTAGGAAATAGTTATTCAGAGAGGAAACAGAACAACGAAATGTATAATTAAAAATTGTTTTTATCAACTCAAAACTACCTACTGTGTGTAATCTTTTAGGCCTATTGTTCAGGTTATCACGCCAATCCTTCCAAGTAAAATGTACACTGCAGATCATAGCATATTTATGATGAACAGGATCTTAATCTTTCCTCCCACAGAAATTTACCCATTTGCTGGGGAAAGCTTTGGCAGCCAGCAATTTATGAAACGAACTCGTTTCGATGGTGAAAACTTGGCGTTTTTCTTGTTGTGGTTAGAGCAGCTTAAAACTGTGCAAAGCGGCATTTGTTCACTCGCCTACGCAACACTACACTAAACAAACTGCTCAAAAATTTAAAACGGATATTTAAAAAAAAAACAGAAAATAGTAAAATAATGAGGTTTGGAAAAATAAGAACTATGAAAATAATCGGAAATAGAGAGCAAGTTGGAAGGCTGAAAGCGGTTTGTTGGGTATGAAGGGGATCAAGTGTCGAGGCTGGTGTCGCGGCTACCCCAACTCCCATCTGTGCAGGGGGCTCTCATTTTGGACCTCGAACCCCCCCCCCCCCCGTGTTTTGACTGGGGACTACACAGGTATCTTCGATTCTTCCCCCCCCCCCCCCCCCCCTTCAACATTCATCTTCGTCTGACCAGTCCTGTACAGAATCTTCCCACTTGTCTTTCTCAGACCAAATTTTCACCTTATTGTTTTTAATAACAGAAACGTCTGCACCTGGATCCATCTTGAAAAATCAGCTTCCTTGCATCAATCTGTTTGGCACAATGATTTATCATGAATGGGACTCCATTGGAAATTACATTTCTCCCAAATAACTGGACGATTCAGTTGCACTATTAGCTTGGAATGATCTACTGTTGCTCTCCATTAGTGTCATGACGTACTGGGCAGTAATTCCCCCTCCATCTTCCAATGTTTATGTTCCCCACGTTCATACACGCCTTCACACCCTTGCTTGAGACGAGGGGAGCATGGTGAGAGGTGGGGGAAAGAGTTAAGGAACGTCCTACCTAGTGTGGACATAGGCGCAGGACGGGACAGCCGCAGCCAGTTGGCATCCCGCGTGCTACCCACAGCGTTTCCTGTCCTGTTCCCACATAGTGTGTGAGAACCTTTTGTAGGCAGTTAGCTGTTGGTGGGTCTGCTTTTCCCGCCTACCTGCAGCAAGCTTGGTTTGGAAGGGTAACAGCGTGGTTGGGAAGGTCGACGTTCGCTCCTGGTCGAGCTTAAGCTGAGATGACGATCGCTTCCCATTCACACGTTTCAGGAAAACAGGTCCGGTGATTCATCGTTATCTATGTCACTTCACATCGTCAGTTGATTCATTGTATGCTATGGGTGCGGTATTTTTGAAGCAAGGGGGTAAGGGGAGCCGTGGAGTGTAAACAAAAAAAATCCAATTTTGTTTCCAAAAATCGTTAGCAATTGGTGTTGGTAGTTGGGTATGTGCTGTGGCGAGGTAGTTTGGTTGTAAAGCAAACTTGAAAGATGTCGGCAAAAACATCGTGGAAGTAGAAGAATGCCACAACCACAAAGCCCACCGACATATATAATAAAAGTGGGCGTTAAAAGAAAAGTCGCTTACGGTAGAACAAGGATCAGCACCTCACAGACGAATTCGCTCAGTACATTCATGATCACGATGTAACTGATGAAGCCACTTACCCATTGTCGTGATATCCTCCCAGAAAATCACTCCATTTATAATATTGTAGATTTCGCAAATAAACCAACGAATGAGGTGGCTTACGTGGCCCGGCTCAGGTAGTCCTGAGGGCTCTCCCACCATCCCTCAACTGACGTTGATGGACTGGGGGAGAGTGGACAGGGTATTATAAAAACCCGCCGTTCTCGCCTGTTACCTCATTCTGTGCTCAAACCAAGTCGATGACTTCTCTCTCTCTCCTCTCACGCCTCTTTACCTTACACCTAAAAGAACCCAGAATTGTGGAACCGGATAGGTAATACCTATCCACGAGTTACAACCACTGGGCATAATCTCCTAGCGTCTTAAGTGGTGGAAACCTCCCTGACTTCTGGTGGAAACCTCCCTGACTTCTGGTGGAAACCTCCCTGACTCCTGTCAAAGGTGTTAACCAGAGGCGTTAGGTCCTCTACCATTACCTCCATATCATTCTCACATGCCATACCTCACCTCACCTTTGCCTCTCTCAATTATCAAACCACCACACCCATCTTTGCTGTGGACATCAAAAACTAGTGTCACAGACTGGACCACCAGTGCCTGTGATAGTTTTCATTCCCATTCTGAAAAACCCTTGACATCACCTCATACAAAATTGTATACTTTTCTGGAAGCCGTTCAGTTGTCTCAAACAGAAGTGTATGCTAAGCTAACCTCGGTTCTTTCTGGGAAGGTGCCTACAGCATCCAGCGAACCCAGTGTAAAGCTAGATGGGTTGAGAAACTAATAGAAAAAAATGAAAGCGTTGAATTGTCTACTTACATTTTTAAATGGCACGCATCAGTGCCAAATTTGAAGAGATCCATGAAGACTGAATGAGAAGGATTTCATTCATTGCATCCATTCTACTAATTTCATTCATTGCATTCATTCTATTAATTTTATTGATCGACATGGTCCATCCATCACTACTATTGGAATTTTACTACCTATGTTAATATCTGATTTATTTGTCTGTTGATTTTCAAATTATATAGTTATTAGCTTATTTTTACAAATATAACCGTGTCATATCACCAGCATTTTGGATTCTCAATATTCAAGAATGCAGGATCACATGCAGACCGGGGAGTGATTGATTACTTTACCGGGAAAGTGGCGGTCCCCAGCCTTTTGGATAGAGATGCGACCGCAGTTCCCCGTCCGCTATGTTGGTCGATTTTATCGTTGGCGATCACGATAAAATCACCCAGTTATGTCAAGTAGAGGCGCAAGTGATTTTTTTTCCACCTTTTTTTGGTGTTTGTGTATTTACCAACTAGTATGTCGTGAGACTTAGGCGAAACATAGGATAATGCCAGAAATTTATGGCTGTCATATGTAACAACTTCCTTATATGTAAGTTATGCGATAAGAGAGAAGTCACTGGTTAATAGTCAGAATAAGAATGGATTATATTTTTGGAATCGTTACTACTATAAACAACTAACCATGTGTATGAACCCATAATAATCTAGTGTACATCATCTCCTCCCCCCCCCCCCCCAAGCTTGGAGTCCTCCAGCCCTTCTCAGTTGATCTGCGTGTACCCTCCTTTCAACTCCCTCCACGACCACCACATACGAAAGCGGCCCCGTCCCCCTCATTATAACTCCTTCTTTAAATTGTTTCTCCTCTTTCCTCCTCTTCACCCACACCATGTCCCCCTCCTCGAATTCCTTCACTGCACTTACCCCTTTATCGTGATACAGTTTCTGCTTGAAAATGTTCTCTTCCACTTTACTCGTAAGGTCCGGTTTTAGGATTGTGAGCTTCGTTCTGAGTTGTCGTCCCATCATCAATTCGGCTGGCGTCCTGTTCGTAGTCCTATGTACAGACGTCCTGTACGACATCAAATATCTACACAGCCTTGTGTGGGTATCCTCACCTCCCTTCTTGGATGATGAGAACCGCTGCTTAAACGTTCCCACTGCTCGCTCCGCAAGCCCGTTTGAACGTGGATGATATGGTGTAGTTGTCACATGTCGTATATTATTCGAGGAGCAAAACTCCTTGAATGCATGTGATATCCACTGGGGACCATTATCCGACACAAGTACTCTCGGCAGCCCCCATCTTGCAAATAGCTCCTGTAGAGCTCCTATTGTCCGCTCCGTGGTTATACTTTTCATTGGGAATATCTCCAACCATTTACTCGTGGCATCCACGATGATCAACCAGTACTGCCCCTCGAAAGCTTCGGCAAAATCAACGTGAATTCTGGACCACACTTCTGAAGGCATATTCCACGAGTATAGTGGAGATTCTTGATCCCATGGACGGTTTTCCTGGCACGAATTGCAGAGTTTCAGGAAGTTTTCAATGTCTTTATCCATTCCTGGCCACCAACCATTCAATCTCGCTACCGATCTCATTGCTGACGCCCCCGGATGACCTTCATGTAAAATATGAAGCACCTGGTCTCGTAAGGATTTTGGTATGACCAATCTTCCTCGCCAGAGCAATATTTCCTCTTCGTACGACAGTTCGTCCTTCTTTTCAAAGTAAGTGTTCATCTCTTCTGATATACTTGCTTTCGGTGGCCAACCATTCTGTAAGTATTGAATCACTTTTGATAGTTGTGGATCCTCCAGCAGTCGACTCTTCAGCAATCGCTTTGAAATGGAAACATCTTTCATCTTTGTCAGTGCAATTTTCCGTCCAAAATCTTCAATTCCCTCTGATCGCATCTCCCCCTCTGGTAGGCGTGATAAAACATCAGCAGGGCTATTCTCCTTGCCTGGAATGAATTCTATTCCAAAATCAAATTCGGCTAACATCAAGGCCCATCTACTAACCCTGCACATGGCCACTTTAGGCAATTCAGCCCTGTCCCCGAATATGTACGTCAGAGGTTTGTGGTCTGTTTTCAGAATGAATCTACGTCCATACAAATACCTTTCAAATTTTCGAACCGTGTGTACAATTGCCAAGGCCTCTCTGTCAATCACCGAGTAGTTTTGTTCAGAGATGCTTAGGACCCTGGATGTATATGCCATTGGCCTTTCCGAGCTATCTTGGTACCGATGACATAGAACTCCTCCTACGCCTTTTTCACTTGCATCAGTATATACTATCATAGGCAGGGATGGGTTGTAATGTGCCAGCGTTGTGGGTGATGTCAAAACCCCTTTCAATTCATCAAATTTGCCCCTATGTTCTTCAGTCCACTTCCATTTATTTCCCCTTTTCAACAATTCATAGAGAACAGCACAACTCCCTTGGAGGTTGGGTAAGAACTTCTGATAGTAGTTAATACACCCCAAAAACGATCTTAGCTCCTTCTGATTCGTTGGTTCTCCCATCTTTTGAATTGCTGTGATGTGTTCAATAGTTGGATAAATCCCGTTCCTGTCAAATCGGTGTCCTAAGTATACTACTGAGTCTTGCAGCCATTTACACTTCTCCAACTGCACCCTCATCCCTGCTTTGCTCAACCTTGAGAGCACCTCCTCCACTGTTTTAATGTGAGCTTCTCTGTTCCTAGCCATCACAATGATGTCGTCGAGGTAGCAGTTCACCCCTTCCACACCAGCCAAGATTATCTCCATTGTTTTCTGAAACTTGGCTGGAGCCGAGCTTATCCCAAATGGCATGCGTTTATAGCGGAAAAATCCCTTGTGTGTGGAAAGCACCAAGTATTTTTTTGACTCTTCTTCAACCTCTAGCTGTAGATATGCGTCTTTCAGATCTATAACTGAAAACTGTTCTCCTCCCGACAGGTGTGTACTAACCTCTTCAAAAGTTGGAAGGGGGTGCATATCCATCACGATGTATTTGTTTATCGTGACTTTGAAGTCCGCACAGAGTCGAATTTTCCCATTAGCTTTTGGCGCTACAACTAAAGGCGAAGCCCACTCAATAGGTGTCACTGCTGGATCAACGGGTTCTATAATACCTTGACTGAGAAGACGCTCAAGTTCTTTTTCAACTGCTGGCTTTAGTGCAAACGGTACAGGTCTTGGTTTGAACACTTTCGGAACTGCCCCCTCTGTCAACCTTATTTGTATTTTATGACCCCGTATTGTCCCTGTTGACGCAATAAACAAATCCGAATAACGCTTGAACAAACATGTAATATCCAAAGGCATAGTAGGACCTGGGTTATTGAGATCCGGTGAGGTTTTTCCTTTTTGTTGCACAGCACATACTTCGGCTCCCGGTGGAAGAGGAAGATCAAATTTCAATACCCAATCCAATCCGAAAAGTGGAATATCATGCCGATTGACCACTATGAGTGGAAGCCTCATAGTTTTCCCAAATGCGTTCACCTTTACTTGGGTACTACCAAGGGTTTCTACCTCCAAACCAGTGTAAGCGATTAAATTTGGATACGGCTCCAGTGGAGGTTGTCCAATGTACCTCCACGTCTGTTTACTTATGACAGAATTATTTGCACCTGGGTCATATAACATTTTTAATGGCTTCTCATTGATTTCTACGCGTAACAAAACTTTTGTACCCTTCTTTGAAATTTGGTGGACTCCCAACTCTGAATCGGGATCACTGACGGAAGAGCCAGCACTACTAGAACTATAAACTCTGCCCTGTACTGCATTAGCGTGCTTTCTGGTAGGTTGGTCAGTTTTTATGATTGCTCGATTATATTTAAAACAGACTTTAGAGAAATGGTTTTGTCCCTTACATAGGTCACATGCTTTCCCTAATGCTGGGCATTTTTCAGTTCTATCATGTTGTCTCCTGCCACATTTATAGCAGTGTTTACCTCTTATTAGCACATATTTTTGTTCCGACTTGATGTATTTGTCTTTGTTTATGTTTTTGTCCATATTTTGACTCACTTTATTGACACAAGAAGAACTTTCAGACATTTCAGCCAACCTTTTTTGCTCCCTTCGGCCTTGCTCCATTTTCTTGACCAATGCTTCCACTTGTGCTAGAGTATGATTATTGCTGGGAAACGCTTTGAGAAGTTCATATTGCCAATCCGTATTATTTATTCCGACGATAACCTGATCTCGAACCCTTTCTGCCAAAGATCCGCCAAATTCGCACCTTCCTGCCTGCGCTTTTAAAGCATTTATGTATCTTCCTACGTCCTCTTCATCATACCTCTTCCCTATGCCGCATTTACACGATGCCAGTGAGCAGTCCAGCTGACTGGCGCCAGCGAACTAGCGCCAGTAACTGGCGTCGTGTAAACACCACTGGCCTCCAGTGACGTGCCAGTCCAGTGGAAAAAAGTCGCTCCAGTCGACTGGCCTCATGAGTAGGTTTCAGGCCAGTCCAGTTCCCCCCACCACCGATAATTCGAGGTGGCGTGACTCACTGGAATCGTGTGAACCACAGGAGGCGTTCCAGTCCATGACAGTCCCTCATGACAGTGTCTTGTTTGGTTATCAAGGGTGCCAATCGAAGCAGAAGCTCATCAAACGTTTCAGGGGAAATTCTCAGCAGACCTCTATATTCAGAAGGGTCTTCTGATCTTAATTCCTGAAGCAGCTGACATGAGGCCCCAGACGAATTTCTCCTCAAAATCCATTCCCTCGTCCACACTCTGTGTGTAGAGAGTTCTTCTAGGAGCACTTCTGATGATTCTCACACAAAATCACGGCACAAATCGCGCAAATACTCCCTTAATTGAGAGCGTGATAGCCTTGATGACGCAATTGCCTCCATCATTTTTGGTCAACTGGAGCCAGTTGAATTGGCTACGTCTGAACGGATACTGGTGCCAGTCAGCTGGCTTCCAGTTTGCTCCAGCTTGCGGGTGCCAGTCAACTGGATCGTCTACTGGCATCGTGTAAATGCGCCTTTAGTGTAAATGCTACCCGGTTGGTGGTTACTGCATTCTCCCATACGTAGTAGTTGTTAATGACTAGTATCAAATCATCGTATGTTTGATTGGTCACCTCATCGGGGCGGAAATTATCAACCAACATGCGAAATGTCAGCGAGCCAACTTTGGTTAGCAAAAGGTCCCTTCTATCTTCTTCCACGTGTATCCGTGCCACTTTCAATTCTAATTCGAAGTAAGGTAAATAGTACTCCCAAGCTTCCGAGTCTGGATCGAAAATTCGAACATTCACTTTGGGATACTTCCTCCTTACATCCTCCCTGGGCGGGTCATCGTCGCCCCCTCCAGAAGAACGCCGTCTTCTATTGGTTCTCGCCATCCTCGTCGCCAGTGTAACAACTTCCGTATATGTAAGTTATGCGATAAGAGAGAAGTCACTGGTTAATAGTCAGAATAAGAATGGATTATATTTTTGGAATCGTTACTACTATAAACAACTAACCATGTGTATGAACCCATAATAATCTAGTGTACATCATCATACACTATATTTCAGCTGTTCAGATTTTTTTTCTTCACTTATTAAGTTGTTCAGATGTTCGATGTTTTGACTGGTACTTATCAGTCAAAACATCTAACATCTTCATACTCTAGGCAGCTTTCATTTTCTATCCTGTCAGTTTAGTAAATATTTTCTCCTGCTTGGCCTAATGTGTATAAAAGCAAATCCGGCTTATGCGGTTATCTTTTGAGCATTCTGATCCAATGAGGTTTATCAATGGTAGGATCAATCAATGACAAGATGACGTAGTTTATAATTCCTATTAATGGAGAGACCGAAGAACGAACAACTCACCTCCATTCTACAATGCACTACTACTAGCACAGACTTGAGTTTTGTCTTTTGTCTTGTTTCATTGTGCCATAAAATTTGTTATAAAAATTTGATAGGTTTTTGGCACAACAGTCCCTGTAAACAATGGTTTTCAAGTCTTTTTCCGTGACTGAAAAAAGAACCATTCCTTGTTCAAATGAAACTGCCACACAAGATTCCCTGGTGCACCTAATGCTTTCAGGTGACCGTAATGATTGTATACAACATGCTACTGAATCAATGAATACACACAAAATCTGTGTCTGTTTTTATTGCAGGAATTTACAAGCAGCTATTGGTGCTTACTTCGATTTTGATAATCCGGTTAAATTACCATCCATGGCATTAGTGGACAATGAATTCAGCAATGATGTGCTGAACCTGCCTCCATCTACCAGGTAAATGAATTTTTCTTGAAGATAGAATAATTTTAATTTTTAGCATGCTTAACATCTTGACTTCACTGCTGTATAATTTGCTGGAGTAATCTTGTATTCTTTTTGTGAATTTTAGAAGAAAATACAGTATTCCAATAGTCCAAAATGTTTACTACTTCAATTTTGGTGTCCCCGAGTTGGTATACAGTCAGGGCTATCTGTACTGATGATCAATGTTCCCATCCTGGCTAATTATTTGCCCTTGGAGGAGCTGCGATCACGTGGGGGGGAGGGGGGGATAGGAAATAACGAGCAGGTGGGGAGGCAGGGAACAGCAATAAGGGTACTGCTCCTCACCCTGAGCAGTGCCCTTGAGTGTAGAAGCTGAGCTGTCCAAGAGTGAAGCAACCAAGGGGTCTACCTTAGGAATTTCCTGAATGAATTGGGCTCGTCACAGGGGTCCTTTCAACTCGGCGAACGCGTGGTCAGCTCAGTGATGCCACCCTTTCCCGACACTCCCAGGTTGGCGAGGCGTGTGTAGCCTTGAGCAAAAATGATCAGAACAAATTTGAATCCTTGTATGAGGACAGCTGGTCACGTCCATTAGGCAGACCGAGCAGTTAGACTAAAGACCCGTGTCTGATACGGCTGTTCACTTAACTTATTTTACATAGTTTGTTCTCTGTTAGCGGTAGCAGTTTCCTACAAATTATAATTATTGCAGTGTATTGAAGAAACTTATACTGTGGAATAATGGAGACGAACCATGGCCTGATGACTGTGCCCTTCAGTTCGCCGGTGGAGATGTAATGGGTGTTCAACGGAAGGTAAATGTACCTGCTCTTCCACCCAATAACTTCGCACAGGTTGAAGTTATGCTTGAATCACCTCCCACACCTGGCATGTATAAAAGTAAATGGAGAATGTCTACTTCTTCTGGATCATATTTTGGAGGTTTGTTTATATTTCATTGCAATTGTATCCTATTAATTTACAGTACTGCGGAGTTGAAGTTCGACCAGATAGATTGAAAGCAATGAGTTCATAATATGAAATAGCAATCAAATCCTTACTCACACATCTATCTCTTATAAGAAGTCTAATATCCAAATGTAAACTACTGCATTTTTTTTCCCCATACCCTCAGACTGATTTTTAAAATTTATGAAAAAATATTGTTTATGCTTGGTGATAACTGTTGTTCTTGGTGATGAAAAATAAGTTAATATTGTTAGAAAAACAAACTTCCAAAGATTATGATCAATCCCCTCCTGCTATTGGCAAATGTTTGAGGAAAAGACGCTACTGCAATGGGTCAATCAATATGTTAAACACACACATGTATTTTCAAAGAAAATACGCCATTGCAGCTGGTCCAGCACTCATAGTACCTACGTGAAATGTGAGAAATTATGTTGTTTCTTTTCCATTTCAGAGCATTCTGAACTCATCCATAGTTTTTAACATTTTGTGTATGTTATGTGCGTGTGTTCCTCCATAGGGTATCCCTCGGGATGCGGGAACGTCCCGCCTGCCGAGAAAACCGAAAACCTCCGTACTTAACCTATGTCTACCAAGACACTGTTTACACGATAGAATAAGTAGGGTTTTTACACCCCCCCCCCCCCCCCCCTATCGTCCCTTTGGGGTGTCTCACTTGTTGATTTTTCCTACTCCCATTCTCGAGGGGCCCCTGAGGACGTGTTCCGAATTTCAACCGTTGAGGACCAGACCATCAGGTGGTGGAGTTATGGAAGTTCGAAAATTGCTATCATTCAAGTTTTCCTACTTCTTCTTCTTCTTGTGGTTCTCGTTGTTCTTTGACAGGGCTACAGCCTCACAGAGATAACGGATCTAAATTCTGCTAGCTGTCCATTGGAAGTCTGATCCTAGGATACTAGCTGGGATAGCCCGCCATTGTTTATTAAGGTGAATTCAGTTGCCTGCTGTTGATCAACACTCACTCACAGGCATCCAGCTTACCTGTCCACAGGGAAAACTCACAGCTAGACTTTTGACTAGAGTGGTCTGACTTTCTCAGAGAGCAGATGGCCGGCACCCTGCTACTACAGGTCGTGAGGTCTGGTTCTTCCAGTAAGACATATTGGTATTCAGTTTCTGTAATTGGTACATGCTCGTGAAGTTCGCGCCATGTCACTCATTGTCTGATTGGTAGTCATAAACAGGGGCTGTATGAAGGCGATTCAGTCGGAAGGTACCTAATGGTCCCCTGTAGTAAGGGCAGAGCTATCAAGGAAACTAGGTCATTGGTGTGGCGGCTGCCCTCACTGAGGCTACCTGGTAGAACCAAAATAGTCCTTACCAGGTGGAATAAACTGGTTCCTGTGAGATCGTAGAAGTTAAGATACCTCGAGCATGGTTGGTACTTAGATGGGTGACCACCACGACATGTCCAAGTATGACCCATGTAGCTGTTCGGCTAAACCCTCTTCTAGCTGTTGGACTAACCCCTCTTCACTCAAGGGGTTGAGGCAATGAGTAGCCAAGAGTGAAATGATCAGGTCAAATTCTGATCCTCTCATTGGGGGACAGCTAATCACGTCCGTGACACTGGCAAGGCAGTCGGACGAAAAGCCCCAGCCTGGAATGGCTGTTACTTCACTTTTGCGGACGGCTGGATGCACAATACTCCAGGTGGTCTCAAAAAATGCCCATATTCGAGATCAGTTTAAAAACGTTAAAAAATGTGAGATAACGGCACCCTGGAAATTCCAACCCCTATTTTTCACCTCTCAGAGATGACTGACAGTAACGCCGAGCTTCGTGGACCAGCTAGGCCTCAAATGGGACCTACAAACCAAATTTCATTCGTTTTTGTTCAGGTAACTGAGGAAATTATGGTGGATGGACAGTTAGACTTTTTTTTATTCCATTTTCAGATTCTATGTACCTTTTAAAAAAAACTATCAAATTTTGAGGAGGGGTTTTCTTCGCATGATCGAGTCTAAAGGTTTATTATTGAAAATAATGCACCAAAATAGTGGCCATGCTTTAATTAAGCGGCCACACATCAGCCTCAAGTAAAACTTCTGTAGAACAAACGAATCCTCATCAACACTGCTTTTTAATATGTCCTCATAAACTCACATTTCATTTGTTATGAATCATTTTAATTTATTTCACCTGTTGTGATTAATTTCATGTGTTGTGAATGTGCTTTCCAAAATTCTTCTTCATGAGGTAATTCTAACAATTTTCTTTAGTTCTGATTTCTGCCTGTTCTCGCCCCAAGGTGTTCACCGGTCGGTATGGATGACAGAGATAATGAACTGATTTATATGGTGATTCATACCTACAGTTTCTTGGAGCTGTTGACCGTTGCGCATGTTGTCAGAGGTCTGCAAGAGGCATCAGGCAGGGCACCACTTCGTTTTGTGTAATGAAAAAATGTGGTGCGTCAATTATTCTTGAAAACTCTTCATGAAATTATACCTTGAATCAAGTAGGTACTGATGGTTTGGATTTGCTCAGTTGGGTGTGCTCCAGGCCTGAAATAACCCGTTACCAGAGCCTGAATCATTCTGTAGTCGATACCTTGATTCCCTTGACTTCGATACCCCATGAAGAGTTGCAGTTATTGGTTCGAATATACCAGGGCTATCCAAACTGTGGTCCATGGACCCCTTGGTCCTAACCCTAACCGGCAAACCGGGGGTCTGCGGCAAACGTCGAGAAAAAATTAATATTTTACAAAAAAAAATTAAAATGACTGACCAGATGGAAAACAATCTTCAGCTGGAGGAGCACCGTGGCAGGGTCCAGTATTTACTAACCCGACAATTGCTTGAATAGGTTTAGTTCAGATAGCCAGTGGGAGTGGGGAAAAAGCGTTAGCTAGTGGAAGTGGAATAACTAAAAAGCGTGGCTGTCTTGTGGGAAAGCACTTTCATTATTACAGGAATTAAGTTCTCTGTTGATAGGCCACAATGTCTAATTGGCCAATGTCTTCAATGATGAGGAATGGCAATGTATTTATTCTGTATTTATCAGATATTTTCATGAAAATAAATTAGGTGAGTCCCTTTTTCTGCAAGAGAAGATTATCACAACTTTTGATGCTGATACTCATCTTGCAGGTAGTGCCGTCTCTTGTGGTTCCCCACTACTTAACATTGGAAGTGACTCGCAAGATACTCTCAACATACTTGAGTATCCATTGTGTCCCTTTGGAATTGCCTAATGTGAAGGAGGCTTTCTCAGCCTTGTGACCTCAAGGCGTTCTCAACCTTAACATTCCATTGAAAAAAAGAAAAAAAAATCAGCCACCTGTTCTAGTATCACCTACTTGCTCAAAATAAGAACAGTCCAATATGCAAAATTAGGCCTTTCCTCAATGTTGACAAATTTCCTTGAAAAATATCTGACTGGAGCTGATGTTGGTAAAGTGTATCTGAATGTGCAAAAATTAAAAAGGAAATAAGAAGGAAGAGGGGAATACTGCTAAAAAATTAAGATAAATGCAACGCACCCTGGCACAATTATTGAGCTCCGTGAAAATAAGATAATCGTAGATGGAAAGCTAACGTAGACGTTTAGCTGGTCGGACTCACTAGGCCTAACGGTGAATGGAACGAGTGGGGTCCATAACCTGTCGTCTGTTATGAAGAAGGATATGGGAAACTCTACAGAATCTTGGCTTGGATGGATGAGGCTCCTGAGGACACTATGCTGTCTGTGCGGGAATTGGCCAGAATGGATGTTTGAAGATATTTAGTTATAATGTTAATGGTCTTGAAAATAAAATTAAGAAGTTGGATTTTTTGAATTTTGTACATGATTTTAATGTATTATTTTCTTGTTGAAAGTCATATTTTGTATGATGATAAGGAGAAGTTCAGGGGTACTTCGGGTAGTTCGAAGTTTTTCGTGTATCTGCTGCAAAAACGGCTTCATTTGGAAGAGCCTGTGGGGGTATGATGAACAGAGGTATGGAAAAGTTGTAATCACGCCTGCGTATTTCAGTGGGAGTGCGTGTAGTGCTGATGGTTGTGCCTGTTTGGATGGTTATAATAGGTATAGACGGGGTTGATGTGCAGTGATACCCAAAATCTGATTCTTGTTGGGGACTTTAATGAAAGAGTGGGGGAGGAGTAGATTGTACCGGACAACATAGTTGGAGGAGCTTCACCAGACTCAAGCAGAAACTCGTGGGACAAGAAAGTTGATATAAAGGGGAAGAAAATGTTGGAACTTTGCGACCAGGCTGGGCTAGTGATTTTGAACAGTAAGACAAAAGGGGATGAAGCTGGACACAATACCTATGTGGTGGGTGGCAGATGCTCTATGACTGATCTTGGCTGTGTGATGGGGTCCTTAATGGTGGCGGTGAAAACATTCGAGGTGCTATCTGAAACTTTCTCTGATCACATGCTGATTAGTATTGGCCATGGAGGTGTTGGGACCGACTGGGGGAAGTGAGTTGATGACGCTGCTGCTGAAGTTAAACAGTTCGTGAGTGGTAGGGATGTGAATGTAAACGACTTTGCGAAGAATCATTCCTATAAATACTCCTCAATACTCGGCAGAAGTGAAATGTATTTTTTTAATAGGTATACCTACATCCACTGTCCAGGTGATATTGTGATTTTTTTTTCTGGATTTGCTTTTGGCTTTATCTTCTGTTAAGTACAATGTATTGCATCATATTCCAGGCACACCTAATAAGTTACCAATCTACCTGTTGGGTTTTTAAAATTTATGAAACCAGCAATGTATTGTGATGTATAATAATTGTGTACTACAGATGGCCAACTTGACAGACAGCGTTATGCCAATGTCGAAATAATGTTTTTTTGTTTGTATTGTAATGGTTTTGTTTTAATGAAAATTTCTTCTTCTTCTTCTTCCTCTCTATCCAGATTTAAATCCAAACTGGAACTCACCCTGTCACTGCTTCAAGTCTTGAATAATCATGTGAAGAATTCCAGGCGGAACTAATCTTATCTGAGGTGTGAGTTCGTGACCGAATTCTGATTACGAGTAGTATCCTAATACTAATCTTATCAGCAATAATAAATCACAGTGAATAATTAAAATAATTATACAATTCTCCGATTTAATAATGCTTGTATGGAACAAGGCGAGTTTATTCACAGAAAATTAAATTGCTGCAGCTGCTATTTCAAAAACGTGGTTCCATTCCAATTTCCAACCATAGCTACTCACTGAAAGGATCGATATCTTGAGGCTGCATTTGGGCTGATGGAACACTTCACAACAGCAACTCAGGCAACAATACTTCAGTGGGAATTAATGGATGATACAGTGGGCTCTAACCATCGGCCAATAATCACAATGCTGGACAAAGTTGAAGAACAGACGCGATTTACACCAACTGGGATATGCAACCTAAGGAAAGCAGATATGGATAAATTTTCCAGTTACCTGTCATTACAAGAATCTCGACTGAATAACTGTAGTTAGGAAGACTTCATTGCTATTCTGGAGGGAGCATTTGAACACTATATCCCGAGAATATCCATTTAATCGAGGAAACCAAGGAAATACTGGTGGAAACGGACGCACCTCGATACATCAGATATGGCTACAGAAAAAACAGTCAAAGGTGCTAAACTTACTGTGGAACTCTGAGGCCCTCCACACACTGGTCGATCGGAAATCTGTTCGACACTAGTGTAATCGTATATACAAGATGCTGTCCCATATGATACAAGAGGATGGGCGCATCTGCCCTCAATCAATTCGCATCTCTCAAACAGGAAGGAACCTTTTCTCCCTTTTTTGCGTCTTCAAACCTGAGTTTTCTCTGAAGTCAAAAATGAGCAGTTCCGGTGATGAGGAGGATATGGTTTTTTCTATGGTATACACACTTGGTTATTCGTTGGTACACGTGAAATGCAACAGAGTGACACAAAATGTCTAGTATTTTATCGATGTCAGAAGAATCATTATTATATCCATCTAGTGGAAACTTGCTCAGGTCATACATTGCGTGGATGAGGGAATGTGTCAGCGCGGAAAAACACATACCAATAACATTGAGGTAAGGTTTTTATTAAAAAATGAACAATATATTTACAAAAGTAGAAATAAGAATATAATTATGTAAGTATGTAGAACTTACTGCTTAAAGGAAAATTTGCATATTGAAAAAATTATTGTGCAGTTACTGTAAAAAAGGTAGATAAGTTGAAAGTAGTCACAAAGATTGAAAAATCATTGAGCAAGTTTCTGGGGAGAAGGAGTGTTCTTGAGGAGTTGACTGCTGTGGTTGATTGTACCCAGAAAAACGCTGCAAAGTACTTGTCACTTGGGTTTATTATTCTGTCGAACATACCTACAGAAACGTTACTGTTCATTTGTTGTTTCATGCGCAATAATTGAAATAGTTATTTTTGATGGTTTCCACTAATTTTGGCCTCCAAAACACGAATTAGTCTCCTTTTTTCCCCTATTTTTTTACCATTATCTGTGATCATTGATAGTGCCATTTAATTGTCTTTATCCACCTGCTAATACTACATCAAGTGTTGCTATACAACTTTATGGTAATTTCAGATAATATCCCAGGTTTTTGACTCATAAAAAATGAATTTTGGGAGCTTAACCATCTTTACAACCTCAATTCTTCACTCTTTGGTCAAAATCAGCTCCATATTCGGGCTTGTCGTAAAAAACATGGAAAACGATACCTCACGAGCTCATGTTCACTAGAACCTTTAAAAAAACCCTCGAAAACCCATATTTTCTCCTCATAACACCCCTGGGTGTATTCCGTTTGGGGTGCCAAGCTTCGGAGCACAGCTAGGACCCAATGTGTTCCCAAATGGGGACCCGAACTGTGTGCGAAAGAACAACGATTTTAGACCAAAATTAACATAAATTTAAAGCTTAACTTCGTTAGAACCTCATTTTTCCACTCTTTGGTCAAAATCAATATCATATTCGGTTTTCTTGTCCTAAAAACATGGAAAACGATACCTCAAAAGTTCATGTTGATAAAACACAAAAATCATATTTTTATACCCATTTTTCACTCTTAACACGCTTGGGTATATTCCGATCCGGCTGCAAAGTTTCGTGACACAACGGGCCCAAATGGAGCCTTTGTGCGAAAGAACGAATTTTTTTAGACCGAAAATGAAGCGGATATGGATGATACGGAGTACGGCGGACGGGCATTGCATTTTGGTTTATTATTCTGTGATTCTGTGAATAATACACCTATTTATTCGCTCAGCAAAATATTTTTATAACAACCCCTCAAAATTATTTCTATTATGTTTCAAGGTGCGTAGATTCAGAAAATGCAATGTCCGTCCGCCATATCATGCATACCGGCTTCATTTTTTGTCTAAAAAATTCGTTCTTTCGCACACATGCTCCATTTGGACCCTAGTTGTGTCCCGAAACTTTGCAGCCCGATCGGAATATACCCAAGGGTGTTATGAGTAAAAAATGGGTATGAAAATAGTTATTTTCTAATTTAATTTTAGTTTTAGTAACATGAGCTTTTGATGTATCGTTTTCCACGTTTTTTGGGACGAGAAGACCGGATATGAAGTCGATTTTGACCAAAGAGTGGGAAATTGAGGTTTTAACGAGGTTTCAGACTTAAATTTACGCTAAATTTTGGTTTAAAATCGTCGTTGTTCCGCATACAGTTTGGTTAACCATTGGGAACACGTTTGGGTCCTAGTTGTGCTTCGAAGGTCGGCAGCCCGATCGGCATACACCCAGGGGTGTTATGGGAGAAAATAGAGGTTTTCGAGGGATTTTTGAGGTTTTATTGAACATGAGGTTGTGGGGTATCGTTTTCCATGTTTTTCAGGGCGAGAAGACCGAATATTAAGTTGATTTTGACTGAAGAGTGAAGAACTGAGGTTGTAACGAAGGTTAAGCTCCCGAAATTCATTTTTTATGAGTCAAAAACCTGGGAAATTTTCTGAAATCACCATAAATTTGTAAAATAACACTAGAAGTAGTATTAGCAGGTGAATCAAGACAATTAAATGGTAATCAATGATCGAGATAATCTGTAAAAAAAAAAAAAAAAAAAAAAAAATAACCGAGCCTAATCCGTGTTTTTGGGAGCCAACATTGATAGAAACCATCAAAAATAGCTATTTCAATTATTGCACATGAAAGAAACAATAAATGAACATCCAACATTTCTGTAGGTGTCCAACAGAATAATAAACCCATGTGAAAAGGACTTTGCAGCCTAAAAGCCGGACCTAATTCGTGTTTTTGGGGGCCAAAATTGGTGGAAACCATCGAAAATGACTATTTCAATTATTGCACATGAAAGGAACAATAAATGAACAGCCAACATTTCTGTACGTATGTCCAGTATAATAGTAAACCCATGTGACAAGAACTCCACAGCGTTTTTGGAATCTACGCACCTTGAAACGTAAATGAAAAAATGTTGAGGGGGTGTTATAAAAATTTTTTGCTGAGCGAATACATAGGTGTATTGTTCGCAGAATAATAAACAAAAATTACCTCTCATCTCATTGAGTGCAAATTGAGGGAATTTGTTGGGGTCGACGGGAAATGTGTTCGACCTTGGTTGTTGGAAGATAGAAGGCAAACATGCTTTGTTGATAGTAATGACAAAACTATTATTATATAACATTATAACATTGCGAAGTAAATTGCAGCATGGTTACGACAGTCTTCTTCTACGACAGTCTGGTCTTTCTGTTGGGGAGTGTTTGATAGAAGGTCAATAATAATTACAAAACAAATATCTGCTGCTGTACAATTTTTTCTGGTTGATGGGTGGGACCACAATTATTGCTGGCAACAATGTCGGAGGAAATAATGCTAACTTCATGTATTAGGAGCAAAGGTTTCCTCTCAAAACTCCTCAGTTGAACATCATTGAACTGCATGAGGTCTGGAATTAGGCGAAATGTTTTATCCCTTTCTCTTGTGCCTACCGCTCATCTGGTGTGCCCCTTTGTATGAATTTCTCCTTGTGGGCTGGCTAACCATTTACCATATCTGTGGACTATTTGTCATATCTGACGATAGCGCCTGACGATGGCTCTGTCCTCCTGACTTGTCAACGATAGTGGCGTTGGAATTACGGGAGGCAGGTGGTGAAGTAATCCGAGGGTCATCAAACATTTCCTCTGTGAAGTCTTGGTCTCATTCTTCTGGTTGATGTGGGGAGGGAAGGCATTGTTTAAGACGTTGCAGGTAAATATTATCTGTAGGATTACAGGCAACTTTTACAAAAAGGAATCGCAAACTGCATTGCCTCCATCAGATAGTACGGTTTTCATAAACTGTTAACATCTTAATAAACTATTAATATGAGAGGGACTGTCATTAGACAGCCACCCTCACACACGTTCCGTTGTACTTCTGTACTATATAAGAATCATTTTTACCACAACAAAAAGATTGTACCTGTACAAAAAGTTAAAAAGCAGGGGTTCAGATTCTTCACAGAAGTGCTCCTCAAGTTCTTTCCTTTTTCCTTGCATTCATTCACTGTAACAGGAAAATAAAATGGGCGGGGGGGGGGGGGGGGTAGTGCCTAGTTGAGTAGGTATTTGTGTAAGCAGCATCAAGTTTTTGATTGAAAAGGTTATCCTTAGCTTTTTTTTAAACTACTTTTTATTTGGATGCTTGTTTTCAGGTATTTGGCTACAGGTTGTACATTCGTTGAGACTCTGCTTTTGCTGAGGAGAGACTACAGTTGGGCAAATAGTATCTGAATCGGCGACGGTTATATCGAGAAAGATGCCTACATACCATGCCCTATGCGTGACAAATGGAAAAGTGTTTTCAGGCCCTATGGAACCTTCCAAATAGTATAGGTAGGGTCCTTAGATGGCAAGCACATCCGCATAGAGAAACTAGGTACCTAATACTGGTTGACTAATTTTAGTTATAAATCCTAGCACTCAATAGTACTACTTGGATGTTGCGACGCTGATGGTGTTTTCACTATGATTGTAACTGGAAAATCTGATAGAAAAGTGATGGACATTTTAACACGTTCCGAGCGGCGCCGATTTTGGTGGAGACTCCCTGTGACGGCACCCGTTTTTTCGAGTTATTTGTTGATAACTGCTTATCATGATTAGTTATGAACGAAAACTACAATGTGGAACTAAAATTGGATGAAAATCATTGATTTATAGACGTTGGATCTATCGATCCACTTCGGCGGTAACGTACGACGGAATAGGCAACCCGCAATACAATCGGCGGTCTTTTGAGGCCTCGACTCATGAATAACGACTTACCGTGGTTGGATGCCAAAGGGGAACTGAAACAGATTCCTCGAGGAAAAAAGGAACGCAATAATCACAACAAAACTGAACATTGTACCCGGAAACATCATCCAAACGCGGCGAGAAAATGTTGGTAAACAAACGGCTTGGAATAACGAAACGGAACGCAGTCTCTCGGAGGTCAGATCATCTAGAATAAAGGTGTTAAACTCAGCAGTCACTAGAGTGCGCGATAGTTAAGTTTCAGAGCAGAATGTAGAGGCCTATTATCGTAGAAACGCTCCCCGTAGCTGGATCGATAGATCCAGGCTGGGTGAATTAAACGGCAGGCCTTGGATCGATCGATCCATTCCGCTCGGAACGTGTTAAGAGCCTCAGCAATTCATAAAAAGCTGGTTTCTACTTTACGACTTGACGTCCCTCCATCTAAGTTTCCCGTAGATGATTATGATATTTGTTTATTCCCTTATAACTTCGTGGGAGATGAAGCTTTCCCATTATCTCAATATTTACTGAGACCTTATTCAGAACGGATTCTTGACAATATAAAACGAATTTTAAACTGCCGTTTGAGCCAGACAAGAAAAACAATTGAACAATTGAAGTGATGGACATTTTAAGAGCCTCAGCAATTCATAAAAAGCTGGTTTCTACTTTACGACTTGACGTCCCTCCATCTAAGTTTCCCGTAGATGATTATGATATTTGTTTATTCCCTTATAACTTCGTGGGAGATGAAGCTTTCCCATTATCTCAATATTACTGAGATCTTACTCAGAACGGATTCTTGACGATATAAAACGAATTTTAAACTGCCGTTTGAGCCAGACAAGAAAAACAATTGAACCGTGACGAGGACATGTTAATGGACGCGATACTTGAAGGGAAAGAAGAAGACGAGGAAACTCCCTCTGGTCCCAGACATTAATTTCTAATGATTCCTTCCTCTATTATCATTATTTACATCCTATATTATTAGATTATAAGAAACATTTTGTAAAATAAACTGCATAGAAAAAAAATCGTTGTACCTACTTTTAAACCTGTACTGGATGAATGGCAGAATTAGGGTTTGGGGGGGATGGAAAGACAAAAAAAATTTGTTAGTTCTAGTTCTTTGTTAGTTCTTCCACATAAGTAAAAAACGCTGCAGTCCTTGTCACATGGGTTTATTATTCTGTTGGACACCTACGGAAATGTTGGCTGTTCATTTATTGTTTCTTTCATGTGCAATAATTGAAAGAGCTAATTTTTGATGGTTTCTATCAATGTTGGCTCCCAAAAACACGAATTAGGCTCAGGTTTTCTTTTTTACAGATTATCTTTGATCATTGATTACCATTTAATTGTCTTGATTCATCTGCTAATACTACTTCTAGTGTTATTACACAAATTTATGGTGATTTCAGAAAATTTCCCAGGTTTTTGACTCATAAAAAATGAATTTTGGGATCTTAACCTTCGTTACAACCTCAGTTCTTCACTCTTCGGTCAAAATCAACTTCATATTCGGTCTTCTCGCCCTAAAAAACATGGAAAACGATACCTCACAAGCTCATGTTCACTAGAACCTCAAAAATCCCTCGAAAAACCCTATTTTTACACCCATTTTTCTCCCATATCATCCCTGGGTGTATGCCGATTGGGCTGCCGTGCTTCGGAGCACGACTAGGACCCAAATGGGGACCCAAACTGTGTGCGGAAGAACGACGATTTTAGACCAAAATTTAACATAAATTTAAGGCTGAAACTTCGTTAGAACCTCAATTTTCCACTGTGGTCCAAATCGACTTCATATTCGGTCTTCTATCCCAAAAAAACATGGAAAACGATACCTCAAAAGCTCATGTTACTAAAACACAATAAATACGTATTTTTATACCCCTTTTTCACTCATAACACCCTTGGGTATATTCCGACCTGGCTGCAAAGTTTCGGGACATAGCTAGGACCCAAATGGACAATGTGTGCAAAAGAACGAATTTTTTAGACCAAAAATGAAGCTGGTGTGCACGATACGGCATACAGTGGACTTACATTGCATTTTCTGAATCTACGCACCTTGAAACATAAAAGAAATAATTTGGAGGGGGTGTTATAAAAATTGTTTGCTGAGCGAATACATAAGTGTATTATTCACAGAATAATAAACCAAAAGTACCTACCTATCGACAAAATCCAAAATAACCATCTGCATCAACTGAAATAATATCACAGAACGACAAAGTCCATTTCATAAAGCTATGCATGATTGTAGTCAGCTGTTCCCTAACAATGACATCCGGACCATATGTACACGGTATGATTCACACTCATGTTGATGAAGCTTTCCAGTTAAAACCTCTGTGAAATCTTCACATTCATCATTGTTTCTAGTCCCGTTATCATTTATGATCATCTCCACTTCTCTCCTTCGAACAGTAGGTTGTAGTTGATTCATGTCAAAGTCGATCTCATCATCACTATCTGCTTCAGTCACACCACCATCAAAGGGGGGAACTTCGTGACTTCCACATCTTCTAGATAATCCCCACTCTCATCATTTCTATCACCTTGTCGGCAGGTAGATGTCCAGTTATCAGTTATCTTCTTAGTAATTATCTTACCATTTTGATACACACTGCTCATAGGAGCAACACAGAACACATACGAACAATGTAAGAATGTAGATGTTGATGACACGCTGAGAATCACCTGATATACGTACATTTTACTGACTCCGTCAATAATGAGAAGTATTATAATTTAAGATCAGCTTACCCATAATAAACATGATAATAAAACGAAAATGCTTATTTCGGCTAGGAATTCCACGCCAATCGTGTAGAAATATCATGCCCAGACAGAAGTTGTGTTCACACCAAGAGTCACCTAAGGTGACACTCAAATGTTTGTTTGCTCCAGCGTACCACAGAATGTTCCTTAACACGTTCACTGCGGCATGGGACTTATTGACCTCTTACACCTATTAAGACATTCAGTGGAGGGCCAATTTTTCTAGACTTCGGTTGCGTGCGAATGGCGTCAAAACTTGAATAATAATGATGATTGAATAATTCCAATATGGATGTATACAGTAGGTACGTATATGTGGTTAGCATCTTCGGGACACATAGACCCCTTACCACATTCGTGTCACTAGAGTTACCTTCAGTGTGGCATGGGACCAATAGACCTCGTGTCAAAAAACCATAATTTAATTTTAGTCTCAAAACTTGGATGCTTCACTTCACATTCAGAATTTCACTTTTCCGCGCTCTGGGCCCCTCTAGTACTGGACAGGTGTATGTTTGTGATGAGTGTGAAGGAAAACCAGCAATGCATTTGAGATGTTTCAATGAAAACATTCTTCTGCCATGAAGTTTTTTCACTGAGAGTTTTTCATTGATCTTTTTCCAAGATTTTATAAGGTTTCATGATGTTTTTCAACCATACTTTCATAATAAATAAAAATAAAAATACCTACTTATGTGAAAAAAATTATTTCTGAAGTTTTTAATTTATTAATTTTTGAATCTATCATTTATTCTATCAGGAAAAAAATAGCTAATTGAAAGAGGACTAGAGATATAATATTCGCGCATCCAACAATGTTCATTTTTATATCGTGGGTATTAGAGTTGAAAACATTAGGTAGTATTTGGCAGTAAATAACCTCAAATTATATTTACGTAATACATTTACTTAGCTATTATATTTAGGTATGATAATTTACCAAACATTTCAGTTAGGTATTTCATTACCTTGGTAGGATGATGTCAGTCGAAAAACTGACCTCACCTCGTGATTCAGCGTGAAAAAATACCGCGAAAATCATGAATCACATACGTGTTGATGGAATACCACCTACACAAAACAAGGTTTTTCATATTTTACGCACATTTGCGTAACTACGTTTTTGCGCACTAAAAAATTCGAGTGACGGGTCATTTCCATGAAATGTTACGTAGAATCCAAAATCTGCAATAAAAAGAAGGTTCTTTACAAAAAAAAGAGTTGAAACACGTTTTTTGCTTGCGCATCTGCTCAAAAACATGTTTTCGAATTCTTCGGAAAAAATCATGAAGGATAACGTTTGGATGGTTTTTCTATGTGCAGTGTAAACCAAAACAAAATCTTACCAAAAAAAGCTACCAATGCATGGCTTGTGACTGCAATGCTTCGTTTCAGATCTATTCTGAGAGAAAATAACAAATCATGTGAAAATCGCAATGTTTCACGAAATTCTGGCTGTACAACTAGGACCTAGTATTCGGGGTCAACATGACCCGTTTCGTACTTTGGAAAGTTTGGCACGAGGTCAAGTTGGCCAGTGCCGCACTGAACGTGTTGAACTACTTTGTTAAACTGAGTAAACATCTTACTAAATAGAACATACAGTATTTCAAGTAATAATCACCAAAATTTGTCATTATTCAGGGGAACATAAACAGTTGCACGTAGGTGCCGAAAGAGTATAGGATCAAAGATTATGTTGCTAAAACGTTCTAAGGGGCTTCTAGGTTACCTTAGTGTCCCCTGTAGGTAACTCTGAGCGCTCCTCGGTTAAATATGTTGACATTGCAAAAACCATCCGTTTTTGAAATTTTGTGAGAGTTTGATGAATTTTGCACTATTTTGAAGCGCTGTATCTATGTGCATATGGGATCAAAAAAATAAGTTTGACGATTGCAAAGTGTTGGAAATGAAACACTCTACAAAAGTGAGTTGCGTGGTCTACTAACCAAAGCTTCACTGGTGCTCAGTTGACACCTGATGATTATACTCCTGTGACACATTGAGGAGAGTGACGGTGGGTCCTCGAGAGTCCCCTCCCCCCTCTATACCAGCGAGATTATCACCGGTTAAGAAGGGATATCGATTAGGCTTCCCCAAACGACCCCGTCTTCACCGGAAGAAAAAATGACTCGAGAACAGCCACACCGTCACACTCTTCAGCCATTGAAAGACATCTTGCCGTTCGATATGATCCTTTGGCCACCTGAAACCACATTTCTGCGGCTGATGAACGCCCCATCTCAAGAGTCTGAAAGACTCCACGACAGGAACTCGAAGATAGAAGACCAAATAATCACATCATATGGATAGATGGGTCTTTACAGAACAGGATATCTGCAAGATTTCTATAACGTGTCTACCCAGATTACTGGTCAATGTTGTTTGTAGGGTCTTGGATCTACCACCAGGTCGTAATCCTGAGTGATTCTAGTAGTGTATCACAGAAACTGCACTACTTCAACCTTCAAAACGCCTGTTTTTAAAAAAACGAGATCCTCAACACGGTACATATCCTGGTAAATCAAGGGAAATCAGTCGTTATCTGCTGGATAAAAGGCCACCATCGGATACCTGGGAGTGATAGGGCTGGCAGCTTAGTAAAATAAGCCTTAAAGCTACCCGACTCCTACTGCGAGCTACCCACCCCAATGGTTTGAAGAGCAAAGTATCAATGAATGCTTAATGGACTGCTCTGCTCTGCTTGGTAGACTGCTCTTACACGAGCTCAATAAGCAGCTGTGCTTCCATATCTCTACACTGTCCACATGCTCAAAACCAAAGCTGCCATCACCCTACTAAGGGGTGGGCATACAGTACTACTAACTGCCCGACTGCCCTCATTGCCCAGGACACACAGAATCCATCACCCATATCATTCTACATAGCCTCAAGTACTTGGTAGCACGAAACACTCTTGTACAGGACGTCGCTGCCCATATAATCAACTCGCTTCGTTCATTTCCGACCCATCATATAGCACCATTAGACAAACAATTGGAAAAAAAGCGCGTCCATTCCTCATTTTTATGTGTCTTCGATTTGACATTTCTATATAAAACCCCCTGGTATTTCCTTATCATTTTCTTAATTCTGTTTTATAAAGGCTGTAATTTAAACGGCAAAAAAAGGAGTTCCAGTCAGGCAGCATGGCTATAAGAGCGAATTTTCACATAAATAATCGTGCTATTGTGTACAAAGATGATGTGGTGAGAAACCATACCACTTTTCGTAAAATCATATAATTTTTTTCGTGATATTAGCCATTTTTACCGATTTTTGACCCTTATAAAGTCAAATTTGACCCACTCTTTTTTTTTTAGAAAAATATTTTTGTCATTGAAATCCTCTGTCGTGAATTACCATCCCGTGCAGCATTGAATTAATATTGATTTTAACCCTTAGTACCAATTTTTGAGCCCCAAAAATCCGAATGAAAAACCACTGAAATGGTCATTTTCTGTCTTTACTCACCCTTCCATACTACTTTCAGTGATTTTATATAATTTGTTTGCGATTTTGTCAATTTTGACCCCCGTAAACTTTTTGAAAATTGCTCATCTTCGAACTCATCCTTTCATTTGGCAATACAAACATTTTGGCGAAATTTGGCATTTTTATCATGTATCCACGGTCAGATATCGTCTGGAGTGACACATAAACAATTATATACATAATTATGTACATGTATATACAGGGTGTCAGGGTTAAGATCGTACCACCGGCCAGGGGTCGATTCTACAACTAATTTTTGATAAAAAGTGTCCTATAACATTTATTTTGGACCACTTAAAATACGATTTTTTTCACTTTTAAGATTTGTGTTTTCGACCTAAAAAGTCACTCAAGTGGCCATAGCCTGCTTAATTCAAGGGCTAAAACCAAATGTGATTATACCAACGGAAAGAGCATTCAATTTCTATTTCCATGATGTCAAATCAGTCATCTTTTTTTTTTTTTAATAAACCTGAAACCAAACTTTCTAAATTTTCAGTTTTTTCAAACGTCGGTCTTAGTGATTCTACCGGTTTTTTCTCACTGTAACCCTAAGAGTTGGTCCAGAAGCTCAGCTTTCCAACAGTATGATCAAACAAAATTTTACGGTGGATTCATGAGTTAAAATCCTCGTTTCTGTGCCAAAAACCATGGATTTTTCAGTACAAATCTACTTTTTCGCGAAAATCGACATTTTTACCGTAAAATTAGTTAAGCAGCAGTCTTTTCGTACTTTTTCTCGCTGAGTAGAATGGTGGCACTCCCTAGACTCCCCAACCAGGTAAAAACCGATTTTTTGATTCATTAGGCCTATTGTAAAATTCGATTGTTCAGCAGTTGTCATATAAAATTTGGATAAACCTGTTACCTGGTTGGAGAGGCTCGAGAGGTTGGGACCTCTATCACGGGAGAGCAATGATGATTTGGTGAAATGACGTTTGAATGAAATAAAACTGTATTAGGTACTTCCTATGTAAATAATTAAAAATAATAAATACTTGAAAATAAAATTTATCTGGAGGTTCTTCATAGCAGGTTTTCGAAATGCCCTCCATGTTAATTCGAAAGTTTTGCGAAGTTCATCCAGCAACTCGAGATCTAGTGGAGAGAATCCACCTCTGCAGCGACGCACTCCGACAGAATGCACATGTGCTGGAGCGAGCGGTTGGTGGGATTCATCGACGCAGGAGCCGTTTTTGCTTGGACCAAAATGGAGGGCATTTCGAAAACCTGCTACGAACAACCTCCAGATAAATTTAATTTTCAAGTATTTGTTATTTTTCAATTTGTTACATATGAAGTAAGTACCTAATACAGTTTTATTTCATTCAAACGTCAATTTCCCCCAAATGATCTTTGCTTTGCCTACCACTATTTATCCAAATTTAATGTGACAACTGCTAAACAATCGAATTTTACGCCTGCAGTCGGCTTAATGGGTCAAAAATCGGTTTTTACCTGGTTGAGGAGTCTCGGGAGTGCCACCATTCGGCTCAGCGAGAAAACGTATGAAAAGATGCTGCCTAACTCATTTTATTGTAAAAATGTCAATTTTCGCGAAAAAATCGATTTGTACTTGAAAAATCCACGGTTTTGGCACGGAAACGAGGATTTTACCACACGAGACCACTGTAAAATATTTTTGATCATACCGTTGGAAAGCCGACGTTTTAAGGTTTACAGTGAGAAAAAACAGTTAGAATCACTAAGACCCACGAACGTTTGAAAAAAACAGAAAATTTCCAAATTGTACAAATTTTGATTTTCAGGTTTATTTTTTACCCATTGAATTCTCTTAAAAAAATTGATTTGGCATCAGGGAGATAGGAAATTTAATGTTATTTCCGATGGTGTAATCGTATTTGGTTTTAGTCCTTAAATTAAGTGGATTGTGGCCATTTTAGTGACCTAAGGTCGAAAATACAAAAAAATCTTGTAAGTGAAAAAACTCGAATTTTAATCGGTCAAAAAAATAAGTGCTACAGGACACTTATCAGAAATTAGTGTTAGAATCGACCCCTCGCCGGTGATAAGACCTTCACCCTGACACCCTGTATATACACTCACACAAATTTTTGTTAAGATGGGATGGATTCAGGATGCTCTGAAACGGATTTGCCTATAACATAATTCATGTTCTGACATTTTGGACCCAT
The DNA here is from genome assembly GCA_954871275.1 of Leptopterna dolabrata. Lineage (NCBI taxonomy): Eukaryota > Metazoa > Arthropoda > Insecta > Hemiptera > Miridae > Leptopterna > Leptopterna dolabrata. The sequence continues at coordinate 128,523,966 of OX940974.1, read as the reverse complement.
TTCAATAGCTTCATTTTCTTTGAAGTTCCATTAAAAGTCCATGAAAAGTAACAATTTTTTGGCAGTAAAGAATTTTGCCAGTAAACATTTTTTCCCCCAGTAAAACCTTTTTCCAATAAATTTTTCTCCCAGAACTAATGTTTTCCCAGTAAACATTTTTCATTGTTCTCTTGAAAAAAAAAGAAGAAAGAAATCAGTCTCAACTTTTTTTAAAAGCGCTGCAAAACATCTATGAGCTTCCTTGGAGCATAGCGAATGTTTGTGCAAAAGCTTGATCCATTATGTCTGTGAGGCTGCAGCCGTGTCAGAGAACAACTACAATGACAGCACTTGTAAACTTGAAAAATGGTGAGTTTCAAACTTCCATAACTGCGGCACTCAGCCGCATATGTAAATGTAAATAATGGCACCTGATGGTCTGCTGGAGTGTTGAAATTTGGTACACGTCCTCAGGGGCCCCTCAAGAATGGGTGTACGAAAATCAACGCCGGGTACCCCCTGGAGGCTGAATCACGTGGTGTTGGGGGGGCTACTTGTTTTGTCGTGTGAACAGTGTTCTTGGTCGATAAGTGTTTTTGATGATTTTGGCCTTACTATTATTGTAAATGACAGCTTGTGCCACTTCCATATTTTCCCAGCAATGACATTGAGATATGGGAACTTCCCAAACATTAAATAAAAGCATCCCACACAAAATTTAACATAACAGTATTTTGGGCCAAACTTGGCCAACCAAACAAACGAGCCTCTAGCTTAAGTGTGATAATTTTTTTTAAGCGTTTATTTATTTTAATATAACAACTAGTTACACAATGTAGTTTTACAAGTAACTATCTAGTTATTTACTTAATTTAAGTGTGATAATGTCGTATATAATACTTCACAGACAATTTGTGATTCTCAATTTATTTGCCGTTTTGAGCATTTTTTCATGCAACAGTTGGCAAAAAAAATCAGTTCTTCAACGAATTTTTATAAACCTTCTATGCAAGTTCTTATGTAACCTTCTATGATAACTAATCAAGAACGATGTAGTTCTATATTTTTTTCTTGTTTTTATATTATGTAATTGCCTGACAGATTTTATGACCAGAATGTTAGCAAAATGAAATGGCTCATCTGGTGCAGAAAAAAGTATCTTTTTATGTATGTATATGTATGTGTATAATTATGTATCTTTTTTCGGATTAAGTTGTATTAACTATCTCATAAGATAACTCAAAGAAGCACATTTTTTTAATGTAAATTATTTTATCGTATGTAGAAGACAAGAATGTTACTCTTGTCTAATTGGCTCATCTTTTTATTAATTCCCATGTATAGAATTCTCTGACGTTTTATAGAGCTTCTATATATACAGACAGTGTTTACTGATCTATGATTTTATGGTGAAAAATATTATAATGATTGGCTTGGAATGAACAGATCATTGAGTGGTAACCCTCTTGTACGATGTGATGGTGAATGGTTCGAGGGCCATTATCAAGAGGACTTTTCTCATTATCAAGATCGTCATCGTCTGAACTTGGTTTTTCTGTCTTTCTTTTTTTAAATTTAATTCAATTTTTTGTAAACGAGGTGGTAAATGAATTGTCGTTTTTTCGAACATCCAGATGCGTGAGGTTTGTATGAATCTAACTACCCATAGGGGGAGTATATAAATCAGGGTCAGTTGCTTCATCTCCTCCTGAAGAGGTATAAATTGAGCATCCTTGATGTAAAAAAGTTTTACTAGAGATGCTTTCTTATTAAGGACGTCATAAGTTTTGGGATCCCCAATTTCAGTGCCTTGGGCCACCAAATCATTTGCAGTTCTTTGGGTTCTATACCGTCTGGAGCGCCTTTACTAAGCGAAGCTGTGAAGAATGACCAGGTCCATCAAGCCCTTTTAACCCTAAATTCGTTTTTGGAAAATAAATACAGATTCCTAGTAGTCTGGTAACATTCTTGTAAATCATTCCTGAATAAATCAAAAAACACTTAAATATACTATTTGAACAACGAGGAGTAACCATGACTTCTGCTTATATTTTTGAATGAAAGTAGGTTCCATTCTAAGAATTTTGAGACCAACCGCACTCCCCTGCGATAAATAGTCGTGTTTCTATGATTTTTCAAAGGAATAAGGATTAGAAAAAAGTGCCGCCCAGGCGGGAGGGGTGCAATGACGTCACTCGTTGCCGAAATTTTGTAAGCTCATAGAAAAAGAGCTATTCATCGTAGGAGAGTACGGTTGGTCTCAAAATTCTTAGAATGGAACCTACTTTCATTTAAAAATGGGAAAGTAACATAAACATAAGTCATGGGTACTCCTCATTCACTTTCAACGCATTAGTTAGTTAAACTCATTTGCAGTAAACAGTGAAAATAAGAAAAACATGAATTTCATTTTACGAAACAATCCAGAACATTCTTGTTGATTAATAAAAATAAGCATCATGTTATTGAGGAGGTGTAAGCACACCAGTGTACGCCATGTCGTGACTGATAACAGAACCTGGTCCGATCAAACTTAAGATTTCTGTATTCAAATAGCAGTACCAACCCTGATGGGCACGGATTCCATAGTTACCGTTTTTAGCATAGTTTCATTATTGGTGACATTCTTGTCACCAAGCACGGACACAAGCAAAATACCTCGTTAGAAACCACGCTTAAAGAAGGAAACAAAAATTGGAGACGGAATATTCTCGTCAAAACGATACATTTCTTCAAAGATTCCGATTTTTCAAAGAAAAACGTGGAACAATTATAATTTTAATCGGCGTGCACACTCATCTGTACATCTTAACCTTCTGAATAACCATATTTGTATTTTCATTTTACCATTTTAAAACTTCGAAATTCCATGTGGACACCATAACAGCTTAAATTTGAAAATGACACCCATGGGTATGAGACTCTTGGTTGCTACCCTCCAGCCCATAGGCGATGCGTAATAATTTAAAAGTTGCTTTGATAAATGAAAAGTTGATCAGAGTTACTGATTCTGTTTGAGGGGGTTACCTTATTCCTTTATCCACCACCAATGATCACATCGATGCTGGTGTCCAAAAACAAAAAATGCTCACTCTGTTCACGTTTCAGCCAGTGGTGCAGACCGAAAAAAAAAGTTCACTCAAAATAATGACTTGTAATCTTTCTTTGTTTTCCTTTCACGTTTTATTATTTTCTGACGATTTTTTCATTCTGTTGGTAGATACTATTTGGGTCATTATGACTGTAACTGGCACAGATACTTCCGAACTCGCCAAACAGCTCTCAAACCTCAACACATGTGGAGAAAATCCTCCAAATCATAGACCAACTGACACAAATTGCATTCTGAATACGTTTGGATCTCAACCTTCTGGTCGATTTGGAGTAAGTATAAATGTTATTTCAATCACTGTGTATCTTTCATTTGTATTTCCACGACTATTACAAGGGACCCCTGGCCACTGAGTTGATTTTTATTGGTATTAACGTTTTACCAAATTTTTGAAGAACAAAAAATATCCTATCCCAAAATGTATTACCTAGGTAAGATAAATGTATATGAATTTTTAAAAATATTTATGAATATTTTCCGTTTCAGAGCAGTCTGAATCTATCCCTAAATGTGAACGTTTGTATTGTATTGTGTGTGCAGGGATGATACCTTCTCCATTTTGTAAATTAACAACTTGAATTTTGATTTGCTGTTTTCAGTATATCCTTTTCAAGAACGAGTTTGGTTTCTAGGGTTTGGAGATAATCTAAACAATGAAATAGATGAAATCTTTCATAAATATGGAAGGGCAACTGAAGTTTACTGGCTTTAAAGGTTTTTCCGCAGGGGGATCATGGATAATAAAACTCCTGACTTCCCACGTCTAACAGAATTTCCAAATTTAAATCAGGCGTCAGAATATGCAGAAGTTTGTTATTACTTCTATGCTCAGGAGGGTGCGTTTTGTGAGAGGCTCGGTTCTCCTTAACAGTTTTTTCCTGGGATGGTTGGGCAGTTGATGGTTTGCTTACGAAATGGCCAGAACAGGAAGGCTCAACATACTGTCTTCTTCTTATTGATTTCCAGGTTTCCATATTGATCAGTAACTTCAATAACTGAATGTTAAAACAATTTTCTGTTCATCAATCTGGATAGAAGTTACTTACATTAACTAGGTACTTCCAAGGCATTTAAATTCGTGAGATTTTCATTTGTTTTTGTGGTGCTGGTTGACATGGTTTCTACTTATGTTTTCATTATTCCGTTGTCTGTTTTGGACTGATAGTTCTGATTGATGGTCGCCTGAGGTTTATAATAGAGAGTTTGTGCAACCAGTCCTAGGTACACGTATCTATATGCTAGAGCAAAAAAACGCAGAAGCTATAACCAACCCTCAAATGCAGGACTTCAGGTGTAACCATACCAAGATTAGAAAGCCAACGGCCCCCACTCCTGCTGTACATTGCGTGTACAGGAGAATCATGAATGCAAGACTCCTCTTTGTTACATTCAGCTGGACATCGTAAGTCCTTGACAACAGAAAAACTTAAATTACGACAGGAGAAGTTGGTGTTATGTCCTTGTTGATGAACTTCATTTGTGTGCTAACTCTCTATTACTTTGGAGGACCTTGCGTGGTTTGAGGGTGGCGACATCAGTTTGGCACTTGCTTGCCTTCTGTCCTCAGATTTGGCCGTCCTGCAGGGTATCCTGCTAGTATTACTCACAAAAATGGCCACTCGAGGAGAACGAAGAATCACTCTCAGAAAACGAAATCCGTTACATGAAATTTGGTTTTGCTGTATGCTTAGAAGCTACTCTGTGATAACCATATACGAGTGAGAGAAATATAATATTATAATAGAAATAGTGTTGCCAAAAATGTAATAAAAAGATTATATAGGCAAAATGTTTAACAACCATTCCATAACATTTTTTGGTGACAGAGCAATTTTTCCAATTATAAGAAATTTTTGACCCTCAAAAACCCAAATTTGAGGCATTTAAATTTTTCTTTTTCTTTTTTTTTTTGCAAAATTCGATAGGTACCGTGTTGGTGGTGATGAATAAATGTTTGGTGATATCAACCATTTTTACCAGTTTTTGATGGTGGATATTTAAGCATTTGGTTGCAGTGTTCAGGCTGTGAAATTTTACCAAGTTCCAGATAGTGCCAGATTTCAACTGTGTGGCCATATTAACTTAATCATCCTCTTGCGTCCTTCCTGCTGAGAAGTTTTTGAAAATATAAAACTTTGATTTAGAACATAGTTTTTGTTTTGATTTTCAATAGTAACTATTAAAATTGGTTTTGCAGTGAGTTTTATCTATATTTTTTCCAATTATAGATTTCAACTAAAGCACTGTACCCTGTTGCACAACAACAATATAAGTTGTTACATATCTATCATTTTTACAGGAATAAAGGAAGCATATGAAAAGGAGCCTTGTTCTTTAGAAACGCTGCTAACTGAAACAGCTGCTAATTAATGGGCAACAAAACCTTTTCACCACATCTTCAAGAGTCATATTGACAGAGCTTTCAAATTGGTTTTATGACAGTGTTATTAGAAAACTGTGTTATGAACCTTGACTTGGAAGAAGAAGTGTATTATCAAAAGATGATAATTATAAATTATATTGAGTGTGGGGCATGATTCATGTCTTCCATGTTGAAGTAGATGAAGTTCCTGTCCTTGAGAAATCAAGTGGCAGTGTAAATTTCTCAGCTTTGATATATTTTTATTGATCACTGGCAGTCCATTTTTCAAATGGATCATTATTGGAATTATTTTGACTTTATTTTTGTAAGACAGTTGAGGTATCCAATTCATTTAGTAAATGTACACTCGGTATAATTTTACTGGGTGTAAATAAAAAGTATTACTTTTAATTTCCCCTCTGTCACGATTCTTTGAGTTTTACCGATGGGTATATCACAACCGGACGGAGCATTTCCCAACTTGCTTATTGTTATGCTCCCAAGTGACCGAGAGGTCGAAGTCATCAGCTCCTACCAGCAATCGAACCCGGCCTGCCGGGTGACGAGCCAGTGCTCCCTGTACTGCTGTCATTTAGTCAAGTTCTGATGAGCTAAACTTGAGGTAGGTATTTAGTACTCTCATTCTGACATACCGTGACTGTTGAGTGATTCCTATGAGATAATGTAATGGTGTATGAGATGCAATTGCAATTACTTAGTAGGTACATAGAACTTTGTACATAGGTAAAGATGCACATTTCGGTCGAGATGGTAATACCTAAGGTTTAGTCCTAATGGTATGGGAACTAATATCCATTTCAGCATGTATTCCACCCCAGTTCCCACAGGTCTTGAAAAACTGTATGGCGACAAGAGCTTAAGAAACGAACAATTAACTTCAATTCCAACTTGAAGTACCTACCTATCTAAACGTGCTATGAATTGAAAAACTTCACATTCGTTTCACTACACAGGTGGATCTATTTGAGGTAACTAGGTTACTATTGAGTTGTAGCTCCCTACAATTATTACTTTATCTAATAAGCTGCCTGCTTATTGAAAAGTTCCACATTTCGCAAAATTTTGATAACCACAAGAATATGGTTAAGGTCAGAGGTAATTTTTCAGGGGGTCACATTTTAATTTACACGCTCTGAATCAAAATAATGTGAGCTAAAAAAGGTTGAAGTAGGTAATTTTTGTTCCTGCCTTCCAGGAACATTGAAATTTAAAAAAAAAAGTATGTCTTCAATCTTGGACGTACTTTTATACTCTCCAAAACAATCTCTGATGTTGTGGAAAAGGAAGTCTTTTTAACCTATAGCGTCTGTCCATCATTATCTGTGATAATGGTCCCGAATACTCGGGGAAACCTTTCAGAGAACTGGAGGAGAGTATGGATGCAGGATCTTTCACAATGCTAAGGGGCACCCACAAGCTAACCCTGCTGAGAGATTCAACTGTTCCGAACCTACATTACTAGCGACCACAAGAAATGGGATCTACTCCTTCCAAAGATAGCTGTAGCCCTCCGCACACTCCCCAATGAAACCACTGGCTTTGCACCAGCCTCTATTCACTTATTATGGTTATCAACCCGAATTACCTTCCTGGTTTACCAGAAACGGAGGACCTGCAACCATACACAGAAGCTCAACAGAATCCCATTCGACAGAGGCCTTTCACCGAGGGGATTTAGAGAAGGCTCAAACAGCACAACAGAAACAAAGACCGTTATGGTATCAGGCACATACATAGGGAATTCAGGGAAGGAGAATGGGTATGGCAACGGAACTAAGTGGAGTCCAGTAAAGTAAACGACAATTCAAAAAAGCTATCAAACTATGTCGGACCATTTAGGATCACCTCCTAAGTCTCTGCAGTAGTCTATCAGTTGACATAGGGACATGGCATGTTTCTGATTAGAAACCCTTCTCGGGTGTATCAGACAACCAATTTTTCCGCAAAATGAGGCAAAAATCTCGAGGAGAGGGTGTATTAAACCTATGAAAGATTGCTGGAGGTGTTGAACCTTGACGTTCTGGTGAGAAGAGGTCCTGTTGACGTTTTCTTCTGCTCTTCTGCCCCACTTCCTCTCCCCCTCTTTTGTCATCTCTCCTTTCGCCTAAAGCCACCTGCTATGAGGGACTCAGTTTTCTTATAGATCGCATAGGCTGAGTGTCTACAAGCCCTTGGTAGAACACATCTCTTTGATTTGGATTGCTACGGACAGCTGTTTCTGCATGCACCACTTTTGGTAGCTCAAGATTGCATCTGAAGACAACCCTGTCTTTTCACCTGGAATACCTACTACTACTACTTCGAGCCTTCTCAAGTTTTCCTGTCTCTAGAGGCAAGTGGTCCAGGGCCGCTGTCCCACTCGCGAGTCCTCGCCTACATTCTGTTGCTGCTGAATCTTCGCCAGTTGATTCGCCCTGGGTCCTTGTGCTCCTAACTTTGTCACCAGATGTACAACTTCCTTGGCTGTCACGTTAATGGGAATCTTCCCTCTCTCTCCTATCTTCCAATAAGACCAGATTTCCCTGTACGAGTCTCGTTGTGTTCTTTTGGAATCGCCACTCACAGTTTGTAGGTAGTGTAAAATACTTAAGCCAGGAGTAATCTCGAACCTACCATAAGTTGGGCTACCAGCTCAAGATGCTTCTTGGGAGACTTATTATTTTACATTTTAAAGGATCTGTTGAAGGGATTGTCTGTTCCATTATTTGGAGGTGCAAATGACGTCACACATGCCTTTTTATTTATTTTCTTTTGAATTATAAAGACCCTGAAAAAAACGAGTATTTCTGTTCGCCTTCATTCTTTGGGAAAGCCCTAGAAATGGTAGGTATCAAATTAAGTTATCAATTTATAGACGAACCCTCCCTTCTTCTTCTAAAATAGTCAGAGGAGGGGGGGAGGTATTATTATACCTAGCCGCCGTTGCTGATGGTATATAAGCTGTCCCCAAGGCAGGTAAACCTTGTGTTCAAAGAAGACTAAAGAACTGGCTGTGAACATGAACCAATTAGGCCTCCCATGCCTTGAATGTGCTCTACAGCCGTTTGAAACTGTGGATCACGTTTGGAGCTGAGTGTAGGTACTTGATGGAGAAGGGTTCATTTATTTTTAAAGATTCTTCATTTGCAACGCCTCATTGACTTTTTAAGATGTTGGAGTTTGCTCATAGAAACTGGCAAGGCAATAAAGAGCCACTGCATGGCCAGAATTGGAGAAGTGTACTCACATGTTGGAGCTGTGCTTTCTATTCAGGGTTTGGAGTGAGGAAAACAGGACCACCACATGTACCACGAAGAACGTGTGGTTGCCTCCCTCCCTACCATCACCCTCCATGTGCAAAATCCTCCTTAGAAAAATTAAAAACCAAGGGATTCCAGTCATAGAAGGTAGGTCAGGGTGGCCACCGGTCAGGGAAATCGAGTGGCGAGTCAGGGGAAATCGAGTGGCGAGTCAGGGAAAATTACGCACGCCCACCGTTTTCTTGAGATTTTGAACTGACGTGCCTCATTTGCCGCTGTGCTTGTGCCCGGTCATCTGATAGGTTCAGAGAGTGCACACGAGCACAGTGCACCTAGCGGCACGGAGTAGAAGATGTCATCACTGCCCCATCCGTCCCCTAAGCTCCCCGCAGGCCTGTGGGAAGTTCTAGGGAATATGAGTGGGGAGTTCGATTATGAACGAATCGATAGGGTACTTGAACAGTAATTGATGGTGTTCGAATATATTCGTACGGGGTATTCTTCTTCCACTTCCACCACTTTCTTTCCAAACTTGAATTTTCCTCCATTTCACAGTTACGTCGATATTGATTCAGCTAACATCGATGGTATCGATGTTTGTCATTGGTATCAGCACGGTAACATCGATGTTCGATAATATCGGACCTTTCAACATCGATGGTAAAACATCGAACATCGAAGTCAAAACATCGATATTTTGGTAACATCGACCATCGATGTTCCATACCAAAGAAAGTTGTAAGGGGTTCTGCGCGTGGGCGGAGATTTTCGATGGGCGAGCTATAAAATCAGTTAAGTTCAGTTCTGATGAAGTATCTTTGCACTTGTTGGATGTGGTTGGTTCACACTTGCATTGTTTTATGACGGATTTTGGTTTATTATTTTCAATAATGAACCATTGGAATGACCACGAAATTTTTTTACCCATGCCCTCTTTTTGCGATTTAAGGGACGTAGAATACGAATATCGAATAAAAATATTTCCGTCCATACGCTGTCCGCGGCCTTTTCCTTAGTTCCTGTGAACTAAAATTAACAAAATGTGGTATATGGGTCCCGTTTGGGCTCTAGTTGGTCCTTGAAGCTAGGCGTTACTGTCACTCAGATGTAAGGGGTGAAAATAGGGGTTGAAATGTCCAGAGAATCTCTATCTCGGAATTTTTTTTTTTGAGGTGTGGGTTTTTTCGCATTTTTATATAGTTCGATTTTTTTCTGAATTTTTGAGATCATCCGGAGCATTCTACGATGTTGCCATAAAACTTGCTATACAATTTGCTGTAAAGAGCAGGGTGAAGCCTCATTTCATCAAGCTGAAATGAGAGTGCACATCACTGGTCTCTCGGCCAGGTGGGCACTGTAGCGCAGTGGATAAGTGACGGATTGTAAAGCCAAAGTTCCCGGTAGGCTTCAGTCTGGAGTGAATTGTTGAATTCACTCCAGATCAGCAATTTCCCTTCAGAACTTATTTGTTTCTTTTTGCCATTTAAGAAACTGTTTTTCACTGATAGAATTATTTTAGCAACATTTAACACGTGATTCAGATAGATACAGTAGGCCCCGCTTATATCGATCGCTTTGGGACGAGGAAGTTTTGATCGCTGTGTATCGCTGTGTATCAGTGTATGCGGGGAGTAAAATTTTTAAACTGGGAACTGTCGAAAAACTCCATGAACGCCTTTTAAATTGATTTATTAACATTATTTACAATGTATGGTCAGGAAAACGAACGAATTTACATTTTGTCAGCAGGCTTGAAAAAACGATTGATCCACTGTTCTTTCAACCACAAATTCGCCCCAGACTCGTCAGCCTCACCTTGCTCACCATGTGTTTTACAGTACGTCACATTGCTTCTCATTTGCCACCGGTACAGCCATCCTTTCGTCGCTTGGAAGTCTTCTTTTCCGAGCTGCTTTGCCAAGTCTTCAGCCTTTTGCCTCAATATCGGACCGTTTACTCGCGCATCTTTTTCAGAAAATACTGATCGATGTAACCGGGGCTTCGACCGATATAAGCGGGCGAATTCCAACGTAAAATGCCGATCGGTTCCATTCTGTGACTTTTGATCGATGAAAGCGGGTGATCGTTATAACCGCGTCCGATATAAGCGGGGCCTACTGTACTAACAAGTATGGGATAAGGTACTATGCTACGGAGGGTCTGTGATCTATATAGAAGGGTTATCTATACAGAGAAGTGTGATCTGTAACAGAAGGGTGTTCTATACAAAATAATAAACCGTTGTGTAGGGATTTGCAGTGTTTTTTGTGCTGATGCTTGGTAGTTCGCTTTGCTGTCGCTGGCTGGTGTTTCTTGTGCCTGATCGCGCCTCTAAATCAGAAATCTATTTAGGTTAGCTCATTAGTAAATTAATACATAAATCCTTCAGTGTAATAATATAACATTTAGTCAACTTGCCCGTTTATTTACCCTTTAGACATTTAAATTTGACAGGGAATACGCTAAAAATCAAGCAGGGGAATCGGGGAAAAGGTGGAAGAGCCGGGCTTCAAAAATCTCGGGAGTCAGGGAAATCGACAAAAAGGTCAGGGAGAAGTCAGGGAAAATGAAAATCCTGATAGAGTGGCCACCCTTATGTACATGATTCTAGAGGGTCCTTCAATCAGGAGCCATAGGTAAGATTTGAGGGGGGCCATATCACTGACAGCAAATTCTGCTGTTTCAACGAGGAGACCCTCAAAATATTCAAATATTATTCTTCTGTCGCAATTCCCTGCCTGCGCTGTGGCACCAAAACCAAGTAGACCCTCAAATTTTCCAGCGGAAAAAAATTAAGTACCTATTTCTAATGGGTCTCTTCAAAAATTGACAATTTCCCCCCCAAAACATCGATTGGGCTTTCAATGTCTTTGTAGGAGCCTACTAGAAGATGCAAGTTGGTAAATGTAGAAATTTGGGTGTTGAGTCTAGAGAAACTTGTGTGCTTGTGAATAAAGCACATTTATTCACAGACAGTACTGCCAACATGGATATCTTGCACACCCCCCCCCCCCCACTCCCACACTTTCTTGTCAAGTTTTTTTTAACCCACTTTCTTTTCAACAGACTTCAGAAAAAAGGAGGAGGTTCTCAATTAGCTTTTTTTCTTCCAGAGATTATTCCGGAACTACTGTATTTGACCGATTTCCATGAAACTTTTTTAAAATAAAGAGAGGTTCCATATCAGTGATCTAAGTAAAACACTAGTACTGGGCCTGTTATACTCCTTGATTTCCACTGCTTTGACAGGCATTGCACGAGTTGACGACAGAAAATAGTCTGCCAATGACTGTGGATGCCCCAGTAATGATGGTATCAGTACTTGTTAGTTCGAGGTTACTAAAGAGCTAAAAAGCAAAAAATACCGTTTTTAACAAACAACACAACCGACTTGAACAAGCGGTACCTATAAAACTAAAGGGTAGGGAATAATTTTTATGCTGAACAAACGTACAAAATTTATTCAAAGCCAATAAAAATCTTTAGTTGGCGCCCAATTTTAACAAAACCCCACACAGCCTTCATATTGTATCCCTTGGTTTTTATACAGTTTAGCTGAAATTTGGTGTAGACTTAGGTGTTTTTGGTTTATTATTCTGTGAATAATACACCTACCTATTTATTCGCTCAGCCAAACAAATTTGTAACACCCGCTCAAAAATTTTGCTTTAATGTTTCAAGGTGCATAAATTCCAAAAATGCAATGTTCGCCCGCCGCATCATCCGTATCAACTTGATTTTCGGTCTAAAAAAATTCGCTCCTTCACACACAGGCTTCATTTGGGCCCGCTGTATCCCGAAATTTTGCAGCCTGATCGGAATATAGGGTCTTACGGGCGAAAAATGGGTTTAAAAATAGGGTTTTTTGCTATTTTAGTAACATGAGCTTGATTGTTTTCCACGTTTTTTAGGACGAGGAGACCGAATATGAAGTCGACTTTGACCAACGAGTGAAGAACGGAGGTTCTAACGAAGTTTCAGCCTTATAGTTAAATTTTGGTCCTAATTCGTCGTTATTCCGCACACAGTTTGGGACACCATTTGGGGACACATTTGGGTCCTAGTTGTGCTCCGAAGTTGGAATACACTCAGGGGGGTTATGGGGGGAAAAACTGGTGTAAAAACAGGGGGTTTCGAGGTTCTTTTTTGAGGTTTTACTGAACACGAGCTTATGAGTTATCGTTTTCCGTGTTTTTTTTTTTTGTTTTTTTTTAAGGACGAGAAGACCGAATATGAAGTTCATTTTGACCAAAGAGTGAAGAATTGAGGTTGTGACGAAGGTTCAGCTCCCAAAATTCATTTTTTATGAGTCAAAAATCTGGGAAATTGTCTGAAGTCATCATAAATTTGTATGATAACACTAGAAGTAGTATCAACAGGTGGATCAAGACAATTAAATGGCACTATCAATGATCAAAGATAATCTGTAAAAAAAATAGGAGCCTAATTCGTGTTTTGGGGGGCCAAAATTGGTGGAAACAATCAAAAATAGCTATTTCAATTATTGCACATGAAAGAAACAATAAATGAACAGCCAACATTTCTGTAGGTATGCCCAACAGAATAATAAACCCACGTGACAGATCAAAGCGGATCCTAGTCTCCTAATCTCATAATGTGATTTGTTCGACGCTTTTATCAAGACCGGGCCACCAGAAGTACGACTTCGCTATCCCTTTCATTTTGTTAATAGCTAAATTATACTGTTACCCTATTAATTTTTTTTTTCAGAAGTTTTGTCCAGTGTTTCCAGTTTATATTCCTAAGATATGATCCTGAATGTAATGTAGCTAGTTCGTGCGAGAGAGCAAATCTTTTGATCCCCATTTCTTATCTGGGAGAAGAAATCATTTTTCATATGTAATTTCAAAATCATACAAAGACTAAAGGATCCTTGCACTCTGTTCACAGCATAGATGGGTATTCCTTTTTTTAAATGTATAGCAATGGTTTGGAATATGTTACAGTTGTGAATCACCTAGCAAATAAAACATCTTTGAAATGTGTCAATCCATTCAATATTCTGTGGGTAGCGTGCTTCAGCTGGGGATGGGACTCTGGAATGGAAAGCCAGTGGCCTTCGTTTCACTCCACTGGAAGTTCCTCCTTATCCCAGATTTGCCTGATGATCTCATATAGTCTGATGACTAAAGACTCCCTCCCTTTTTAAAGAGCTCTGCAGGTATTCCACCCTTCCCTGTTGATTTATAATTGCGAAGTTCAGATATGGCTACACTCACCTTGTCTATAGGTAGTCGCAGTATTGGACTTCTCTTTGCTTTGCTGGTTGTCATGCTGCTTTGTGGTCTCTGGTCTATTCCATGTCTCAATAAGCAACTCTTCAGAGTAGGTACTCCATCTTGACAGAATATGGGTGTTGTCCATATTCATGGGTGACTTCCATCCTGCATGATGTGGCTCTCAGCATGAATCCTTGTTAGCCCAGGTTAATCCTGTTATAAAAGAGATGTGATTGATGAGGCTCTCCACCGCTCCAGCTCAGGCTTCTTCCAATCATTATTGGTCTGTGCAGCTTCTTTTCTGATGTCCTTTGCTGATAGTAGGTTCTGTTCTTTGGACCTCCTGATCTTTCTTTGTAGCTTTAGACTATAAGCACGGTTCTTGGCTCCCTAAAAGCCTCTTCGAACCATGTGTAACGAGGTTCTGTCAAAATGGCACCCTTGCAAGCTTCCCAATTTTCACTGAGACAATTCATCACTGTATGGAGTCACCTGGAGTTCTTCGGACAGCTGCTTCTGAAACATTTTCACAACCTATTCACTGTTTTTTTGTATGCCGAAGCGCATCAAGTGCTCTCCTCCAGTTTTCATCCTTGCCCACAGCTTAGCTTGAAACAGGTGATGGTCGGAGTCCATATTAGCACCCCTCGGAACCCTCACATCAAAGAGTTCGGTAGTATGTCTTCCATCAATGAATATGTGGTCTATCTGGTTTACTGATGATTCACTATTATAATATTCGAATGAGGAGGCCATCCAGTTAGAGGTTGCTACAAGAGGGCAGAATAATAATTCTCTGTGGACCACGGCCCTGTTCGATAGCAATACCTAATTAGCAAGTGTCCTTCACCACTGAGTGTGGTGAGCAATTAGATTAATTTTTCAGGACCTTTTTTCAGAACACCCCTTGGGCAACTACTTCGTTAGCACTCATTGTCGAACCTTTTGAATGCAATGGGATAAATATATACCTCTATTAGTATCCTCCATCTAATTAAAAATATAGGTATATATACCTCTATTAGTATCCTCCATCTAATTAAAAATATAGGTATCTAATTAAAACAATTAGTCATTCAAAACTTAATTGTTTGGGGAAAATGGCACATGTTCATTTATTCCTGTGAAATAAAGAACGTACCTACCGACCACTCAACCACCACACCAAAAGGTATTATAACAGTAATATACCAATAAACCAATTCCGGGGAGGCTTGTTCTGTAACTTTTGATGTTGGAATGAACTACTTGATAGTTCGGGGATAACGATACATTCAGAGCCAACCATGGGATATTGTAGAATTCCTACAGTTGAATCTGTTGTTCGATCTTACTGCCCTACAATTTATACCTATATTCTCTCCTAGCTGACTAGCGGGAAAATTCTGAATTGAATTTGGAATAGCTGGATTCGCCTGTGGGGGCGGCCGACCAGATAATTTTAGAAATATTTATCCCACATTTTCTAGATTTTGCATTTTTGGTGACCGCACGTTCTCATCATTACTAACTACTCTATGAAACGGATGTGATCCAAGTCATTGACAAGTTCTGTTTCCTTTTTCTCGATATTTGAAGCCTCACAGCCCTCTTTATTGTTTATATCAACATTAACTGACCAACATTAACAAGAGTTTTTTTTTTTTCAACACCCAATTTTCCTTCTGTGAAAGTAGGTATAATTCAAACTGATTATAATTCTGGGGATGCTAGGATAATGTAACTAAAAGGGGTCTGTATGCACCTATTAAGTTGAAGATCGAACTCATTTTTGCTTCAATAAGATTGAAGATATTTTCAACTTACCCACTTGGTTTGGTCATAGGCTTTGCTGGTGTGGTGGGTTTTATAGGATGGGATTCATTTTAAAAGTAGAAGTATAGAAATAAGATTGATGAAAAAACTGCAAGTATATTTATGGAACAACTTACAGAAAACACCGAATATATGTGATTTCTATGTTACAAAGGTCGCAGCCTTATATTTACAAAAGGTAATGCACGACTAGACCCAAAACTGAGTCGAATAAGAAAATAACCACGCAAATCGGTTGAGAATGTGACCTGGGCACACAAATACACCTACCTTTTTTCGACGGATTCAGTTTTAGAATGGTCTGAAACGTATTTGTAGTAGCTTTTTGTTAAATCTACATTGAGTGTTGACCCCTTCCAACGGAAGTATGAAACAATAGGGTCGTTCCTGACTAAGAAGCCTTTCACGATTCCACCAAGCTTTTAAGGGGCGTCCCTAAAAACTAAGCACGTAGGTATGTAGACCTCCTTTGGTTTAGGTTTGCTGCTTACTCAAAAAATGTTCTAACATCCTTACTTGATTTCATGGTCACTTATTGATTTGCTAATACCTTTGATTTTCGTCTCAAATGGGAATGTTCACTCAATGCTCTGGCAAGACATGGTTCTCCTTCCAGAGTATATATTTTTGTTATGAGTCTTGGGAACCTCGCACCGCTCTCACCTTAAACGAATATTCTCGCCAAGAATCCAGAGACCCTTCTCGTGCCTGTGTAAGCTATCGGCGAGAGTTTTCGTCCAGAGTGCAGCGTGGGCTTAAGACGTTCCTTGACTCTCGAATTTTCATTCAGCACTGTCATGCTTCCTTTGTACTTCCGAAAAGTAAGCCCAAGACCTTGATGACATCTGATTTAATCTGAGGTTTAAAGCAATAATTAATTCGTGAATTTCCTTTTTTCCATGTTTCACTAAGGTAGTGCATTGAATCTTTGGTCTGAATTCCGCGTATTATTGTCGAGATTAGATCAATCATTATTATCGCAAGATCAGGATAAGGAACCTGGTATCAGATTACAACCAACAACTAGTCGACGAGCAGTATGCACTAAAAACTACATTATTTTAGTCATGGATAAAATAAAAAATATCCTAATAACTATAATAAATTCTCCTTGTGGGTTCCTCATACGATTTTGTTCCCTTGTCTTTCTCACCAACCATTCTGTATGTGTCTTTTGACGTGATACTTTCTCAAATTATATCAACATTCGAATGATATTTGTCTTTTGGCTGAAACAGTGCACATCCAACTGCAGCGACGCATGTCGTATGTCAGAATTTGCTCAAAATATAGCAACGTTTTAGGATTTTACTGCACAACGTGTTGTCTGGGCTATCACACTCACTTACTTCTTGAATCGCAACAGGTGACTGCTATCAGTCACCCTGGGATAAAATGTCTGCTAAAAGTGCAAGGAGTCCCTTAACAACAAAACTATTTTTAATTGGGCTCTGGATATAGCTTTGTTGGAAACAATCCTCGGAATCTTGAAGGATTTCTCATTCACACTTCCGCAACGTAGTGGATTTTAACAAAGCTAGCATAACTTCTCATTTGTAGAAAATGCTAACAAATCACCAGCACTGGTATAGACATTCTGAAAAGTTCATTTAAATGTAGAGATAACCTTTTGGATCATGAGGGTTAAGCCAATTATGAGAACGAAATCAAGAAAATAAGTCCAATCCCAACTCCTCATTGTTTAAACACTTTTAAAAAGCATACCTAAATGCAAATTAATTGCTATATCAATCACTGCACCATACCATACACTGGTTGAGATGAACTGTCGAATCAAATATTTCATGTTGAAATCAGAGGGACATTATATTCAAAGAGACTGCTACATGATATGATGCTCTTAGTAAGACAATAAACTTTCGTTCAAGAAGAAGTCCTCATCGTCATCCAGCAGAGTGGCAGTTAGTGAAGGCTGATTTGCTAGAACACATTATAGTTCCACGATAAAAAAAATCAGTGACATGAACAAGAATGTAGAATAGAATAATATAAAAGAGCTTTACAGTGGTCAAACAATCGTCAGTAAAAGCTGAACAACAGCAACAGCCAATAAAATATGTTACTGAATCCTAAAGCTCCTCAACTAACAAAACTGAAACACGCTTTCATTTTTTTTTTTAAATAAATTCAATTGACATTAGCAGTTAGCCGAACACTTTCATTATTTGGGTGGCATTGCAACGCATGCTGGGTATAGATAAGTGGCGACCTCATATTTTCGTCTGATTCCGCTCCATGCGCTAGGCGTGATACTATCACCTAACCTAATTAATTCCCACTTCCTGTCTGAAATTCAACGGGCTCTTACTGCCCTTAATTCTCTCATTCATTTGAACCATGCATTATTTTCTAGTTGATCTATTTTCTATTTTGATAGTTTCATTATAAATTTGCATTATTTTCTTTCTTATGGTAGCAAACCCCACAGCTAGTATAGCCCCCCCCTCCCTCCCCGTAGAGTACAATGAAAAAATGGTTCAACCGTTTAGAAGTTGCGCAAAACGGCGCATTATGCACGTGTTCTAAAATAATAGCCTATTCCCTTCTGTAGACATAAACGTACGAAATTTTATGAAGATCGTTTGAGCCATTTGGCAGTAATTGGTCCCAGACAGATAGACAAAGAAATTTATATATTAGTATAGATCAATACTTGGAGAGTGACAAAAGCTGATATTACAAATCACTTACCTTTATGTTGTTGTCCGTTGAGAGTATTGACTGAATTCTTCTCACTTACTCCAGACATAACAACTTTATTTGAAGAGGATGTGATGCCAAGGCCCTGTGACAGATTATTGACTTCCACAAGCTGGCTACATGATGATAAAGAATCATCATCAATTGAATCGTTCAATATACTGGCATCACAGTTTGCTTTCAACTTTTTGAGCGGTGGACTTTTCATGTCAGAACACTCAATATCCTTAGTGCCAGTAACGTCTTCCTTAACTATGCTGGCATTTTCTCGTACAATCTCATCCAAGCGTTCCCGAACTAGAAAAAGGAACCACTACATATATTAGGTACTAATAGGAATATCAAATACATATGGGAAAACAAAACAACGTATAAAAGGAATTGAAACCTTGGTTGGTAACCTCTACAAGTAGAGCTGAATAAGAATCTGACTTGAAACGAATGGCCCCACCAACAAGAAGTCCTCTCACATGATGAGAGGACCACAAATTTCAACCTAGTGGCTGCCCTCTTGACAGTCTTGGGGGTCTGGAAATCAATTCCTTGGTGAAGAACCAATTTTTAAGAAATCAGGGTTAAGTGGAGCAGCAAATGACCAGTGTACTAGCATCTTTGTAATATCCAATAATTAACACAAGAAATTGCTAACAAAATTTCAAGAAAATTGTACAACAATATGATCAGTTTCTACAGCATTTTGACTTGTTCCAGTCAGCATGCAGTGAGTGAGAGGATGTTGGGCCCGTCTGGCCACTCTCTGATCATGTACACTACATAAACGGATTCTGAAAATCCTCCATCTCATGCGATGAACCACAGAACCGGACAGTCAGAGAGAAAATGACAGTTTGTTGCCCCCTCTTGCATCAGAAGGAAGCACTAGAGTCTATTCTTTGCACAAGCCAACTGACTGATTTCAAAACAGCATTGACGTGGATGATGAATGGTTATCGACTAATATACAATCAAAACTGATCAAAAATCACTCAGATTCAAGGTCCTAAACACACCAACAACTCTAAACCGCAAAAACACACAGCCACCAGTTAAAAACACAAGTAACTTCTACCTATTGTAAAACCCCCACTCAATTCAAAAGGAACTCCTTATCTTCCAAACCTAAAACCCAAACTTATCCCCAGAAAATTTCTTGGCAAACGACCAACTCAAATTTTAACAACACATAACACCCAGAAACTTTCAGTGACAGATGAACCTCCTGATCAATATGACCTGGAAGCCCTTGACGATTCTGAACCAGACCACTTGTTAGAGGTGGAGAGTCTCGATCATTTCCGGTCATCGAATTGATGAACATTTCTAAGAAAACAATAAGCGAATTACCTTTTTTTACTCCCAAAATTCAACATGAAAATTTTAATAGACAAAGGAAGCACAGCTAGTTTCATGAATCTCGAAATTGCCCAAAAAATCTTCCCCCAAGAAAACTTACAACGAACCCTTCTGGGTTTGTACAGCCCACTGCACTTCAAAATCCAGTAGCACTATACCTTTGTAACATGTGGCAAACTCTTCAAGAAAAGAAACCTGAATCTCATTAAAATTTTCAAATCCATAGCCAATTCTAGTACCTATATGTTGACCTTGATAATTTGAAAATTCTCAATGCTTCCATCGACCTAGTCCACTATGTTTTGAAAACCCCAGAATAAACAATACTCTTGAGGTACCTAGGAGTAAAAACAGCCCGAACCTTTTAATTTCTTCTAGATCTATTCAGCAAATCAGTTAGGGTGAAAAATGTTGAAAATGTGAAGCAACGCAAGCAAGTTCCTCACACTAAAATTGGAACACTCGAGATTCCCCAGTGTCCAGCTAACCTCAAAGATGCCGACAAGTACCTAAAGTGCTTAAACCTTAGAAACATGATACTCATTTTGTCCAACTGAAACCCAATGCAGCAAGTCGAATTGGACATAAAGGTCATCTGGGAAGAACCCTGCAATTTCATGATCATTTCCTCATGCCAAGACGATTCCTCATACCCGTTTTTGAACCGTCTCAGTGGCCACGATTCGAAAATATCTGGTCTCTGGCATATGGACTGCCCTGACTATATACTTAGATGCAAAACCCAAGGTGTAATCAAAGAAGGGGTCGATTCTGGTCTTAAGTAGACCAGAGTAGATAGAATTAGTTAGACTTGGACGGATGAAACAAAACATATAAGCTCAGATGTTGCTCGCAGAATTACCAGTAAGTGACTATAACTCTAAATGTTTTGGCATAAGCATAATAAAGACATACTACTAGCTACAGAAACAAAGACTCCTAATCGATCTTTCAACCACTAAGACTATAGCTGCTATCGTGCCGACTACCCCAGTGATAATAGTAAGGCAGGTCCTTAAACTGGTTAAAACAGAACCAGAATCATGCAGGATTATGTATAATCCAAGAGACTAGAGCGCAAGAGCAGGTTGCTCGTATGATGATCACAGAGCCCTACCTCTAGATTGCCTTGTTCTACTGTGTTCCAAACAATTGCTGCCAGTGATATTCTGGGGCTCACACACAGGTTAGCTCGCACCAACAGCTCGAACCTCTCCATCCCTCGAGGAGTGATTCTTAAGCAGATGGTACACAGGTTACACCCTCAAGGTCTGTCATTCCATCAAACGCACCTGCTACCCTGGTAGGCGCAGCATTATACCCGATGTACACATCGATATAGAACTACTGGATCGCTCGCGCGGCGGTGAACTGGACCAATAAATTCTTGCGCCGTCCCGCAACACTCGGGGACGCCCAACACGACGGGTTACCGTCTGGTTCCTTCACATTTTTGTCTTCCATGTTGTGTCTTGCCATTGTTTTGCAGTCCAGTCAGTGCCAGATGAACCTCCGTTCTGACTTGTGAAATATGGTAATGTATTGTGCAGCTTTCAACTGGAAGTGTAAAGCAGCCAAAAACCGGTGGGGTTTCTTTTCAAACATAAGGACACCTATCTACAGTAATATATTTACAAAATACCTAGTATAACTAGGATTTTCGTCGACCAGATTTAATGGTGAAGACAATCTAGTAAGTAAATGATGAAATGTTGTCAAAAGCTGAAGGTTTTTTTTTTAATCCAAACTGAACAAAAACGTTTGTGTTAGGCTTTCTTAGTAACATTAAATCCATAAATATTGTGAGAGTCGGTTTACTCTCCTGTGGAAATTTCAAGTACCTTTTGGGATATGAACTAGGTATCCCCAGATCACCTGGAATTATTTTTCTCCTGCATTCGAAGCAAAGGTGGAAACAACGGCAACCCAAATGTGAAGCAATTTACTTGGGCTATGAGAAAGCTAATGTTCAGAAATTCAGTGAGAGCTACTGAGTACGGTAGCTGTCTCGATTTCGACGAAGATTTGCAGTATATTATTGATTTTGCTGACCACGAACGACTAGAAACAGAAGATTAGAAACGGAAGACTTGGAGCTACTTGTCAGTAATTTTCATGATTCATACTACAAACAGAACATTATACTCTAAATTTGCAGCTTGCTCTTGGTCTCTGGAAAAAATTGAATAAAGAATTCATTTTAGACATGTATAGTCTGAACTAATGTAACAAAATTTATTTCATTTTATCCGTTGTTCTCTACTATGAATGTACAAGTCAAGTATGAAACACCTACCTAACCTTGTAGTTTAGAGTACCTAATTTTTTGATCCAAATACATTTTTTCAAACTTGTGTTGCTCCACACAATGAATTACTACTGAATTACTAGCATCCTTCCACCCTATAAGTACAATAACTTGAAAGTGTTGCTATTATAATACTTGATAGTATTGCTTTCATAATAATAGATACCATTCAAAAAGGCGATGTGAAGATGTTTGGCATTCTTCGCACTTTCCACATCTCCACGTATTAATAATGGGTAATTTTTTATTTGTGCCTACCTATATTATCCGACCCAAATCAACGTTTGATCACATCACATGATCTTACATCAACGTTTCATTGAACTAAAATGTTAAATGTCCAAAACATCGTCCATTTTCAAGGGGGCGAAATTACGAACTTGCACCCATCTGAAATCCTGTATCAAAAATTTTCTACTCTGCATTGGAAAACCTATGGTTCACGAAAATGTGATCAAATGAGGATCAAAATGTTGTTGTAATAATTAAAATCGAATATGAAAATCGGAAGAAGGGGAAGCTGCGTGAAACACTGTGACTTGTTGATAAGCGTGTGACGTCACAGTTCTCTTATCCCCGGGGGCCAAGGTGGTTTCCATGCACCTCATCAACTAACAACTATGTTCATGTAACAAGTTTCTTTTTCATTATTTTCCCCGATGCTTCAACATCTTCTACACAACTGAAGTGCATTACCATACTGAATAACAAAAAGAAAATACCACGAAGAAGAAGAAGAATGAAACCAACAACCAAACAAAATAAAAGGTGGACGGATTGTGGATGCAGCAATCACGAAGTTCGTGGCGCTATTCCTACATGTTTTGTTGTTTTCCAAAATAATCTCGTACAAATATTGTGCTGTGCCAACTGGCCAACAAACCCGGAAAAAGTGGTTTGACCTGATAAGGAGAAAAGGCTAAAATATCGCTCACCCGTAAATCTATGCAAGTTTGCGGAGATCATCTTAATGTAAGTAGGTATGAATATTTACTAATGTAGGTACCTGGCGATGGTGAAATCTCCATCATAACTTTGCTTTTCATCAATGTATATATTTTCAGTAGGATAAAATTAATTGTCAGTTTTGTTTCATTACCACGTACCTACCGAAGGCAGGTATGCAAAGTCAAAAAATTGTATCCTCCAAAATCACTAACTAAGCATCCTTTAGGTTTATTGTAGGTATCTCATTTTATAAACGAAGCTTTTCCCACCTATTATAAGCATAGAGCATTTCGCAGGGCTTGATGTTTGCGAATGAGCAAAAGGTACCATACATTTGTCATCAAACTTTTGTGAGACCCAACTACTCTGAACTGCAAGTAATAGAATTCGAAGATAGAATGCGTCAAGGTTAGTCTCTTTTGAGGATTTGTAACAGCAGTGTTGGTGAGTCCTTCACATTTCCTTACTTTACTAAGTCAGAAATAGTTCGGTAATAGGTAACTAGTAAAATTAGGCTAGCCTAGGTATTGAGGCGAACTGATGGGCTAGGATATCCCTGTGGTACAATAATATATGTAACGGTACCCACAAATTATGGTAATCACTGGGAAAAAGGTTCAGCAATAACTCAGTGCGTTTTGCACCCACCTTCGAATCAATTCCTCTAGCTGACAAGTTAGTTAGGTACATAATTTTATAGAAAACTACATTAGCTACTTGTAATAGCTGATTCACATACTAACGGCTTACCTGGTCATCTTCACTCCGTAATTTCGAAACCCCCAAATTTTATATTGGACATGAACTCGCACAGGCCAAATGAACTGAGAGGCGGTAAGTTGAAAGAAAACGCCTCATACCCATCCTTCACCTTATTTAGGTATTTTGTCCATTATTGTGAATTATTGTTGCATCAATTGAGTACCTACAGCACGAAAAGTTGAATGAACAGCAACAAAAAGTCGCGAATACAACCAACGAAGCGCACAGAGGAAGTAGATGGTGGATCAAGACACGAGAAATGTGACGTCAACCTCAGGGAGTGGGCGGAGTCAGCTGAAGCGTGTGTTTTGGCGGGCTCTCAGAAATTCTAATTTCATTTATTTTTATAAAACCACTGGCACGTCTGAAACAAATTTTCTTTCACCATTCATCTTCAAATTCAATCAACTTTTGATTTCCGCAATAAATAAATAAAAGTGTGGAAGTTCCTCATTGTAGCAGGCGCCTACCATCGAGCGTCCTCGAGTGTTGAGGGATGCCACAAAAATTTGGACGGAGTCCTCAACTCGGCGCCATCGATCCATTAGTTCTATACTGATGAATGTATATTGCCCTCTCGCTCCCCCGCATGTGGGAACCACGTAAGAGGGAGATACATACCAGATGACACCATGTGTTTTTTCTTTAGCTTATTTTTTTTTATTTAGCTGAAGATTGGGATACTAGTGTTTTTCGAGGGTGCTGAATCCGATTCTGAGGTAACAGCAGCTAATTCCGACCAACGTTCATTCCTCATTCGCAGCTAACCTCGTAAGCTCTCACCACCATTCACCTGCTAACCATTCCACCTACATCCCAAAACCCCACATCTCAGACTTAGCCACATTTTGTTTAAATCAAGTGTCGAGCCACATTTAAAAAAAATCAAGTGGCGAGCTAGTAGGTACCCAGATCACAAGCGGACCTCTATCCAACGGATTATGAAGCATTTTAAAAATTCATTATCCACAGAATGGAATGGTCCTTATCTTCATGCTTCTGAAAAAGTGTGCCACAAAGGAAGGAAACAGAACCTCTTCATCCTACGTTGGCAACAGGTGGCTCAGTACACCTTCAGAGAACAAATTAACTCCCAAACACAACTGGCGATCCTGTATACAAATTGATAACCAATTCCACTGCAACTGTCACACTTCAGCAAGTTTTTCCAGCCAGGTCAAATCAATGAAACGATCAGATGTTCTCCTTCAACAATAGCCCCAGGGTTCAACAACGTCACTTGACCACACCTCATTAACCTACTCAGCAAACTACCCCAATCAATGGAAAGTAGTTTGCACATGAGTCTTCGGTTAAAAATGTTCCGGTCATGCGGTACGAGCGAATTTTGACGAAAATTTTATACTGATGTGATTTAAATTCATCGAATTTAATTGTACACCTTCTGTGGTAAGCCATCGCACGATGTGAAATAAAAAGAGACAAATGAACCTTCCGTTTACCACCAGTTTATATTTTAGCACGAGGCTTTTCACTTAAATTCTGAGCTTCCTCAGGTACAGGATGCTCAGGATTTGAGTGAAAAGCTTCGTGCTGAATATAAATTTGTGGAAAACGGAAGGTTTACTCGTATTTTTATTTTACATCGTGTGATTTAAATCTTTTTGTCATAATTATGTAGGTATCTCGTAATATTTGGAGGCTGTTCTAATAGGTAGGTAACTACCGGAGTTTATTATGAATGAGAAATTAGATTAGGTTTACATATGTTTATGCATAACGTCCATGTTTGCACGTGAAGCGTGGAATAAAAAAATCCATAAATCAAGGGGCTTGAGAAAGAGTGATGGAGAATCCCCGACCACGTGCAATAGAGACTGAGTTACCCCGACCTGCACGTCTGTGTCGCCCAACACCAACCGCCGATGGTCAGACCGTACTATGTGCAGGTTCGTCACCAGTACAGGTTTACCTGTACACGTAAACTGCAAAGGTAAGCCTGTACAGATAAACTGCTATTTAAGGACGGTCTTAGAACAGGGTTTATTCGGAGAGCCTCTTAGCGAACGGAAAAGGTTTTCTTCTTTCAACTGCTCATTGCAGACTCAAATACGAACATGGAATATGAACAAAATCAGTGGGAAATTTCCTATTAGTATGGAGAGGAACATCATTTTAGTTGGAAACCCATTTTTCCCTCCACTGCGAAGCAGCACTATAATTTTGGATCCACTGCATGCAATAGCTCATTTTCTATGAAAATTTGGCAAACTGATAGGTAAATATTTCAAATTATCAGTGAAAAAATATATATAAACATATAGTCACGGCAAAATTATACTTACATATTTTAATATGATAACGAAAGGTTTCCAAAGGTTCATTCTGAACTTCAGGAAGGGATTCGGGTATACACTTGCGTGAGCTATCAAGGGCAGCCTTAATTGAGTGAGGGCTAGGCCAAAGTTTGGACTTTTTCTTCTTTTGCTTAGATTCTTCCGTTTTTACGAATTTTCTCCTGGTTTCTAAAAATATATGAATCCCGGAACAATAAGTTTGAAGGTAACAGCAGCGTTTGTTCAAAACGTTTACTGTGGCACATGATATAGTGACAATGAACATGAAATTCAGTGCTGGGTGAACTTTCCTCGTCTTCAGTTCCATGAAAATGACGAAAAAGATGTGAGAAATATAGATTAATTAAATGTCTCCAGTAATCTTGTGATTACACCCTTTTGAGCACTTTAGGACGTTTATAACGTATAGCAGCTCCCTGAGTTCGGCAATACCTCGCTTTGGATATTTGTGGGGAAAAAACAAACAAGAAATACCGTCCAAGGCGAAAAATACTATTCAAAACTAGTTTGGGATGTCACCGATTGGGCCCATTTGTCTATCTCTGTCTATGATGAGGGGGTACTAGGAATGAACCCCCCCCCCCCCCCCCCGCCCACATATTTACGTACTATTTGGTAATGTTGATGCCTCAGTATGAAATTTCTGGAAAGCGGCACTGATGTCTGCAGTGTGTAGCTAGGTAGGCACGTACCTACCCACACAATGGTCTGACAGGCTTAACGAAGGGGCTAAATCCTCACTACCACTATTATTTCTGTTTTATTGTGCAATTTACTTGATCTTGACGTGAATACCAAGTCTAACACACACCCAAAACGTAGGAAGCTTCGGTTTTTACATTTACATCGATAGTGTTCAGTGGATTAAGTACCTCCAGGGTTCCTAGACTTTGTTTTTCCCCAAAAAGGAAATGGGCTTAACTGGTATTTATCACCATGTGTGAGCAAAAAATCTCATAGGTAACTTACCAGTGGAAATATTTGGTGAGCCGAAGTCCCAGATAAGACTATCCGAGTCAGACGACCCACTGTCAGCATCGCTCATGTAGCTTTAGTTCAAATTAAACGCTGCCACCGGTCGTTTTAAATTAAACGTTCAAATTAAACGCTGAGATGGAGAATGCATGGACAATGGCGAGGACTATGTTGTGTGCGAGTTGCCGGGAGTTCCAGAAATGATTCAGCACCTCCACCGACAAGTTCAATAAGTGATCAAGTTATTACTAATAGTGATACCATAAAATAATACTAATAATAATGTCTTGAAATTAAATAATGAACCAAAAAATGGCGTGTGGGTGTGGGTGTGTGTGGTTTCCTTTTACCCATGTTGGGGATCGAAATATGACGGAATGAAAACGAACGTTTGATTAGACCATGGATATTATAGGATGGATGGTCAACAAAGAGCTTAGAAGGACCTTCTTCCACCCAAAATCATACCGACCTCGTCATAGGTTCTTATCAATCTCACACAAAATGGCTGCTCTTATAGCTTGCTTCTTTATTTTGTATTTAGTGAGGGAGAACCTAATATTTCAGTCTTATTTTTCATATTGCGCGCTCAGTTTATGAAATTCAGTTGGTACTTTTCTCGGGTACATGCTTCATTTTTGCTATTACACATTTTTGTTTTCTAAGTTTCACCAGTCCACTTGAATTTTTCTCTATGATTTAAGTTTGTATTGTAAATTTATAGTTATTTTATATACAGGGTGTCTCACTTATGATCCGAAATGTTTTAAAACCAATTTCCAACAAAAAGTGTCGTTTAAAGTTTTTTTTTAAACCACTAAAAACCTGAGTTTTTTCAATGTTAAGATTTTTTTCGTGATTTCGACCTTTGGTCACTGAAAAGGCCATAACCCCCTTAATATGAAGAGTAAAACCAAATCTAAGTAAACCGTTGGAAAGAGCGGTAAATTTCCCGTCTTTTCAGCATAGTGGAAAGAACTACTTCGAAAAATTTCAACACAGGAAACTGGATCGAACGCAACGGAAGAACGGATTGAACGTGATGGTGAACTCGGTCGAATAGTGAGTCAGCTTTGTACGTAGATGTTTTCCTCATGACGATTTCCTTATCAACGCTAAGAAGAGGACATCGCAACAAAGAACAGAAACAAACCTCACTCTGTTTAACACACGTTTTTTCGCATACAATCCCATCGACAGACGAGCGGCGTTGCTAGGAAGCTCTGGGTATGTCACCATTAGATTCAGCGCAAAAAATTACGTAAATCTGCCTCCAAATCCTGTTAGTCATGCAGTACCTACTTTTTTCCCCAAGAAAAAACCCTCAAATGTGCTTGAAAACACGTTTTTTCGCATAAAAACTCAATTTTCTCAAAAACGTTCCCTCTAAAAAATAAAAACTGACTATACCGTTGGAAAGCTGAGGGTTTTGCGCATTTTTTAGGCTTACAGGCTATGACCAATCACCAGAATTATGGGGACTAATGATCGTTTGAAAAACAGGCAGTTTTCAAGAATTGACGAAATTAACTTTTCCGGCTCATTTTTCACTCTCAAGTTCCCTTCAAAAAATTATTGTTAAAGGCAAAGACGGGAAATTTACCGCTCTTTCCAACAGTTTACTTAGATTTGGTTTTACTCTTCATATTAAGGGAGTTATGGCCATTTCAGTGACCAAAGGTCGAAAACACGAAAAAAATCTTAACATTGAAAAAACTTAGGTTTTTAGTGGTTTAAAAAAAACTTTAAAGGACAATTTTTGTTGGAAATTGGTTGTAGAACACGTGGTCAAAAATTTTCGGATCATAAGTGAGACACCCTGTATATCCATGTATGCAATGAGGGAACAAAAGTTCCTATGTACATTGTCAGAAAAATAAATAAAATAAGTAATGTAAAAGTAGGTAGTTTGAAAATGGTAACGCAGATAAACAGAATTGCGTAATATGCTATTTCTGTGGTTACTGTTGCTATATTACCATTCTGTGAGCTCCAAGCAGGGGCGGATCCAATAACTTCCGCTAGTCACTGGAGTAGCGGAATACAGTGTGATCCATCAATTGATTAAAACAATAACTTCAAAGCAATGTAGTGTCAAGGCATTATCAAATAATGTTTGGAAAATTTTCGCGCCAGACAGCGGTTCATACCGGGAACTAACCACTGGGCTGAAAGATAAGAACTTCCAATGGTACACATATGAGGATAAAAACACGCGACCCGTTAAAGTGGTTGCAAGAGGGTTGCACCACTCGTGCGAGGCTGATGATATAGTGAGTGACCTCAAGGGAAAAGGTTACAAAATAACTGATGCAGTGAACCTTATAAAGAAAACTAGAGAAGTTGATGATAAGGGAGAATCGGTGCTGGTAAAGAGGAGCCTTCCTCTTTTCATCCTCAACTTTGACAACACCGAGGATATCAATAGAATTTATGATATTAAAACGATCATGGACATGAGGGTCAAGATTGAACCTCTGCGAAAAACGACGAATCTCATCCCGCAGTGTAAAAACTGCCAAGGATTCAATCATACAAAAACCTATTGTCAAAAAGAAACTAGGTGTGTTAAATGTGCAGGTAAGCACGATACCACGTCATGCCCTCAACAGGTGAACCCGAAATGCATAAACTGCGGCGATGCCCATCCAGCCAACTATCGTGGGTGTGAAGTTGCTAAGGAGTTACAAAAAATCAAAGATCGAGCAAAAAATCCCCATCCTGGAAATTCGGACAAAAAAAGTTCATCTAATAACACTCAAAAAAACCAAACTAGCATCGTACACAAAGTTCATGCTAATAGTAATACTATGTCGTACGCCAGTGTTGTGAGTGGCAATAATACGAATTCATCTGTCGACAAAATGCTTACCTTGATGTTCGAAATGCTAAATGAACAAAAGCATACCAACAGACTCTTAATTGAAAGAGTAGCCACACTCGAAAAGAGTATTAAACCTAAACCGTCCTTGAAAAAACCATGAAGATACAAAATACATTTAGAATAGCAGCATGGAATGCGAATGGACTTGAGCGGCATGTCTCAGAACTAGATATTTTCCTGAACCAAGAAAAAATAGATATATGTCTTTTATCGGAAACACACTTCACACAGTCATCTCACATTAAAGTCAAAGGATATGAGTGCTATCGTGCTGACCACCCATCTAGAAGACCACGAGGAGGGTCAGCTGTCCTTATCAAGAATGCCATTAGTCACTATGTGCAGCAAAGTATTCAAGAAGAATGTATGCAAGTCTCCACTATAACAGTTTTAGTAAATAGCAAAAAATGCAATATAGCAGCTATCTATTGCCCACCGCGCTACAGTCTTAAAGAAGAGGACTTCGCATCTCTATTTAAAAGCTTGGGATCAAACTTTGTCATTGGTGGTGACTTCAATGCAAAAAATACGTACTGGGGCTCCCGTTTAACAACAACCAAGGGCCGAGAGCTATTCACTGCCGCGAAAAAAACACGTAGTGATTTCTACTCCACTGGAAAACCTACCTACTGGCCCTCAGATACAGCAAAAATTCCAGATCTGATTGATTTCTTTGTAATAAAAGGAATATCAAGCAACTTCATTCACGTCGAAGACTGTGGAAGTCTCATGTCAGATCACTCGGCAATAGTTCTCACAATTAGTGACACGATAATAATTAAAGAAAATCCCCCCAGACTAGTTACACAACGTACCAACTGGGATATATTTAGGGAGCACATATCTGCTAATATTAATTTGTCTGTGCCCCTCAAATCTACAGAGCAATTAGAAGATGAAGCTGAGAACTTCTTTAAATGTATTCAACGAGCAGCTTGGGTTAGTACTCCACCAGAGACTACATATGCAGCTAATAATGTATCTTATCCCCGTGAAATCCGTGAAGTGATTAGGGAAAAGAGGAAAGCTAGACGAATATGGCAACATACCAGAGCCCCATGCGATAAAACAAAATTGAATAGATTGAAGAACCACCTGGATAATTTATCAGCAGAAATGAAGCAAGAAACGCACTTAAGACTAATTCATAGTTTAAATCCAGAAAAAGATACGGAATATTCCCTTTGGAAAATTACCAAATCACTCAAGCAGCCGAAGGAACATGTACCTCCCATTAAAAAAGATGATGGGGAATGGGCAAAAAGTCCTACTGAAAAGGCAGAGATTTTTGCTGAACACCTCGAAAACACATTTGTGCCACTCCCCAGGAACAGTGATGAAGGAGGCTTACCCATGGTATCCTCCTCCACGGATATACACTTCATACAACCAGTAACGCTCAGTGAACTGAAAAATCAAATTCGCAATCTCAAAACGAACAAAGCTCCTGGATATGATCTCATTACAGGAAAGGCAATTAAGCAACTACCAGAGGAAGGCATGCGAATGCTATTGTATCTGATAAACGCGGCATTGAGACTGAAATATGTACCCCGCTGCTGGAAAGTGGCAGAGGTTATCATGATACTGAAACCTGGGAAAGAATCCAAGAATAAAGAGTCCTACCGACCTATATCATTACTACCAGTAATATCTAAGCTCTTTGAGAGATTACTGATACAAAGATTGAAACCAATCGTTCAAGAAAAAGAGCTAATCCCCGACCACCAGTTTGGATTCAGGGAAAAACACTCTACCATAGAACAAGTGCATCGTGTAACTGATGTAATAGAGAATTGTCTAGAAAAGAAACAAGTTTGTGCAAGTGTCTTCCTGGATGTTTCCCAAGCTTTTGACAAAGTCTGGCATCAAGGGTTAGAGTACAAACTTGAGAGAGACTTACCGAAGCCATTTTTTCAAATTTTGAAATCATATCTTTCCGAAAGACATTTCAGAGTGAAACACGAAGGAGAATACTCCAGTCTCAAAAAAATAAGGGCAGGTGTCCCTCAAGGAAGCGTGCTTGGGCCCTTACTATACCTTCTGTATACACGTGATGTACCTAGCAATGAACACACGACAATCGCAACTTTTGCTGATGATACTGCCATACTTGCGGTTGGTGACTCAGTAGAGGAAGCAACTAGGAAATTACAGCATTCTGTTGATGATGTAAGCGCCTGGACCAAAAAATGGCGACTTAAGCTTAATGAACTGAAATCTACTCATACTAACTTTACGAACAAGAACATAACAACGATACCAGTCATGATGAATGGCCAACAGATCCCCTACGCTAATACAGCAAAGTACTTAGGGATGACTCTTGATGCCAAATTAAGATGGAAGGAACATGTGATTAAAAAAAAAGATCAGTTAAATATGAAGTTCAAAAAAATGTACTGGTTGCTAGGCAGATATTCTGAACTATCTGTACACAACAAATTGCTAATCTACAAGCAAATCCTAAAACCTGTGTGGACTTATGGTATCCAGCTCTGGGGCTGTACTAAAAAGACAAACAGCAAGATTATACAAACTTTTCAGAACAAGGTACTGAGGAGTATTGTCAACGCCCCTTGGTACATCAGAAATGATGACCTCCATCGAGACCTCAAGATGGATTCCGTCAGCGAAGTGGCAAAGCAACATGCGATTAAATACGAACAGCGGCTTCATGAACACATGAATCCAGAAGTTCTTCGACTCCTAGACAACAGCAACGCCACCCGGCGGCTTGATAGAACAAAACCTTTCGACCTTGTGATGTGACAATGTGACAAGTGTAGTGATTGAGTGTTCTCTTGAGTTACAGCCACTGGGCTAAAAACTCTACAAACAGTTGAATAATATTATAGCAAACTAACTTGATGGGCTAAGCTCAGTTGTTATGTTACTGATATAGCAAATATATCGATTATTAAAAAAAAAAAAAAAAAAATCTGATAAACATGAAGTACATAGATTTTTGATAAGTAGGTAGCAATCAATGAAATTCAAACTTGAAACAGCAATGCAAGTAATAATACAAAATTAGTAGTAGGTAGTGAGGAGGCTCGTAGGAATTTTGGCCCCCAAAAACACGACTTAGGCTCCTAGTTTTTTTAATCTACAAATCACCTTTGATCATTGATAGTCCCATTTAATGTCTTGATTCACCTGCTAATACTAAGTACTTCTAGTGTTATTATACCAATTTATGGTGATTTCACTCAATTTCCTAGGTTTTTGACTAATAAAAAATGAATTTCGGGAGCTTAACCTTCGTTACAACCTCAATTCTTCACTCTTAGGTCATAATCAACTTAACATTCGGTCTTCCCGCCCTAAAAAAACACGGAAAACGATACCTCACAAGCTCATGTTCACTAAAACCTCAAAAATCCCTCGAAAACCGCAACTTTTACACCCATTTATTTCTCCCTTAACACCCCTGGGTGTATACCAATTGGGCTGCCTGTTTCGGAGCACAGCTAGAACCCAAATGGGGACCCAAACTGTGTGCGGAAGACAACGATTTTAGACCAACATTTAACGTAAATTTAAGGCTGAAACTTGGTTAGAACCTCAATTTTCCACACTCTTTGGTCAAAATCGACTTCATATTCGGTCTTCTCGTTGGTACCAAAACACATAGAAAACAATACCTCAAAAACTCATGTTTCTAAACACAAAAAATACCTATTTTTATACCCATTTTTCACTCATAACATCCTTGGGTATATTCCGATCGGGCTGCAAAGTTTCGAGACACAACTAGGGCCCAAATGGAGCATGTGTGCGAAAGAAAGAATTTTTTATACTTACCGAAAATAAAGCCAGTATGCATCATACAGTGTGCGGCGGATGGACATTGCATATTCTGAATATACGCTACGCACCTTGAGACGTAAAAGAAAAATTTTTGAGGGTGGTGTTATAAACTTTTTTTGCTGAGCGAATACATAGGTGTATTATTCACAGTATAACAAACCAAAAAATTGGAATTTTTGTGGAAAATTAGTGTTCTTGATGCACAATGAGAAGGAGATGAAAATCTCTCATTTGTCAAAAATCTGTTTGAAATGGATAGGTAGGAGTCCATTGGAGGGGGTCGAACGTCCAAAAGCACTCAATTTCCACGTTTTTCTGCATTCAACCTCCATTTTCTCCCCCAGTTAGCACAGCAAAATTAAATTTGGTTGTACCGTTGGAAAGTATATAAAATGGGGGATTTACAGGTGAGTGACAGTGGGTCGAAAGTACGAAAACAATATTAAAAGTGAAAAAAACTCGGAAAATAACGGTCTAAAAAATGAAGAGAAAATTTTTGTTGCAGATTAGTTGTAGAATCAATCCCTAAAATAAATGTAGGTACTTTATCCTCGGACACCCAGTATACCAGCTGTAAATTATATCAGACGTCATCCGTTTTGCGGCTTGATTGTCAATCCCAGTAGGTACCAATCTAAATAGTATGTTGTTATTGACAATTATCAAACGTAACTGCTCACAGCATGTACACTAGCCTGTACCTCTACCACTGGACGAAACCTATTAAAATCCCTACTCTTCAAGAATATGTGTGATCTTTTACTACACACATACTTATTCCGCAGATATTTTCCGTTTTTTGTATGAGGTTGGGAAATAAAAAACGCCCTGCAACTGTTGCTGGAACACCTACCTACCTGTGAGTTTTGCTGGCGGCACTCGCGGAATCTTTGCGTTACCAGTGAATAA
The DNA here is from genome assembly GCA_954871275.1 of Leptopterna dolabrata. Lineage (NCBI taxonomy): Eukaryota > Metazoa > Arthropoda > Insecta > Hemiptera > Miridae > Leptopterna > Leptopterna dolabrata. The sequence goes on along the minus strand of OX940974.1, from coordinate 128,489,207 downwards.
CAAGGAGGAATTAAAGGTAAGTACTGTCCCAACCGCATTTCGGAAATACATTTCAAACCCCCTTGCAAGGAAGCCAACCTTAGTACATAGTCCATAGACTACAAATTACTATGGATTTATCAGTAAACGCCTTTTTTTTACACTAACGGATTCCCCTTATTTGATCCTGCATCAACGGATTTCTTCATGCTCCATCTTTGACATTCAAAGATCTCGCCATCGTTATAGGCTTTCACATCACCCAAAGGCGACAGTAGCGACACGTGTGGCTCCGACAGTGCAACAACTTTGGAAGGATGGTCAATATCCCTCCATCTTATTTATACCTACTCAAAGATCTTGCTATGTTTTTCGTCCAGTTCCATACCATGGATCACAGAACTGTACCATGGATCACAGAATAACAAATCGCGTATTCGATTACTGTTGGCTGCGCTTCGAACGCTCTTAAAAAGGGGAAAGTTTTGCTGATAAACTTTGTTGACAATAAGCTTTGCTAGTTTGCTGTGCTTGATTCTCAAAGTTCTACGAACCAGAAAACAAGAAGAGGGAGGTGACAATGAGGTACTGGCAACGCAGGAGAGTCTATTCGTAGCACCGACAGGGTGGGTCGACAAACTCCAGCACAACCACAACAAGATGAACTAGGTACCACTTTTTTGTATTTTCATCTGTACTTAAAATCGAATAGGTACCTACCTGTATTCATTTAAAGCAGACTCCAGACTTTCATTCCATTCAAAAAGAGCGTGAGAACCCGTCTACATAAAAATTTATTGTTCGGTTGAAGGAGTTTCCTGATAAACTAATTTCTAGTTTAAAATCGTCAACAGCCCCCCTTTTGTCAACAATAACATTAACACTAACATTCATTCATGTTAAATTTGTTGTTGTGCTTGACTTGTTCTGGAATCTCGGTTCCATGTGGACAGAGTTGGAACCAGTGACAACAGTAGATTTACAAACATGGAAGTAAGATTCAACTTTCATGCATACATCTCGGTGGCCCTCCTAGCAATAGGGCCACCGAATCCTAGCAATATTAAGTTCCATAAAACAAGAAATAGGTACCTATTAAAAGGACAAAAACTGAAAAAGTATCAGGTTCGATTCTCGGAAAATAGTATCGGTACATCAATACTTTGAACAAGAAAAAAAGTATCGATAAATATCGTTAATACTTTTTGAAAAAATTATAGATTTTATAAATATCGACATTTTTTATAAGTACCTACACTAAATAATAGCCTCCTTGGCAATGCGAGTAGAAATTATCAGAGGGTGTGAAAACACTCATCCCAGAGGTTCGCGGTTGGCTGGACTGGAGGCGATATTCACTAGGCGAGGACGTTCAGTGGGGGATGATTATGACGCAATCCTATCCCAAGTTTCCCGACTTAAGAGCATCTTCTCAATCACGTTTTGTGGAAATTGCATACAGCCTTAGCGTTTCAAAAACGCTGCAGATCCCTACACAGCGGTTTATTGTTTTGTATTGAACACCCTTCTGTTTTACAGAGCACAGCTCTCTGTATAGAACACCCTTGTGCTGAAGATCACAGCTCTCTGTATAGATATCCCTTCCGTATAGATCACATCCCCTCTTTAGTTCAGTACCAATTCGCCACTACAAATTAATACCACGCGTTGAAGTTCAAGCAGTAGCTAAAATGGCAAAAAGAACACAAATGTAGTTCTGAAGGGAAATTGTTGATGTGAAGCGAAAAATGCTGCCAATCCCTACACAACGGTTTATTCTGTTACAGATCCCACTTCTCCGTATAGAACACCCTTCTGTTACAGATCACAGCTCTCTGTATAGATAACCCTTCTATATAGATCACAGGCCCTCCGTAGCTTAGTACCTATCTCCCCATACTCGTTATTAGGTAAAATGACAAAAAGAATAATTACAAAAAGACACAAATGAAATTCAGAAGGGAAATTGTTAATGTGGAGTGAAAAATATTCAGTACCGGTAGGTTTTCGATCTCGAGAACTTTGGCATTACAGCCGTCGCTCAGACCACTGTGCTACAGCGCCCACCTGGCCTAGAGACCACTGATGTGCGTTCTCAGCTCAGCTTGATGCCTGCATACACCCTGCTCTTTACGGCAAATTGTATAGAACATTTTATGGTAACATCGTCGAATGCTCCGGATGGTCTCAAAAATTGAGGAAACAACCGAACTATTTAAAAATGCGAAAAAACCCACACCTCAAAATAACATTTTCCGAGATAGGGATACTCTGGATATTTCATCCTCTATGTTTCACCCTTTAGAGTTGGGTGACAGTAACGCCGATCTTCGAGGACCGGCTAGAGCCCAACCGGGACCCATATACCAAATTTCGTACCATTTGGGCCCTAGTTGTGTCCCGAAACTTTTCAGCCCGATCGGAATATACCCAGGGATGTTATGAATGAAAATGTGCACAAAAATAGGCACTTTTTGCGTTTTAGCAACATTTAGTAACATGAGCTTTTGAGGTATCGTTTTCCAAGTTTTTGGGGACGAGAAGACCGAATATGAAGTCGATTTTGACCAGACTGGAAAATCGAGGTTCTACCAAATGTTCAGCTCCCAAAATTGATTTTTTATGAGTCAAAAACCAGGGAAATCGTCTGAAATCACCATCAATTTGTATAATAACACTGGAAGTAGTATCAACACGTGGATTAAGACGATTAAATGACACTACCAATGATCAAAGATAAATTGAAAAAACCACAGTCATGCAGCATGGCTATAAGAGCGAATTTTCGAAGTTTTCGGCATCTTCCTCCTCCGCCTAAAATTTTCTGAAAATTAATTTTCGGCCGATGTTTTCCCAACTTGATACCATACAAAACTAAAACAGGAGTAGTTTTACGCAAAGTAAAATTTGGGGTGGAAGGAGGTGGAGGGGGAAATCAAAAATGTTTTGAATACCAGAAGAGTAGGTATTGGATACGTAACAAATTTTTTGTTCCATTTTTTGCCGAGTAACACCTCGGTTTTAAGATTTTCCAACGCTGAACACGATGGTGAAGTCAGAATGGCGATATCCCATTCCGTTATCAGATTAGAGCAGACGAACCAGGAAGAACATCTCAAGAAATAACCACGTTCCTTCATCTTCAAAGTGCTCCAGTTTGAGAATGGAATGAGGTATCGCAATTCTGATTTCACCATCGTGTTCAGCGCACAAAAACCTTTAAAATGAGGTGTCACTTGTCAGACTTTTTCATTTTGGGAATTTATGGGTAATTTCCCCCCCCTAAAACTCCCCAAAACTCCCCCTTAGAGTGACCCGATTCTGCCCATCTTCGAACTTAGCCTGTCGATTGCCAAGACAGATTTTTCGTGCAAATTTGAACATTTTATCTCAATTCTTTCGAGAGTTATCGTCTGGAATGACACATACATATATAAATATATAAATATATATATAAATATATATATAAATATATATATATATACATATAATTTTTGGTGTCTTTCGGCAGTGAATTCAGGATGGCCTGAAACGGATTTTGGTATAAAAATCTTTCGGAAATTCGAGTTTTAAAAATTTTGGACCGAGAACAATAGCTTCCTTTTCTTCGAAAATTCGCTAAAAAAGGAGCTTACCTAATTCGTGTTTTAGGGGCCAAAAATGGTGGAAACCATCAGAAATAGCAATTTCAATTATTTCACATGAAATAAACAATAAATGAACAGCCAAAATTTCTGTAGGTATGTCCAATAGAATAATAAACCCACGTGACAAGGACTTCGCAGCGTTTTTGGAATCTACGCACCTTGAAACGGAAAAGAAAAAATTTTGAGGGGGTGTTATAAAAATTTTTTGCTGAGCGAATACATAGGTGTATTATTCACAGAATAATAAACCAAAAGCCGCGGACAACGGACGGACGGAAATATTTTTATTCGATATTCGTATTCATCCCTTGAAACGCAAACCATGAAATTTTGTGGCGGGGGGGGGGGGGGGGGGTGAAAAACAAAAAATGTTCATGGTCGATTCCGAAGGTTATTATTAAAAATAATAAAATGAGTTCACCAGAGCGGAGTCCACGTGGCCCATGGATGCACCCCTCCCGGCGGCCTATCGGGGTCCACCAGCATGCTGGGACACAGTCATACTGGCCCGTTCTACCATGGATGGGGGGGTTAATATTTCTGATGTAGGTATTATTCTTCGACTAGCACGATCTGCCGGGTTGTGGAAGGTAGATAGGCACGTATTCTCAGCGGGCTATTGCTGGTCAGCAGCACATATTCGGTTTGCTTGAATCATCTTCCAGCCATGTCGTGATAAGATCACCCAATGCAGAGCCACCATCATATCTGCCCAAACTGACTGCTGGTATCTGGGGAAGAGGGGTGTCCTCTTACATGCTCCACAAATCAGGTTGTCAGCTCTGTGCCACATAATTCCAACCTGAGCAAAGACCTTGTTTTTACTGGGGGCAACTTTGGATTCGGCCATCACCAAATTCGCTCCTTGATTCACATATGGATGAAGGGCTTTACATAGGCTTTAAAATTGTTTCCCGTCTCAAGTCACTCCCAAATTCAAATTTGGTCCATTTATTTTGGGAGAAAATAATTTGGAAACTGAAATAGGTCTACATAATACATTCTCGAGTCACCATTCTATACCACATTAGGTGATTGCACACTATCAAATTTTGGAAATTTTAGGCATTTTATTGGTTTTTTAACCAAATGGTCGGCGACGAAGGATCTACCTACGAGCAAGCTGCGCACACGTCGCCCCTATTAAGCTTATTAAGTTAAGCCTTACTAGGCAAGCTAAAAGATGTTCACTCTATGCCAAATCGTGGCCCTCGCAACAAAGTTGAACAGCCCTTTTCAGGGCTGAAAAACGATCAAACAAGAAAATGAGGGCCTCGACGGTCCATTAGGGGCCTTGGAATGCTGGAGGTCTTTCAACCTCAAAACTCATTGAACTCCAAGTTAACATCCAACAACACGCTTCAGATGCTATTGGTATCATAGAAATGGGAGCCAGCACAGACAGTCTTCACAAATTCTAGACTGAAGGACTGCGTATTCCCTCAAACGCATGAAACAAGTTGCCTCTGGAATTATTGTGTGGGTCAGAAAAGAAATAACAGCAAAGTTCCGAGTGCTTCATGAAGTGAACCACACAAACAAGGTAGAAGCGATGGAGCTATTAATGAGTAAATCGGAAAAGAGGTACTGAAAAATCTTTGCTTACAACCCGCCAAACAATGACCCAGCGCTTGATATTCTAGAGGTCTCTGGAGGATTCTGGATGGGAAAACTCTGATAAGTGGAGATCTCAATTCTCCATCAGTGAGACGGGGGTATCCCAGGATAAAAGCAGCTAGGAGCAGAATTACAAGCCTTTCTGGAGCAATGCGCTCTTGCACTTGAAAGAGGAAAGGGATAAAGCGAGGCCACTTGCAGAGGTTATGGGTAGACTGAATGATTCCATAATACTCAGGCAGAAACAGACAGCTCTGACCAACGCCGCACTGGTGGCAAAAAAGGATCCATCTATTCCTTCTAGAATCTTAATTACAAACACGACGGGAAGAAAACCTACGATTTTATCAATACGCTCCTGAATAGGAAACCAACAACAGCATCCAATGAACCTCTTGTGATGGAAAATCGGTAAATTGTTGGGAACAGAAATAAAGCAAGAGTGTGGTGTCAAACCACTATGCAGCAGCAATAAAGCTAAAACACAGGAGGCTCTCTCGACCTACCTTGCATCGAGGCTACCTGACATCATATGACGAGGAATTTGCTTCAACACATAAAAACATGTCTTGGTTTGTATAGTGGTTTTGTCAAAACATCAGCAACTTGGTTTTCCGTCTCTCATCTTTTCCACTGAAATTTCCCCTTCGCCCAAAAGTTTCCACATAAAGAAATACTGGGTCTTGATGTGTTTGTCCGCCTGGGATTCGCGTTAGGCATAATATGGCTGCTTCGTTATTCACAAACAATTTTGGAAGACTCGTCAACTCCATGAAATCATCGAAAAGCCTCTTGAGCAAAATTATTTCACGCGCTCCTTCACTGGCAGCAACGATCTCGGCCTCAGTGGTTGAAATTACCACAGGGGTTTGGCTGAGCCGAGAAATCGCGCCTCCTGCGTATAAAGTTACAACATCTGAGGTAGAGCGTCCTGTAACTTCGTCTCCTCCGTGGTCAGCATCGCTGTAGCTGCATAGGACTCCTGCTGGGTTTGAAATTTTGTGATATGTAATACCCCAGTTGAGTGTGCCTTGGAGATGTCCAATATCGTGTTGACTTTAACCCAGTCTTTCGATGTTGGGTTTTCCAGAGTTCGATATGAAACTCCCACCGCATACGCGATGTCAGGACTCGTGCCCACCATGAGATACATTAGTACTCTGACAGCTTGCCTATAGGGAAACTCGAGATTGCTAGCATCCTCGCATAGATCATTCCCCTCTTTCACTATTGGTGTTGCCGCCAGTCTACACCTGCTCATCCCATATCTTTCAAGTATTTTCAAGGTGTAAGCTTTCTGACACAAATACTTTGATTTTCCTTCGCTCTTCTCAGTTTCCAATCCCAGAAAATATGAAGCTGATTTGGTCGTTATTTTGAATTTTCGCTTTAGTTTATCGAGGAAGTTTTTCAGTTCTTCTTTACTGGGGGAAGCTACTAGCCCGCCATCTACTTAGAGTGCGATTACGAGTTTGTCTGATCCTGACTTTCTTCACCCTCAAGTAACGACTGTTCACTAATTTTGACAATATTTATATGCTCCAGTGTTTATCATTTCAGCCCACAAGGCTTGAGGAAATCTCCCTTCACGTGCATGTATCAATCCTCTTGCCATTTCCACCACAGTTTGGTGCTCTCGTTCAACATATCCTGCCTGCTCGTGGATGTAAGGCATTGTGAGCATCTGTGTCATTCGTTGTTTAGTAAGAATTTCCTTCAATGACCTGCAGTCGAATTTTCTGCCATTATCACTCATCAGCTCTTTAGCTGTATAGGTAGCCCGTGGTTTTTACTCCTGCTAATAATTGAACTAGCTTTTTCTGATGTACATCCGACTTCTTCTTTAGGAAATAGATGAACCTGAACCTGGTGTGGTCGTCTTTAAATTGTGCAAGGTACCTATAGCCTGAAATTGAATTGCAGAATGGCCCACAAACATCTGTATGGTTTAACTGCCCTGGGCGCTTGGCACGTTCTCTGAAATCAATCATCATCAGCCTGGGCGCTTTTCCCTAGGCCCCTAGGCCCCTTCACTGTCGAGTTGGACCTTAATTCAGATTTCTTTTTCAAGTATTCCTTTCACGTGTCTCTTATCTTGATCTGATGTCCGAATCTCTCATGGTACAGCTGTAGTTCTTGGTGTGGATTTGCAGATATGGCGTTTACTTGAGGCCTGAAAGTTCTTACTTCCAGCTTGTAAAATCCACCTTTGATCTGTCTCTTCCCTACCACTTGAATCTGAGGTCTCTTCCCTATCTTTTGCGGTGTTTGTCATGCGTTGCGAGGGACGGAAAATCGGTTTTTCTGAATTCCTGGTACATGCCAGGACGTTTTACATGGTGATTCTCTCCCATGACCCTTTTACATTAGCTTCAACTTCGACATCTCCCATTCCTGTAGCATCTAATGCCTCCCCCCCATTCGCAGTAGATACGGTTTTTCGAGGACAAAATAGTATGAATTTAGAAAATAAGTCTTTGTTGGAAGTTACATGATTTGTTGAGACGTTGTCTGGACGTTGCCCACAAACCTGATCATCATGATTTTGGGGATGGTTTCTGATACTAAGACCAGGTGCCATGTTGGATTTCCATTCGGTTTGTTGCCCCCTTCTGACGGTTCTGGAGGTTTCTCTTCAGTTTTCCATTACGGCATTTTTTACCCAATGACCTGTTCGAAAACGATATTTACCTACATTTTTGCTGTTCCTTGTTGTATGCCTTTTGTGAATATTTTCCTTTTGACATTGCAAGTGACTCCCCATTTGAATTTGTCTTGCTAATGCGCGTTCATGTGCACGTAGCTGGTTTATTAAATTGTCTATATTTCTTTCGTTCTGGGTCATCAGCATCCAACTAGGCTTGAACGAAAAATATTCTTCTGCCAATGAACACAAAATTTTGCAAATATGAAATAGGTCAGGAAGATCGTAATTAGTGTCTTTGTCCCCTTCTGAATTTTTTTCTTCAAGGAATCCCAGAGATATTTGAGTTTTGACATGACCGCTGAAACGTCTTCATCCTCCTCTCTTGGGTACCTACCCGAAAACTGCATACCTAAATAGATTGTAAGCCTCAGCGATACCATCCTAAACGCGATGCAGTTCCAGCCATACGTCTCTAGCCGACTCCGATCTCATAATCTTTTGGAGATTCTCTTCCGTGAGATTGGTGGTATAAATATCATGGCTTGGCTGCCCAATGCATAATACTCTGCCAAGTCAAGCTCGTATGCAGCTTTAGCTTCCGCTGCTCCAGTATCTGCAAGTGGCTTCGCCTTAACTCGTCTGCCGTTTACGACGTCCACCGCGCCTGCAATTCCCCTCAACAAGCAGTCTTTTCAAACTTCCACGTACACCAGTTTTCACGACATTCAAGCAGTCCGACTTTTACTTTCGTAAAATCCACTCTCACAGACTTCATGATTAACTAATAACGTGAAATTTCGCCTGTGTTGTTACCTGGAATTAAATAGAAGCTGCTAACCTAATACGTTTTCTAACGTTCCAGGAAAAATTATAGCAAGTAGTCGCTTCAAACTATTTTTGGAAAACTTATAATTTCAGAAGAAAAAAGACTTGGTAGGTACCTTGAGTCTTGGAGAGGTACCTAACTACAGTAATAGTTTGTTGAAGAATCTCAACACAGCATAAGAATGTCTGGAGGAAACTTCTGTTGCGACATCAATTCAAGTATCTTGTCTGTACCTGGTGTACAAGATAAAACGAAACTTGTAAAACAAATCTAATTTCGGGGCATCAAATTTTATTTACAAAAGGAAATGTCAGTAGAGAAATCAGCTTTCAAGGTTAAAACGCTTCAACGCCAGATATTCAACATCTTATGGTAGGTACCTATCAGTTTTACTGAATTGGTGCCACTCATTTTGTAATTCTGTGGGGACCATACGCGCGAGCGCAAACGTGTGAACACACACACGCGCACCCAACTACCACCACCGCTAAATCGATACACATTAGAGTTCTACCCTTCCTTCTTGCACAGCCGCCTACCATTCGCCATGGTTGGTAATCCCTTTTACATCTTTGCTCTATTCACTCTCAGCCTTCAGCAATTTTTACCATTATTTTCAACTTGATGTGGTCAACTTCTTATTTCATTCTTTTGTTCATCAATTTGTTTAATTTATAATCTAATAATTCACTAATAATAACAAACCGTGCTATGTCCAAAAGACAACCTTTCCAAAAACGGCCTCGCTTGAAAATCGGTAAATAAAAATCATTACCTACGGAACCTGCCAATCTACCTAAATTTTAACACAGCATGTTAAATGATTAATATGTGGATTCACATGAAAAGGACTCAAAAATGTTGCCAAATATTCTTAATTTCTAACGAATGAATGATTTTGAAGAAGGGAGTTTTTAGAATACAAAAGGGGGGGGCCAAATTTTAGTATAGTAGTTAAAAAAAATTGCTAAAATCGGCAAATATTGCATTGTTGTATCGGCAGATTACTGTCTTATTCACTTGATGACTTCTACAGTTACTAGTACCGAAATTCAGTTCCTATGTTTATATTTCAAGACTTCACCTGTTGTCCAGAAACTCCTGCATTCTCAATTTTGTCTTCAAACGATATATTTCGCTAATTAGTTCATTTTCACAATCTTCATTTTTGTCTATTAATTCTACTACCTACTCTACAACTAATATTCTTAAGTGGTTATGGGCCCAGATACAGATAGGCAAAATTTTGAATCCTGAAAAAGGGATGAATCAATGAATATTGAGAAGTTGAGAGGAGAAGAAAACTGGCCAACTTGGAAATTCCAGATCAAAACCATTCTTGAAGCACAAGAGCTACTCGGAATTGCAAATGGCGATTCAGCAAGACCCACCTTGGCTGACGGAGCACGAGATGTTGAACAGCAGCAACTCGAGGCAGGTAAAAATCGGATGCCCGGAAAATTTTCTTCACATCCATAAATGAGAAAAATCTCGTTCTCATCATGAACTACGAAACAGCTGAGGACATCTGGGACAAACTAGCCATCATATTTGAATAATACGGCCTCCCCAGACGGTTGTTTCTTGTTTCCGATAGGTAACTATTGTTTTACCTGTGCTGTTTGGTGTCCGACTTTTTCCTCAAATTCCTTACCCCTAGTTCTAGAGTCCTGCTCCCATCATATTTTCGGTGATAACATTCAGACTTATGTGCACATCAATAAGCAAAGTGAGTTCTGAATTGGTTCCAAGCAACAGTTTGTTATGACATTAGCCTCCTCTCTCAACGGCTTTAGCGAATGGAGTTCCATTTACTAATAGGGTGAAAAATGTACTTTTCTTGGACTGATAACTGTCATGGGAACATATATATCTGTAGGCAAATTTACGGCTTGCTTAACTAAGGCGAGTAGTCAAATTTACTGCCGATAACCTAAAATGCAAACTTGCCCTCGCGAGTGTAACCCCTCGTTTGCTATATATTCATATCTTTTAACCTACTTCTTATCTTCCGCTCTGCAAAGAAAACTCCTTCTAGCTTATAACGCCGGCTCGCGATACGTTCATAATTTCATACCTCGACGGCAATGTAGCTACCAATTGTAGCTAATTAATGTTTATATATTTTTTTGTAGTTGTATTTTTGTCGTTCGCCTGTTGTTAACTTAGTATAGGTATACTTAGTTACTGATTAAGTCATTCGAGTGAGCAATTATGGAGTTCTATCTAGAGCTCAATAAATAGACAGGTAGGTACTTATTATTGTTAATTTGATCCACCTTTCTGTTATAAGAAAATTTCGTCTCAGCCTTCCTTTTAGCAAAGTTTCTGCCGAAATACAATTCTTGCCTAACTGGTAAGTATTACGCAATAGACAGTATGGAAAATCGGCGCTGGTTCCGAATTTACTTGGCTGTTGTTCCTAAATTATAATGAATCTTATCAATCCTACTATCATCAATAGTTATTGGCGCTCAAATAATCCTCAGCAATGTTCTATTGTACTAAACATCGTTTGAATGGCTGCTAAAGGCATAAAATTCGGAGAAAAAAAGTTACGTAAACCCCAGTTATGGGGGTTTTCAAGAAAACAGGTCTAGTAAATTATTTCGTGTAGAAAAACGCTGCAAAGTCCTGGTCACATGGGTTTATTATTATATTGGATATACCTAAAGAAATGATGGCTGTTCATTAATTTTTTCTTTCATGTGCAAAAATTTAAATAGGTATTTTTGATGGTTTCCATCAATTTTGGCCCCAAAAACACGAATTAGGCTCCTATTTTTGACAAATTATCGATGATTCATAGTGCAATTTAATTGTCTTGATCCACCTGTTAATACTACTTCTAGTGTTATTATACAAATTTGGTGATTTAACACAATCTAGAAATTGTTACTATACAAATTTATGGTGATTACCCAGGTTTTTGAGCCATAAAAAATGAATGTTGGTAGCTGAACCTTCGTTACAACCTCAATTCTTCACTCTTTGGTCAAAATCAACTTCATGTTTGGTCTTCTCGTCCTAAAAAACATGGAAAACGATAGATCACAAGCTCATGTCCATTAAAACCTCAAAAAACCTCGATATTTTACACCCATTTTCCCCCATAACACCCCTCGGTCTATTCCGATCGGGAGGCCGAGCTTCGGAGCGCAACTAAGACCCAAATAATGTGTTCAAAAATTTGAACCTAAACTGTGTGCGGATGAAGGATGATTTTAGACTAATATTTAACATACCTCAATTTGAGGGTGAGACTTCGGTAGAACCTCAGTTTTTCCACTTTTTTTCAAAAATGACTTCATATTCGGTCTCCTCGTCCTAGAAAACATGGAAAATGATGCCTCACAAGCTCATGTTACAAAACACCAAAAAACACTATTTTTACACCCATTTTTCGCCCATAACACCCTGGGGTATATTCTGATCGGGCTTCAAAGTTTCGGGACGAAACTAGGGCCCAAATGGAGCCTGTGTGCGTAGGAACGAAATTTTTAGACCGAAAATGAAGTAGATATGGATGATACGGCGGAGGCGTACGGCGGACGGACATTGCATATTTGAAAGCTACGCACGTTGAAACGTAAAAGAAAAGAGTTTGAGGGAGTGTTATAATGAATTTTTGCTGAACGAATCCACAGGTGTATTATTCACAGAATAATAAACCAAAATGTTGTAAAAATGGGGGGTTTCGAGGTTTTTTTTGAGGTTTTAGTGAACGTGAGCTTGTGAGGAATCGTTTTCCATGTTTTTTAGGGTGAGAAGACCGAATATGAAGTTGATTTGACCAAATAGCGAATAATTGAGGTTGCAACGAAGTTTCAATTACAAAAATTGTTTTAAAATGAAACTGTCTGAAATCACAATAATTTTGTATAATAAAACTAGAAGTAGTTTCAACAGGTAAATCAAGACTATTATCTGGTACTACCATGATCAGAGGTAATTTGTAAAAAAGCACACAAAAAACGGTGCCCAATTCGTCGTTCTCGGGGCCAAAATTGGTGGCAACCATCGAAAATAGCTATTTCAATTACTGCACAAGAAAGAAACAATAAATGAACAGCCAACATTTCTATAGGTATGTCCAATAGAATAATAAACCCATGTGACAAGGGCTTTGCAGCGTTTTGGAATCTACTCACCGTGAAACGTGAAAGAAAACATTTATCATTCACAGAATAATAAACCAAAACTAACGGAACTCATGATTTCCCCAATAGGATTTCCCAACTGACATCAAATTTGGACCAATCAAAGGTCATGGATGTCATCGAGTCGAAATTATTACGCAAATTTGCTAGCCATAAACTATTTTTCACCCGAAATTTGTCAACGGACTCTCATTTTCTAACTGAACTCAATTTGGCCATTGTAGTGGATTTGCCAAATAACACATTTTCCAGCTGGCTTGAATTTTATGCGAAATGAACTCAGATGTTTCTCCAGGCTTAGAGAGGGATGCTGCAACCCCCCTCCCACCACCTCCACAATCCCCCCCTTGGGATTGGCCTTGTGTCAAATATTACTAAAAATCATCAAACAAATCAAAAATCACGTAGTATCTCAACTATAAATTCATACAAAATGTTACAGAAAATTGCCAAAAATATTCAACACTATTCCAGTCATGCAGCTTTATGAGCGAAGTAACATGTAACTACCTACCTAGTTAAACTTTATTCAACTATTTTTTATGGTCTTGTTCACCCTTTTGTCCTTATTATTCAAAATGTTTCACCACCTTCCCTACTTTTGTAAATTCGATTACCTATAAATTTTCAATTAAAAATTACCCAATATGTTGATATATTGGGTTATTTTTAATTTAATATGTAACAGGTAATGTAACAGTTTCCATCATTTTATCGGAACAGTATTATTTTTGTGGCTACCGAAATTGTCTATTTTCTGTCTCCAATCTCAATCTTATATATAATTTCTGATGAATTTGAAAAAGTTTCGAATAACCATTCTATTCAACTGTGGTAATTTTATATCAAATTTGGTGGACGTTCCCACTTGTACCTAACCTATTTTTAGCGATTTTTGACTCCACGAGAAACCAAGTTCGACCCACTATTATTTTTTTTAGAAATTGCTCGTCCTAGTACTAACTCATCTCTTTGGTTGCCATTACAAATAAATTGGCGTAATTTGGAATTTTTAAAATTCGCGCGTTTGTTTGGTTGATTTTTTATGTGTGTAATGAGGAACTTGCACCCATCTGAAATTCTGTATCATTCATACAGAATTCCACCTACGGTTCACGAAAATGTGATCAAATATGGATAAAAATGTTGTAGTAATAATTAAAATCTAATTTGAAAATCGGGAGAAGGGGAATCTGCGCGAAACGCTCTGTGATTGGTTGACGAGCGTGTGACGTCACAGTTGTCAAATCCCCGGGGGACAAGGCGATTCCCATCAAGTAACAACTATGTTCATGTAACAAGTTTCGTTTTCGTTTTTCCGCGATGCTTCAACATATTTTACACAATGGAAGTGACAACAACGCATTACCAATACCATACTGTATAACAAAAAGAAAATACCTCGAAGAAGAAGAAGAATAGAACTAACAACCAAACAAAATAAAAGTTGGACGGATTTTGGATGCAGAAATCAAAGAGATCGCGGCGCTATTCCGTCATATTTTGTTGTTTTCCAAAATAATATCGTAAACATATTGTGCTGTGCCAAACTGTGCCAGCTCAACTGCTAAATCACCCGAAAACTGGTTCACTGCTGTGCCAACTGACCAAAAAACCCGGAAAAAGTGGTTCGACCTGATAAGGAGAAAATGCCATAATATCACTCACCAGTAAATGTATGCAAGTTTGCAGAGGTCATCTTAATGTAAGTAGGTATGAATATTTACTAATGTAGGTACCTGGCGATGATTTCTGGTAGGATAAAATTTATCGTCAGTTTTGCTTCATTCCCACGTACCTACCAAAGGTAGAAACCTGTGGTATGCAAAAAGTCAAAAAATGTTATCCTCCAAAATCACTGACTAAGCATCCTTTAGGTTTACTGTAGTTATTACATTCTATAAACGAAGCTTTTCCCGCCTATAAGCACTAAGAAAAAACGCTGCAAAGTCCTTGTCACATGGGTTTATCATTCCATTGGACATACCTACAGATATGTTGGCTGTTAATTTATTGTTTCTTTCATGTAAAATAATTGAAATAGCTATTTCTCATGTTTTCCACCAATTTTGGCCCCTAAAACACGAATTAGGTAGGCTTATTTTTTTTTTTCAAATTATCTTTGAATATTGATAGTGCCATTTAATCGTCTTGATCCACGTGTCGACACTTTTTCTAGTGTTACTATACAAACTGATGGTGATTTCGGACGATTTCCCAGGTTTTTGACTCATAAAAAATCAATTTTGAGAGCTGAACATTTGGTAGAACCTCAATTTTCTACTCTTTGGTCAAAATCGACTTCATATTCGATCTTCTCGTCCCCAAAAACATGGGAAACGATTCCTCAAAAGCTCATGCTACTAACATGATACTAGAGCACAAAAATTACCTATTGGTTTATTATTCTGTGAATAATTTCAAAATTCAAAATTTTTTCTTTTCCGCTTCAAGGTGCGTAGATTCCAAAAATGCAATGCCCGTCCGCCGTCCGCCGTACGCCGTATCACGTGTACCGGCTTCATTTTCGGTCTAAAAAATTCGTTCATTTGCACACATGCTCCATTTGGGCCCTAGTTGTGTCCCGAAACTTTGCAGCCCGATCGGAATATACCCAGGGGTGTTACGAGTGAAAATGTGTATAAAAATAGGTACTTTCTGTGTTTTAGTAACATGTTAGTAACATGAGATTTTGAGATAAATATCTTCTTCCATGTTTTTGGGGACGAGAAGACCGAATATGAAGTCGATTTTGACCAAAGACTGGAAAATTGAGTTATACCAATTGTTCAGCTCCCAAAATTGATTTTTTATTAGTGAAAAACCTGATAAATCGTCTGAAATTAACATAAATTTGTATAATAACACTGGAAAAAGTGTCAAAACGTGGATCAAGACGATTAAATGGCACTACCAATGGTCTAAGATCGTTGAAAAAAAAGGCGTACTTACCTGATTTGTGTTTTAGGGGCCAAAATAGCTATTTCGATTATTATGCATGAAAGAAACAATTAATGAACAGCCAACATTTCTATAGGTATGCCCAATAGAATAATATACCCATGTGACAAGGACTTTGCAGCTTTTTGGTTTATTATTCTGTGAATAATACACTTATGTAATCGCTCAGGAAAAATTTTTATAGCACCCCCTTAAAATTTGTTCTTTTACGTTTCAAGGTGCATAGATTCCAAAAATGCAATGTCCGTCCGCCGTCCACCGTACGCCGTACGCCGTTTTTCATACACATTTTCACTCATAACACCCCTGGGTATATTCCGATCAGGCCGCAAAGTTTCGGGACACAACTAGGGCCCAAATGGAGCATGTGTGCGAAAGAACGAATTTTTTAGGCCTAAAATGAAGCCGGTACACGTGATACGGCGTACGGCGGACGGCGGATGGCCATTGCATTTTTGGAATCTACGCACCTTGAAACGGAAAAGAAAAAATTTTGAGGGGGTGTTATAAAAATTTTTTGCTGAGCGAATACATAGGTGTATTATTCACAGAATAATAAACCAAAAGTGGTGAGGGAAGGACGGAGACCATAACTGATGGTCGTCCATCCGTAGACGTTCCTTCAAAAATGACCATCCTTGGCCGGCATTTTGACCATCCATAGCGACCCGTGACCATCAGTGAAGGTGATGGTTTAACGGGACGCCGCCGGCATTCACGGAGGCGCCTGTGGTGTCCGTGAGGCGATGACGTTCCGTAGCGTTCCGTGCGCCCCAGTGAACACGACGGATGTGCTCCGTGGTGGGTTCCGTAACGAACAACCGTCTGTCAGGATCACGGAGCCACTCATCTGACGGAGCGTCGTAGTTCCATAAACCAAAGGTTATGACAAAGGACGGGTATGAGGAGCGTCCGTTGTTTGTTCGTCGTCCGTAGTGAGTCCATAGGATGTTGTTGTCATAACGGATGATGGAGGGGGGGGGGGGAGTATAAAGGTGGCTTCCGTCGTTGGAACGTCGTCCATAATCCGTCCGTGGTGAATCGTTGTCATTGTGGAGGGGTGTAATTGTGGCTTCCGTCGTTGAATGTCGTCCGTAGTGTGCCCGTGGTTGACCGTTGTGCCCGTGCTTCCGTTGTGAGAACACCGTTCGTACAGTGTCCATAGAAGGCGCATCTTCACGGACGGGCGTGAAGGTGTCTCCCGTCAAAGGAACGTCGTCCATAGCGCGTCCGTGGTTGACCGCCGTTATAATGGAGGGGTATAAATGTGGCTCCGGCCGTAGGAAAGTCGTCCGTAGTGTGTCCACTCTCTGTCATTACAGAGGGCGTAAAGAAGGTGTCTTCCTTCATATGGAAACTTCAGTAAATAAGGGTTTTTTTTTCAGGAAAAAAATGTAGAACACGGTTTCTCAGCAGTTCCAAATGAAAGAAGACTAAATTTCCTTCAAAATTCGTGTATACTTTTAAGTTTGGGCAATCCATAAAGCCGCAAGCGCGTTTTGAAAATAGGCGGATTTTTGGTTTATTACTTTCAGTAATGAACCTTCGGAATCGAGCGTGAATAAAAACTAACCCCCCCCACCCCCTCAAAATTTGGTGGTTTCCGTTTCAAGGTAAGTACAATCCGAAAATGGAATAAAAACGCTGCAAATTATTACACAACGGTTTATTATTTACCTTCATATTCTGCGTAGATGAGTGTTTAGTGTGGTCAATACCTCCTCTCATGCTCACCCCAGGACTCCCCTAAATCGAGTACTGGAGCCAGCCCGGGGATTACAGTTTCATGAAAATGCGCAGGATTAATTCAATAATTAATTATTTGTTTTATTCATGAAGCGTAACGTTTATTTAAGTTACAAAAATACCTAAATCCAAAAGAGCCATCATTCATCAAATGAAATAATATCACAGAACAACCAACTCGACTTCATACAGCCATCCGTGGCTATAATCAGGTGATCCCTAGCAATTCCCAATAACCTCTATATGGGGCCTCAATCGGTGGCCATGTTTTATGGCCCTGGAAATTTCAACCCCTATTTTTCACCCACTAAAGTTGACTGCCAGTAACGCCGAGCTTCATGGACCAACTAGACCCCGAATGAGACTCAGTGAGGTTCATGGTCGATTGCACCGTCCATGTCCACGGCGCATTTGCAACATTATTATAGTCAAAGAGAAAACGTTTTGGTAAGCTATTAGTAAGTACAATGATCTGTACTATGCTCAGGAAGGAGTTCACAACCTTTATAATTTATCAGAATGTCGGAAATTGGCTAAATTTGACGAAATGGTCACCAACGACCATCCGTGACGTTCAGTAGCGTCCCCTGACCTTCCGTTGCGACTCGTGACCCCTAACATATAGGACCACAAAATTTGCTTTCAATTTGATGGTACGCCTACCGTGAGGCTTCCTCAATCCTTTACCACCTTTTCCAGACTACAGGCATCAAGTTTTCATGAACCCAACTGTTCCGGCTCCTAATAAATCTGTGGAGACACCCAATTAAAAACCTTTTCCCCGTACTTTCTTCCTCCTCACTAGTCTGTGGTAACGTACTTTAATAATAGTAATGACGATGACTTTACTGTGGGTTCAGGAAGGAGTTCACAACCTGTAAAATGTACGTGCACTTGTACATTATTACGTTTCTTTGAGGTTGGTGGTTTCCTTTACAAGAACGGAGCGTCGAAGGGTGCGTCCAGTGTCCCTAGCGTCAACGGAGAAGCACCCAGCAGGCTTGGCGGTGGGGGAAAGTATAAGTATTCCTTCAGCTCCGTCCGCCTACCACTTACCGTTTACATCTCGACTCCGAAGTTCCCTTCCTTTGCTTTTTGTCGTATCAGTGACAGTTCCTTATTATAGGGATTTGGCTCCCTTCGTATATTTTCGCAAACTTTCCCTCTGCGGTCCAAGATGTCGATTTCCAGCCGTCCGCTTGTGAATGAAGGCGATTTACCAGAACTAGCTCGAGTTCGGGCCCAGCTGTAATCGTGGAAGCTCTCAGGCCCACTTTCACCAAAAATTTGAAACGAGTTTAAACCCGGAAGAGGTTGTAAATTAACGAAGTTTAGCGCCCACTGCCTTTCACCAGAGTTCTGTGCGAGTTTAAACTCCCACCGAGGCGGCTTGAGTTTAAACGTCCGAAATCTGGCAAGTTAACGTCGCTAATCTTCGTTAGCCTTGAGATGCCAATATGGCCGCCTAGCTTACAGCTGATTTTCGGTTTTGTTGTTATATGGTTGTGAAATGAATCAACTTGAGTTGGAATTGTATTGGTATTTACTCTATACTATGGCCCACTTTCACCAGAAAATTATTTAACGGAGTTTAGCCAAACTCCTTTAAAGTTAACGTCGAGGTTTAAACCTGGAAAGGCAGCTGGCGTCTTTCACCAACCCAAATGTCGTTTAAACCCAGTTTGAAATAACGGAGTTTGCCTGACAGAGTTTAGTTTAAAATGTCCAAGCAAAAGTTGGACAATATGACGCGCCGGGACTACAAACTCGTCAAAACAACAACAACCACCACTCAGCTGATGTCGATTCCCGCTTCCATTGTTCCGCTGTAATAATAAACTGTAAATTGCCAAAGTGATTTCTGATTTACGACGACTCCAGTCACGAGGTAAGGTACCTACCTATAATATCGTTGTGGAATACATAGTATAGAGTAAATACCAACACAATGCCAACTCGCGTTAATTCATTCACGACCGCATAACAACAAAACTGAAAATCAGCTGTAAGCTAGGCGACCATATTGGGATCTCAAGGCTAACGGAGATTAGCGAAGTTAACTTGCCGGATTTCGGGCGTTTAAACTCGAGCCGCCTCAGTGGGAGTTTTAACTCGCACAGAGCTCTGGTGAAAGGCAGTGGGCGCTAAACTTCGTTAATTTGCAACCTCTTCCGGGTTTAAACTCGTTTCAAATTTTTGGTGAAAGTGGGCCTATGTATTCCACAACGATATTATAGGTACCTTACCTCGTGACTGGAGTCGTTGTAAATCAGAAATCACTTTGGCAATTTACAGTTTATTATTACAGCGGAACAATGGAAGTGGGAATCGACATCAGCTGAGTGGTGGTTGTTGTTGTTTTGACGAGTTTATAGTCCCGGCGCGTCATATTGTCCAGCTTTTGCTTGGACATTTTAAACTAAACTCCGTCGGGCAAACTCCGTTATTTCAAACTGGGTTTAACCGACATTTGGGTTGGTGAAAGACGCCAGCTGCCTTTCCAGGTTTAAACCTCGACGTTAACTTTTACGGAGTTTGGCTAAACTCCGTTAAATAATTTTCTGGTGAAAGTGGGCCTCAGAAGTTGGTATGGAAGAGATGATGGGTGAGTACACTCATTTTTTCTTCTTCTAACTTTCGAATCGTTTCATTTGCAGAAACAATATGGAATATACTTATATCGTAATTCAATTTATTATATTCCTTCCATTGAAAATGTTCCCTTTTTTTCTGCCAAACGCAGTGAAGCTGTGCTTTTACTCGACAATAGGTCTTGAAAATTCCTAATGAGTGAACTGTTTTTGCGGCAGCGCTTTTATGTGCACTTTTATGTTCGCCCAAGAGTCTCTTCAAGAAGAATTTCGGGCTCTGGATAAGGGAGCGCGAGAGTCCATCAGTAATCGCAACCCCTGCACGAGCTGAAAAAGCGGCTTTGGCAGCAGCCGGGTTCCTTTCGAACTGAGATATTTCGACCATGTAAGTACATATGCTTATTATTACTACTTAACTGATGTTACGTACTTCGCGTTTATTATAGGTTTTAATGGTATTAGCAGTCCAAATTTCATAGCACTGCCATGTGTCCCTGTGAAGCCGTCTTATTTCAACACAGTTCAACATTTTTCACAGTTCACAATTCTCCCTTCAAACTAATAAGAGTCTTCCGTGGCCTTCCGTAGAAATGTCCTTAGTAAACTGTCCGTTTTCTGGGTAGGTGCAGCAGGCCGCAAAGCGACTCCCTTTTTTTAGGGAATACTCGTTTGTTTCTGAGGCATTCCTTTTTTATTCCTTATTGTGAAAGCTGCTCCTTTTCCCCTTTACCTTTTTTTCACTTGTCAATGTAAGTAATCAAAATTTAATAAAATATAGCCCAAAACGCTTCTCTTTAAATTTCAAAAATTTTCTGGCCCACAACACTTCACCCCCCCCACCACCATGATTATTATTGTAAAAAAATAAATATTTATTGAAAAAAAAATGAAACATGTATGTTGTACAATGTTTACAGTCAAAATAATTTCAACTTAAGCAAGCCCTACTGCTGACAATGAGTTCAATCAGTCAAAACACAATTCATGTCTCTCTCATAAATTGTATAAAAAAAAAAAAAATAAATAAAATAAAATAGAAACAAAATAAAAATAGAATAAGATAAAATAAAATAAATGAAAAAATAAAATAAAATAAAGTAAACCTCAGCAATCTATTTGTATTCTGATGTTGTTGATTTCTTCAACACAAGGGGCAGGTGATTTTTACTATGACAAAAATTTCCTGATTCAGGAAGGAATGTGTGGCCTGCAACCTCCCTGTTGACGTTCCTTGGATTCTTTGTTTATATCATTTGTCGGCCGTAGTACCTAATTTTGTGATGGTGAGGTCGGGATTCGGCCAGGGAACCCTTCGCCGGCTGTTCCCTGGCGGAATCCCGACCAAACCCTCGCTGGGTTTTTTAAGGGGCACTGACACCGTTGTTGAATAATTGTTTGGTTTGTTGCAGTCCACGTAGCGAGCCAAGCAGACATCATAACCAACGTTAGGCACTAGCAGAGAGGAATTGCTCAGCCACAACAACCAGGTCTACAGGATCTTGCAAAAAACAACCTGTCCGAGGTGGTGAAGAGAGCTCTCCCAGGGACCAACGATAAGAGTGATGAGGACGCGCAAGGCAACGACCAAGTGGCATCAGGACCTGCCTCTCTTGGGAAGTCGGAATCCAAAGAATTGGCCAAGCAGTGGCTGAAGCAAAAACGCTGCAAAGTCCTTGTCACATGGGTTTATTATTCTATTGGACATACCTACAGAAATGCTGGCTATTCATTTAATGTTTCTTTCATGTAACATAATTGAAATAGCTATTTCTGATGGTTTCCACCAATTTTTGCCCGCAAAACTGGAATTAGGTACGCTCTTTTTTTTCCAAATTATCTTTGATCACTGGTAGTGCCATTTAATCGTCTAGATCCACGTATTGACACTTTTCCTGGTGTTATTCTACAAATTGATGGTGATTTCAGACGATTTCGCAGGTTTTTGACTCATAAAAAATCAATTTTGGGAGCTGAACATCTGGTACAACCTCAATTTTCCACTCCTTGGTCAAAATCGACTTCATATTCGGTCTTCTCGTCCCCGAAAACATGGAAAACGATACCTCAAAAGCTCATTTTACTAACATGTTACTAAAACACAAAAAGTACCTATTTGTATACACATTTTCACTCATAACACCCCTGGGTATATTCCGATCGGGCTGAAAAGTTTCGGGACACAACTAGGGCCCAAATGGAGCATGTGTGCGAAAGAACGATTTTTATAGACCGAAAATGAAGCCTGTACACGCGATACGGCGTACGGCGGACGGCGTACCGCGGGCGGCACCTTGAAACGGAAAAAAAAAATTTTTTGAGGGGGTGTTATAAAAATTTTTTGGTGACCGAATACATAGATGTATTATTCACATAATAATAAACCAAAAACGCTGCAAAGTCCTTGTCACATGGGTTTATTATTCTATTGGACATACCTACAGAAATGTTGGCTGTTCATTTAGTGTTTCTTTCATGCGTAATAATCGAAATAGCTATTTCTGATGGTTTCCATTAATATATTGGCCCCTAAAACACAAATTAGGTACGCTTTTTTTCTTCTTTTTTAACTATCTTTGATCATCGGTAGTGCCATTTAATCGTCTTGATCCACGTGTTAAAACTTTTTCTAGTGTTATTATACAAACTGATGATGATTTCAGACGATTTCCCAGGTTTTTCACTCATAAAAAATCAATTTTGGGAGCTGAACATTTGGTAGAACTCAATTTTCCACTCTTTGGTCAAAATCGACTTCATATTCGGTCTTCTCGTCCCCGAAAACATGGAAAACGATACCTCAAAAGCTCATTTTACTAACATGTTACTAAAACACAAAAAGTACCTATTTTTACACATATTTTCACTCATAACACCCCTGGGTATATTCCGATCGGGCTGAAAAGTTTCGGGACACAACTAGGGCCCAAATGGAGCATGTGTGCGAAAGAACGATTTTTATAGACCGAAAATGAAGCCTGTACACGCGACACGGCGTACGGCGGACGGCGTACCGCGGGCGGCACCTTGAAACGGAAAAAATTTTTTTTTTGAGGGGGTGTTATAAAAATTTTTTGGTGACCGAATACATAGATGTATTATTCACATAATAATAAACCAAAAACGCTGCAAAGTCCTTGTCACATGGGTTTATTATTCTATTGGACATACCTACAGAAATGTTGGCTGTTCATTTACTGTTTCTTTCATGCGTAATAATCGAAATAGCTATTTCTGATGGTTTCCATTAATATATTGGCCCCTAAAACACAAATTAGGTACGCTTTTTTTCTTCTTTTTTAACTATCTTTGATCATCGGTAGTGCCATTTAATCGTCTTGATCCACGTGTTAAAACTTTTTCTAGTGTTATTATACAAACTGATGATGATTTCAGACGATTTCCCAGGTTTTTCACTCATAAAAAATCAATTTTGGGAGCTGAACATTTGGTAGAACTCAATTTTCCACTCTTTGGTCAAAATCGACTTCATATTCGGTCTTCTCGTCCCCAAAATCATGGAAAAAGATATCTCAGAAGCTCATGTCGCTAAAACGCAAAAAGTACCTATTTTTACACACATTTTCAAAACTAGGGCCCAAATGGAGCATGTGTGCGAAAGAACGAATTTTTTAGACCGAAAATGAGGCCGGTACACGTGATACGGCGGACGGTTACAGCGTACGGCGGACGGCGGACGGACATTGCATTTCTGGAATCTACGCACCTTGAAACGGAAAAGAAAAAATTTTGAGGGGGTGTTAAAAAAATTTTTTGCTGAGCGAATACATAGGTGTATTATTCACAGACTAATAAACCAAAAACTACAGGATAAAAATAGAAATAGTATTTCTATTTTTATCCTGTACTTTTTTGCTATGGATTTCCACTACTCTGCCGCAAGTGATTTAACCCACCACGTTATATGTGGGTGAAGCATATCGTTGGATCGGCTGATGCTCAGGGGAAGCACATCGACGACGATTGGTCGCTGACCCCTACCGACTACGAGATGAGTGACTGGTAATAATATTACGTCTGAACTTACAGAATTTATCGAGCACACAAGGGAAAGAGAGTTATGCAATGTCGCGGCAAATTTAGTCATCCCCTGCGTTCCTTATTATGAGTCTAGAAACGTAGGTATAGAAAATGACGAATGGCTGAGTTTTCACTTTGTACTTCGTACATTAAAACCAATTTATTTGCTGAGAAACTTGTTCTACTGGCTTCTTGCTATGTATTTTTTTTAACTGTATTCAAAGGTAATAGGGAACGAGAACCTTCTGGTGAATATAGTAATAGAATTTTGGTGAATCACGTACAGTCAAACCTCGCTAGGTCAACACTGGTAAGTAGAATCAATAGATAAGTCGAACATAAATAACTTGAATTTCTGGTCCCAACTTCACTAAATACATACCTTGAATTTCACCTCAGTAAGTCTAGCAGTTTCGCCTGGTCCCTGGGTATTCGGCTTATCGAGGTTCTACTATAATATCATTTCACTTCATACTTTGTGACTGATGAATCATGTTTGTAACATGCACTTTTCAGTGAAACGTGTTTTGATAGTAGTTGAAATCCTTATGCAACGTTCGTTAGACGTAGCGGAATTATTGTGATAATTGTGGGTAACTGTCTGAAATCACCGTAAAGTAGTACAATAACACAAGTAGTATTAACAGGTGAATCATCACAAATCAATAACGAGAGATAATTTGTAAAAAAAAAAAAAGGAGCCTAATTTGTGTTTTTGAGAAACAATAAATGAACAGCCAACATTTCTGTAGGTATGTCCAATATACTAATAAACCCGTGTGACAAGGATGCAGCGTTTTTCACTTTTTACTTCGCTGTGCCATATTACGCGGAAGACTACAAGACGCAATTGTCTCGTCTCGGCCCTGCTGAAATGTAATCAACTACTCGCCCCATCGAAGTAGCTCGGCCCAGTACTCGAGGGACTACTCGGCCGAGCTACTCGGTAGGTGTAATTAGGCCGACCGAGAGACGCGTACTTCCTTTACCGCTCCGCGAGGTCGGTTAGTGGAGCCGTTGAGGCGACGTCATCCTCAGTTGCTCGTCCGTAAAGGGTTCTCGGTAGATGGTTACGGACCCTTTACGGACGATGACGGAGGAGGATGACTGAGAGACGTGCGCTGACCCGACGTCTCCGTTAACCGGTTGACTGAGTGGCGAATATAGTACACGTCTCCGCCGTGTGCACGTACACGACGTGTGTCTACCTAGGCATCCTCAACGGAAAGGCAATGGAGGGTTGTGCTTCGTTATCCTGTCCGTTAACCATCCGCCATGATTCCCTCGACCATCAGTCAAATATGTTACGGAATAATCAAGGATCATTGAAGGAAAGGCACGGAAGCATTAAGGACAGTGAAGGGTCGGCTACAGAAAATCCACGGAAGAATCAGCGGTAAGTCACTGAAGGTGTGAATGAAGGGCAAGGTCAGTGAAGGGTGGGCTAGAGAAGATCTAGGGAGAGTCCACGAGTCTAGGGAGTTCAGGGGAAAATCATGGATGGGCTACGGGGAAGGCCAAGGAGTGTTACGAGGTAGTCAAAGGTGGGGCTATGACGATCTGTACAAAGTCACGGTACAACCACGGGCGTGCGACGGAACGTTGAAGGATTAAAAACGGAAATCACTGCACATTTACGGGGATTTTCGGGGTGCTTCCGTGAAAATGACCATCCGTTGATTTTGCCTAAATAGTACACCGCGGAAACCACGGGTCTTCCCGTTGACGATCCTTCAACAATATAGAGGTTACGGATAAATATATAGAGTGCATCCGTGACCGCATAATATTTACGGATGCACCACATCTGAGGGTGATTCCGTGAAAAAGTGCATCCGTGAACTATCATTTAGCGCCAATCTACGGGGGCGCCTATGTTGATTTTTACGCAAAACACCCCCTTTTGGTTTATTATTCTGTGAATAATACACCTGTGTAATCGCTCAGCAAAAATTTTTTATAACACCCCCTCAAAATTTTTTTCTTTTCCGTTTCAAGGTGCGTAGTTTCCAAATAAACCAAAATGCAATGTCCGTCCGCTGTCCGCCGAGTCACGTATGCCGGCTTCATTTTCGGTCTAAAAAATTCGTTCTTTCGCACACATGCTCCATTTGGGCCCTAGTTGTGCCCCGAAACTTTGCAGCCCGATCAGAATATATCCAGGGGTGTTATGAGTGAAATTGTGAATAAAAATAGGTAGTTTTTGTGCTGTAGTAGGTAACATGTTAGTAACATGAGCTTTTGAGGTATCGTTTTCCATGTTTTTGGGAAGACCGAATATGATCTTGACCAAAGTGTGGTCGATTTTGACCAAACATTGGAAAACTGAGGTTGTAACTAAGTTTCAGCCTTAAATTTACGTTAAATTTTTGTCTAAAATCGTCGTTCTTCCGCACACAGTTTGGGTACCCATATGGGGACACATTTGGGTCCTAGTTGTGCTCCGAAACACGGCAGCCCGATCAACATACACCCAGGGGTGTTTTGGGAGAAAAATGGCTGTAAAAATAGGGGTTTTCGAGGGATTTTTGAGTTTTTAGTGAACATGAGCTTGTGAGGTATCGTTTTCCATGTTTTTTAGGGCGAGAAAACAGAATATTAGGTTGATTTTGACCCAAGAGTGAAGAATTGAGGTTGTAACGAAGGTTAAGCTGCCAAAAATCATTTTTTATTATTCAAAACATGGGAAATTGTCTGAAATCACCATACGTTTGTAAAATAACACTAGAAGTAGTATCAACAGGTGAATCAAGACAATTAAATGGTACTATCAATGATCAAAACTAATAGAGTAGTTGGGGGTGGATGGTCTCGCAAAAATTTGATGACAAATGTATGGTAGGTACCTTTTGCTCATTCGCAAAGGTCAAGCGCTGCGAAATGCTGTATGCTCAATGAGAGAAAAAAAAACGCTACAAAGTCCTTGTCACATGGGTTTATTATTCTACTGGACATACCTATAGAAATGTTGGCTGTTCATTTATTGTTTCTTTCATGAGCAATTATTAAAATGGCTATTTTTGATGGTCTCCACCTATTTTGGCCCCCAAAAACACGATCTAGGCTCGGCTGTGGTTTTTAAAGAATATCTTTGATCATTGATAGTGCCATTTAACTATCTTGATTCACCGGTTGATACTACTTCCATTTGTTATTACACAAATGTATGGTGATTTCAGACAATTTCCCATGTTTTTGACTTATAAAAAATGAATTTCGGGAGCTTACCTTCGTTACAACCTAAATTCTTCACTCTTCGGTCAAAATCAACTTAATATTCGGTATTCTCGCCCTAAAAAACATGGAAAACGATACCTCACACGCTCATGAATGTTAGGTAACTAAAATCTCGAACGTCTCTCGAAAACCCCCTATTTTTACACCTGCTTCTCTCCCATAACACCCCTGGGTGTATTCCGATCGGGCTGCCAAGTTTCGGATCACAACTAGGACCCAAATGTGTTCCCAATTGGGGACATAAACTGTGTGCGGAAAAACGACGATTTTAGACCAAAATTTAACGTAAATTTAAGGCTGAAATTTCGTTAGAACCTCAATGTTCCACTCTCGTCAAAATCAACCTTATATTCGGTCTTACCAAAAACATGGAAAACGATACCTCAAAAGCTCATGTTACGAACACAAAAACGCTGCAAAGTCCTTGTCACATGGGTTTATCATTCCATTGGACATACCTACAGAAATGTTGGCTGTTCATTTATTGTTTCTTTCATGTAAAATAATTGAAATGGCTATTTCTGATGGTTTCCACCAATTTTGCGGCCGCAAAAACACGAATTAGGTACGCTCCTTAATTTTTTATTTTTTTCGAATTATCTTTGAGAATTGATAGTGCCATTTGATCGTGTTGATTCACGTGTTGACACTTTTTCTAGTGTTAATATACAAATTGATGGTGATTTCAGTCGATTTCCCAGGTTTTTGACTCATAAAAAATCAATTTCGGAAGCTGAACCTTTGGTAAAACCACAATTTTCCACTTTTTGGTCAAAATCTTCTTCTCGTCCCAGTAAACATCGACAACGATACCTCAAAAGCTCATGTTACTAAAACACAAAAAATACCTATTTTTATAGCAATTTTTACTCATAACTCCCCTGGGTATATTCCGATCGGGCTCGAAGTTTCGGTACACAACTAGGGCCCAAGTGGAGCATGTGTGCGAAAGAACGAGTTTTCTATACTGAAAATGAAGTAGATGTGCATGATACGGCGGACGGACATCGCATTTTTTGAATGTACGCACCTTGAAACGTAAAAGAAAAAATTTTGAGGGGGTGGTATACATTTTTTTTTGCTGAGCGAGTACATAGGTGTATTATTCACAGAATAACAAACCAAAAATTGCTACTTTGGTTTGTAATTCTGTGAATAATACATCTGTGTAATCGCTCAGCAAAAAAAAATGTATACCACCCCCTCAAAATTTTTTCTTTTACGTTTCAAGGTGCGTACATTCAAAAAATGCGTTGTCCGTCCGCCGTATCATGCACATCTACTTCATTTTCAGTATAAAAAACTCGTTCTTTCGCAAACATGCTCCATTTGGGCCCTAGTTGTGTACCGAAACTTCGAGCCCGATCGGAATATACCCAGGGGAGTTATGAGTAAAAATTGCTATAAAAGGTATTGCTATATTGAGGGGGTGGTATACATTTTTTTTGCTGAGCGAATACATAGGTGTATTATTCACTGAATAACAAACCAAAAATTGCTACTTTGGTTTGTAAGTCTGTGAATAATACACCTGTGTAATCGCTCAGCAAACATTTTTTATAACACCCCCTCAAAATTTTTTCTTATACGTTTCAAGGTGCGTAGATTCCAAAAATGCAATATCCGTCCGCCGTATCACGCATAACTACTTCATTTTCGGTCTAAAAAATTCGTTCTTTCGCACATTGGCTCGACTTATGCCCTAGTTGTGTCTCGAAAAATTTCAGCCCGATCGGGGTACCTATACCCAGGGGTGTTATGAGTGAAAAATGGTATAAAAATAGGTATTTTTTGTGTTTTAGTAACATGAGCTTTTGACGTATCTTTTTCCATGTTTTATCGACGAGAAGACCGAATATGATGTCGATTTTGACCAAAGAGTGGAAAACTGAGGTTCTACCAGAGGTTCAGCTCCCGAAATTGATTTTTTATGAGTCAAAAACCTGGGAAATCGTCTGAAATCACCATCAATTTGTATAATAACACTAGAAAAAGTGTCAACACGTGAGTCAAGACAATTAAATGGCACTACCAATATTCACAGATAATTTAAAAAAAGGAGCGTTCCTAATTCGTGTTTTGGGTGGTCAAAATTGGTGGAAACCATCAGAAATAGCTATTTCAATTATTTCGCATGAAAGAAATAATAAATGAACAGCCAGCATTTCTGTAGGTATGTCCAATAGGATAATAAACCCATGTGACAAGGACTTGGCAGCGTTTTATACCCATTTTCACTCATAACACCCCTGGGTATATTCCGATCGGGCTGCAAAGTTTCGGGAGACAACTAGGGCCCAAATGGAGCACGTATGCGGAAGAACGAAGTTTTTATAGCGAAAATGAAGCCGGTATGCATGATACAGCGGACGGCGGACAGACACTGCATTTTCTGAATCTAAGCACCTTGAAATGTATAAATTTTGAGGGGGTGTTATAAGAATTTTTTGCTGAGCAAATACATAGGTTTATTATTCACAGAATAATAAGCCAAAAAGTGTGCAAGTTCTTCATTGAAGGTTAGACTGAGTGTGGAACACTGGAAACTCGCTTCTATGGTGATGCTGCATTTGACTGATGGTGGTGGTAGGAGTGGGGAAAACATAGTTTCCAATGCACAAACCGCAATGGGCAATTTTCGTGGGTTAAAAATTCTGCTTTTTTGCCAAAATCGGTTCAATAACGGAAATTAACACTTATTGACCACATAATGAGGTGCTTATCCCGGAATGTCTAGGCAAAAAACGACCCTGAAATTTGAATTTCCGAGTTCCGCTAGAAATGACGTAGGAGGTAAATTGCCGAGTAGTTCAATCTAAATCCCACTCAGAGCGCTAGTGCATCGCTTTAAACGATGTACAGAACCGCAATGGATGGATGAATGGAACTGCAAATTAATCAATAAATTTAAAAAATATGTTCTCAAAATCAAACCGAAGGGAGGTTCACGTACGGTCTCCTCTCATTTCTGATGTTGGGTTGTTGACAGCATTGAAAAACTTCTAAAATATCGATGTACAAGTTGGGAGTGGGGTTACCACTCTAGTACAGCGAGATCTCTAATGTGCGTACCTAACTGGGAGTGAAATTAGGGGCATGAGTCTACTCGGTGTATCCAAATAATGAATGCAAATGCATGATTGAGGTGAAATGGGTCTATAGTATTAAGTAAAACTTACCCACGGTTCGCTTTTAATGAAGAGTGATGAATTCCTAGGAAAAAATTCCTGTATGGTGAATTTAAGTGAGTGTAAAATTCACCATGAGAGGTGGAGGTAGTTGGATGTTGGATAGGAGTGAATTTAAAGCTGAATTTTGATGCGTGTGATTTAGATGTGGCTGCGGTTAAGGGCGGACCTCCACCGAGCGTGTGTTGATAATGTTGTTTGGAGTGAATTTAGGTGAATGAATTTAGATGCATGAGATGAGTGAAATTTAGCGAGAGTGTGTGTGTGTGCGGTTAAGGGCGGACCTCCACCGAGCGTGTGATAAATTTCGCCAGGTTGGTTAAAGGCGAGACCTCCACCATATCCTGACTAAATTTATGTGAGTGTGTGAATTTAGAGTGTGTGTTTGTGCGGTTAAGGGCGGACCTCCACCGAGCGTGTAGTGTGTGTCATCAAGATTGGTTAAGGGCGAGACCTCCACCTAATCCTGATGAAATGTGTGAGTGTGAGCGTATTTAATAGTGAATTTGTGTAGAGAGTGTGAGCGGTTAAGGGCCACCTCCACCGAGCGTGTAGTGTATTTCATCAGGGTTGGTTAAGGGCGAGACCTCCACCGAACTCTGATGAAATGTGTGTGTGTGTGAATTTACTGTGGAATGATTGGTGTTAGAATTTAAGAGTTGAATTTGGAGAGAGGAGGTTGAGGATAGAGAGAGAGTAGCCAGCAGCTAGAGGAAGTGTAGAATGGCGAAAATGGCGCAGGATCCGGGGTTATATAGACCCTGAAGCCACCACCCTGGTGGTGGGGCTCCAGGTTGTGCACCGGATCCTGCGTCTGTTGCCCCACTCTTACCGTTTATTGCCGGTAACTTAATTCTAAGGGTTGTTTTTAGTGAGAACTTAAAGTATGCGGAGTTGCAGTTCCGGGAGGGACTCACGACGTCCTGTTTCGTTTATTACATACAAGCGAGTGTTTGGAAAAAATTTTAACCTATCTTTTTTCAATCCAAAGAAGGATAGATGTCAAACGTGTGAAAACTACGGGAATGCAAGCCGGGAGGAAAAGGAAAAACTTCAAGCAGACTATGAAAACCACCAAAGAAGGAAAGAAGATTGCAACGCACCAAAATCGCGAGACAAAGCCCGAGCAGCTGGAGAGCGGAACTTTATCTCGGTGACATTCGATTTGTAGTCGGTACTGCAAATCCCTTCCTCAGACGTTAGTAGTATGTACTACAGCAGAAAACTTTGTGTGTACAACC
Source organism: Leptopterna dolabrata (assembly GCA_954871275.1). Classification (NCBI taxonomy): domain Eukaryota; kingdom Metazoa; phylum Arthropoda; class Insecta; order Hemiptera; family Miridae; genus Leptopterna; species Leptopterna dolabrata. Next base: position 128,457,329 of record OX940974.1, on the reverse strand, counting down.
TCACAATTTATGAAGCAGCGCCACCAAATAATGCTTTCTGTTATTGCTGGACTGAGTTAAATGGCAAAAAGGGAAGCTCCGAAATTGGAAGCTGTCTATTTCAATACCTTACATCCTTGCCATCCGAGATAACAGAAGTTTCGTTATTTTCGGATACCTGTGGAGGGCAGAATCGGAACAAACAAGTTGCTGCTCTACTGCTGTACTTGGTGCAGATGACCCACCTTGAAGTTATAGAGCAGAAGTTTCTTGAGAGTGGGCACAGTTACATGGAAGTTGACTCAATGCATAGTGCCATAGAAGCCGCCAAGAAACAAGTGCCTGTTTACTCGATTCAAGACTGGATTACGATTTTCAGACTTGCCAGATCAAATCGACAAAGAAGCATTAGTGGGCCCTACCAAGCTAAAGAAATGACGTTCCCTGACTTCTTTGACTTGAAAGTTTTGGCAGATCTCCTCATCAAAAACCGAAGCAAAGATGAGAATAAGGAGCAACTTAATTGGCTGAAGGTGAAAAGTTTCAGGTTCAGGAAAGATAATCCAGGCAAGATGGAATACAAGTACAATCATTCAGATCAGTACAAAACCATTTCTGTTCAAGGTCATGGACGACCACAAAACCTCCCGATTACGCTGCTGCACTGTATAAACGGATCTTGCCTATCAGCATACAGAAAAAGAAGGATTTATTGAAGGTGTGTCGGCAAGGAGCCATCCCTGCAACTTTCCGTCCTTGGTACGAAAAACCACCAACTTCCGACAAAGCTCAGGACTTCCTTACAGAGAGGAAGAAGAAGATGATGAATAAGGCGAAGAACCTATGCAAAATTAATTCTTTTTTCCACCTTCCCGCTGAAAGTTTTCTTTATTTTTCTTCCAGAATAATACTTTTTAATCCCGCCATTCTCATAATTGTGATGATTTTTGCTTTATTGAAGCTCTTATTTCAATTAATAAAAATATTTTAACAACAGTTTTGTACAATTTGGTTTTTATTCAACTTCGAGAACTTAAATCTAATCTATTTAACTCTAACTTTACTTTGTGGACTTAGTGGGTTTTCCTTGTATTCCGCTGGAATTCCTGGTTTTTAGTGTTCTTTCGTTTCTTGGACAATATTCAAATCCCTTCATTCCTGTTTTAGGTGTTTATTCATAATCTTGAGGTTTCTACGTACCTAACTATTGAAAAAAATTCAAGATCGATAGTGTGAAAATTTGATTTTTCATTTAACTTCGAAAATTGAAATGCCATTATCTCGAAATGTACTTTTTGGACTTAGTGGGTTTTCCTTGTACGCCGACGACATCAGAAAACAAGAAAGAACAAAGAAAATCCAACCAAAAAACTATTGAGTTAGGTTGGTTGGTTGGGTTGACATTTTGTTGGCCCTTCCTACTAAATGGAGGACAGCTGATCCTCACTGAGAGCTGGAGGTGGTGGTACATCAATTTTCTTTAATTTGTTGAAATGGTTGGTCTCCCAGCAATCTAGTTAGAGGTATCTACTGTCAACAGTATGTACCTACACATCGTAGGTGTTGAAACTGATAAAATGTGAGGGATAAAAAAAAGTATGGGCTCCGATACTGGGGAAAAAGTATCGATACTAGGATATATATCAAGGAAAAAAGTATCGATACTTTTGGGACATCCCTACTGCCGGCTCGGTTACCACCACTCGATTTATAAGGCTTTCCTAGGGGCGCATGAGGGTAGGTATTGAACACAGAAAACTGAGTGATCTACGCAGTACAAGTAAATAATAAGCCGTTGTGTGCCTAATAACTTACAGCGGTTTTCTTTGTGTGTGTGTGATAGAGAGAAACTACGTAAATTTTACACTTTTTCGTTGTTTCGACTATGTTTGTTGCAGTTAATGAGTGAGGTTGGAACAGTTCAGCGTATGGCAATGAACCAAAACCAATGTTACATACCTGCTAAGTATGTTTGATGAGTTGGATACAACTAAGTGGATAAACGTCCCTCCCACCCACCACCGGAGGTCTTGGGATTCGTCTAGTTGTGAAATAATATTTATAAGCATCTATTTAAACCAGTGTTTTTCCCCTATACCTGTTTCCCCACGTGCGTTCACCCCTTAGATTTGTGGTGGAGATTATAGTTGTGGAATTGTGTAGCCGTGGTAAAAACGGTACGGGCGGGTTGCGGGGAGGGGGACACAAAGGAGTGGGAGTGACCAAGTGGCATGCAGTGATGACGGGAAACGGCGACGGGGGGTGGGGCTCGAGAGCGGTAGTGGGGAACGTTGGTTTGCCTCGTAGTGGGGGTAAGTAGGGGGCGTGAAGGGGTGGGGGGGGAGCAGTAGGGGTTTCCCTCCGGTTTCTCGTATCTGCTCCTCTAGTTCTGTGAAGCCAGTGTAGCGCGGGTGTTTCGGTGACTGAGGTGATATGATGCATCACAGAGTCGTACCTTCCCTGGTGGTTAACCATCGAGCTCTCTCCATCTCGCCTGTCAAACCTGAGTTACACGACATGGGGGATCAAACTCACAGTAAGTTTTATTTTCTTAATAAGTAATCAAAATGCATGCGGATAAGTAAGAAAAATAATCTTAGCAACTGGCGCCTGTATTTTTATTGATGTATGATCAGCCGGCCGGAGCGTATCATCCTTCCGTGAACATTAGCATGTAATAATTTCTGCATTGTCAACATTTGACACCTCTCTAATTAGATAAATAGTTCATCAAGCCGTATCAATGAAAACAACTAAGTATATTGACAAAAACAATTGTCCTTGAAAAAAATAAAAATAAAATAATAATAATAATCCGAATCCTGTAATTGTGTTTGCATACATCGTATCGCTATACTTTATATGTTATTTTTTCATCTATCAATTATCAGCAAATCAACAATTCTTATATATTTTCCACGAATTTCGATAAGTAGCTCCAGTTCTACTCTGTCTTTCGGTAGTATTCATGGGCAGCCCGTAGGTACTTCGTAACATTTCCACTTATAGTAACTCCACCAACACTTTACTGGAAAAGAATGATCCCTTCGAGCGGAACAGATTTTATCGTTTATAAATGATCATGTAGGTAGGTAGGTACCTACTTGAATCAGGGCTCTCCCTCCAATATTCCGCTACTCTGGGATACTACAATCCAAAGCCCCAGAATTTGGAGTCACGAGTAAAATTGCCTGGGTAGCTTTCCACTCGTCTCTCGCCTCTCATGTATCACAAAATTTCGACTCAATTTCATAATTCAATCGAGGGCTTGACAATCCGCATTTGACTTTTGAGAAAATTTATAATGCAGGTACGGCGATACGTTAACTGGTCTTTATTTCACATCAGATTCACCTACATTTTGATATTAGGTGTTTGTAGTTCAATTCCGGAACATTAGAGTTATTAACCTCCTATAGGTATACGGTGCATTAGAGTAGTTGTTTCGTTCTCTGGGTGGAACTCGTCGAAAATTAGGTAGGTTCCTTGATGCGTGTCTGTTACAGTTTTTTCCTTACTTCCTACTTGCACTTTTCACTTGATCGTTGGCTTTCGAGATTCCCACCACTCAAGCAAAGAGTAGTGTCGTACAGGAAACGCCTTCTCGTTTACACATTTCTTCATCACACTGCTGATTTTGGTAACAGAACTGTTATCAGCGTCAAAAGTAGGTATACTATTTTTTTTTAAATGTAAAAAAATACATTTTAAACATTAGGTACACCTACCTAATTCACGACATCCTGTAATTTAATGATATTAGGTATAAAGTAGGTAGTGCAACACCGCTATCATCCCGGGAAACGAGTTCAAAGATACCTCCGTACCAACCGCAACTCTCCGAATTCCCGCGGCCAAGTAGGTACCTACCCATCTAATTCGAAGCCTTCTTAGGTCTGAAATTTACCATTTGTTGCATTTTGCATTGCCTATCCTAGACCTAGGTTACTTTTTTCTAAATCCCAGGGAAAATTCAATAAAAATTATACATATAAGAAAAATAACTGTTTACATTTACATCATCGGGTTGGAACTATTACCTACCTTTTCGTATCGTCGATAACACAAGCTTGAAGCCAACCAAACTCACATTTTTCTTTCTTGTGGCTTTCTGAGGATATAGAATTTTTCTTCGTTTCCAATTCTTAAACTCTCAAACCCTGTCACCACGCTCTTCTCGTTTTATATTGTGGGCCTACCTACTGATCTACCTACCAAGTATAGATACCTATTGCATTTCGACGCAATCCAGATTTATGTAACATCCGATGTTGTCTTTCAAGTTTGCATTGAGTGAGCTATAGAATAAACGTAGGTGTAATTTATGCGGAACCCAGATACCTGCGTTTCAACTGCGATCGAAGAAATAGAAATCTTTTATTAGGTAGTTGTAATTCATACCCATCTTTTGACTTGAACTGATCCCTTTTAAATTGAAATAGGTGCCTAGTAATTAGAGGTTGAAATTATTTTGAACTTGAAAAGTTGCAGATCATAAATAAAAGGCTTCACGTTGTGCCATTCGACATAGAATTTGATTTTTCGCTACACTACTTCAACTAAGTACTATTTTATACCTATATGCAATTATTAAATAACATTCCAAGTCCATTTAGTGACACATATTCGTCATCACCGTGAAGTATATATTATAAGACCATCCAATAATATAATATAAATGGTTTAAAAGTATGAAGAATATTATTAGAGATTTTATAGAACTACATTACACAATCACGGAAATAAATCCGCAGTAACCGATTTCACATGGAGCGAACCGTGATGGTATCCTTAATAATTCCTCCACTATCCTCCACTCGATTGGGTATATCATGCTTGCGTTCTTCCTTTCTTGTAGAAAACGGAGAAATTTTCATTTATTTAAAAATAAAAAATCAACATAACACTTCCTGGTGAAACAGATACTATCATAACATACTACATCTAGGTACCATTATAGGTATACCTCGTATGGACGGGCACAGTGCGTTGACGGCACGGTATTGACCTAAAGATCAAATGAAAAGTGAATTTAACATTTTCACCGCAATAAATTATAAAAAAATAAAAGCAAACAACGCATGGCCTCAGCCGTCTGCCTTTGGAGCTGACTGTAACCATATTATGCGTACTGAGTGAACTAAGCACGTATGAAAGGAACTTTTCAAAAATTAAATTCTGCGATCAACAGCTTTCGTTGCCGCCACGCGCTGTTCACGAATCGGCACAGATTCGGCCATGTGAGGGGTCGTCAAGAATAAGCCGGAGTACGGTCACATCCAAATCTCGAATCCCGAAAATCGACGAAATAGAGGATATGTCCTCTTCAACTTCCGATTTGCAAAGCGAACTATATAAGTTCACAGTGCCTACTCAGACGGTGTTTACAATTCAAATTCAGTAGCTCCCCACTTCCTTCCTGTATATATGCTATATATGCTATTTTTGATATAAGTATAATGATGGAAAAGCGCCAAAAATCAAGTCAGCATAGTTTGAAGAGCTCGAGATGGTCGCATTTTGATTATGTAGCAGCTAACAAGCAACTTCAGTTATAATAGGGGTATTGGGTACGTTCGGAATAAGTGAATAGTTTTCTATAATAATGCAATGACGCGTATATAGCTTTTCCCAGAAAATCCGGTTGTGGTCCGATGCGGAAGGTGTGCAAGACACTGATAGAAGCCGTCGGCGATATTTTAGTAGTGGCCCATATTTGCATGGCGTTTGGGATGAAGACTAATAGTAAATTTATTGATGGAGTAGTACCTCTCTACTCCCCCTTCTTCTGAGTATTTTTTAGGCACGTGGATCCGCCAACCAGGAGCCTCACGTGGAATTCCCACTCGTTGGTGCAGTGGTGAAGAATGGTGGAAATATGTATATGAGTTTTGGTGACAGGGGGTCGAAAATATTAAAGATTAACAGAGATAAAAAACTCACAATAATTTTAGAGGGAATATTTCGCTCTAAAATTATTGTGAGTTTTTTATCTGTTAATCTTTAATATTTTCTACCCCCTGTCACCAAAATTCATATATTATCACCAAGAGTGTTTTCCCGTTTTCAAGTTTGCATATCTGTATATATAAATGTGTATACATATATTTAGTTATTCAGGTTTTATTGAGGATCGGTCAATAAAGAAGTCAAGTTCCCGACGTTTCGGCCGTGTATTCAGCCATTTTCAACGAGGGTTGAGTCGTTCGCACTGAGCTTATAAACTACAATTATATAAGTCAAGTGCATGGAATATGCGGTGAAGTATTTGTCTTATATGCTTGTAGTTTATAAGCTCAATGCCAGCGACTCAACCCTCCTTGAAAATGGCTGAATAAACGGCCGAAACGTCGGGAACTTGACTTCTTTATTGACCGATCCTCAACAAAACCTGAATTCATTCAGTGGTCGAAAATCGCTACATCCTATATATATGTCCTATATATATTTATACACACTATTACTGTTTTAAGTTGTCAGACACAAAATTGGCTCGTGAATTTGAACGGTGGAAGAAAGCGGCAAGTTAACGCGTTTGCGCACGACGATATAGAGACTTGAGACATATGAGACAGAAATTATCTGTTAAATATGTAAATAGTCACAAATATTTTTATTTATGAAGTTAAATTTTGATGTTTTAAAAATTGCCCAGTTAGTTTGGGGAAAAGTGGTAATTAGACCCAATAAACAGTTTATTTTTAATACCATCAAATGTCTGGCGCCCAGAAGTGTTGGGTCAAAGTTGTAACAAACCAATGGAAAATGTTTGACGGTTTTTCGAAAATTCTCTCATTTATGTCTGTTGCAAGGCTAAAAGTTTTTCTTGTCCACTTCCGCTAATTTCAGACTCACATATATACCTATCACGAGTTTGTTTAGAGAACTTGGTAGGTACCTATAATTTTTAACGATCAAATAGATTCTCGTCTGTTCCTCATTGAAATAGGTAATACAATATATGTATCACCTACATGTTTCCCTTTCTTCCGAAAAAACGGAGATTTTCCCCCAAGTTCACTGTGAACTTCAGTCAATCAGGGGAACGGGAGATGCGGCATCGTGTTCGGTCCTAAATGATACTCGAAGGCTAGTGACGAGGGTGACACGTTTGACAGGTACAAGTCCATTGGCGTCGGTCTAGAGGTACGTACCGGCCTGCGACACCAGTCCAGAAGTTGCCTGGACGCCCTCACTCTTCCAAACATTTCCTCTAACCTGATGTACCTACCGACTGTTTCATATCAAGTCGAACTGCAGGTGATTTGAAAAACCTACTGATAGAAATACGTTTGTTGATGGGGTGTTCATCGCATTTTTTTCGAAAGTACATCGCTCGAGGTAAAGATATAAAAAAAGGAATAGAAATGGGTTGTTTGGAAAAAGGCTGGAGTGTGACTGGTGCGTATCTGAGCCTTCAGGCTCAGATGAATATTGTATCATAACTTGAAACTGGAAGCAGCATTATTATGTCCATGCTAAACTTCCTTCAGACGAACATCGAGAAAACTACCAAAAAACCCACTTGAACTGAAAATTGCAAACCGACATTTCATTTTTATATCCTCTGGATATACTTCATTTTTGCTATGAACAGGGCCGTAACCCACCGTTTGCCAATTTCTACTTTTGAGCGCTGTAAAATTATTATTGTCCTCTCGAAAATCACTCGTGGAAAACCATTGGACCAAGTAATAGTTTCCTATGCGCAAAATATTTGTTAGAATACTGTAATGTGTGTAATGTTTGTGTGTAAGTAATTTATGAGTGATCCTTTGTATTGGCCTTGAGGAAACTGTTTACCTATGCAGCAGAGTGGGGAGACTATTATTTGATTAAAAATACAAAAATAATCCATCGTATTCAATGCGCCCTTTGAATAACGAAAACTCAAAAAAATAACGGATGACGCATACTCGTGAGTTTCCGTGGATAATCAACGCTTTTCGAGTAACGAATACTTTTCGCCAGGTTTTAAAGTAATTGCGGATAACACTCAAATACAATTCGATTAATCCCGCCTCGAGGTTGCTTCTTTAGTGGAAATTGATTGATTAAATAGTATTGTTCCTTTCAGGTAAGAAATCTTAATGGTTTTTTGAGATAAATATTGGTTAGGTTCGATAGGCCTTAGGGCTACTTATCTCATTCTAGTGGTAAGTAAAACTACTGCTATATGTTGGTAGAAAACACCTTACTTTCTTAAAGTATTAAAAAAGTATCAGTTATGCAGTATGCCCATATTTATGAGAGCGAGCATTTTTTACTACATGAATTCCTGAAATTTTTTCGATCATTTTCCTTTCAGATCATTCTGAATCCATCCCTAGGTTTCAACGATTCATATTCATAGTTACCGAGTTTCGATGACAGATGGGAGAAAATATAGCAAACACATTCTTACACCAGCAGCAAACATAGCACACTCACAGAATTTGAGAGAGGATATTAATTTCGCCTATGGCATCTTCAGCCCGATGGGATGCTTCACGAATTCCTTAAGTTTTATTCCCTTGTTCGCTATGTTTTCTCCCACCTGTCATCAAAATTCAATTACCACACCATCGAGAGTTTTTCACGTTTGCATACTTGGATTATATATCTACCTATAAATATACATCCTATACCTATATGTGTCACTCCAGACGTTATCTGACCTTGCTATGGAATATAAAATACCAAATTTGTGTGACAACATTTGCGATGGCAAACCAGTGGATGAACTCGAACATGAGGAATCTTCAAAAACAAAATTGGGTCAAACTTTGTGAAACCACCAAAAATTGATATGAATTCATCGTGAATGGTAAAAACTGGTGACTCTTGACTTGAAAAGACTGTTCCAGTAATCAATAACATTCCTATAAAAGTGGTTCAGTTTCGGGTGTCTAAGGGTCGGATCGTCACCAACTAAAATTTTTGCTCATATTGCATGACTGAAAGTTTCTATTAAGAGTCACCATCGTGTACCAGTTTTGATCAATTAGTAGTAGGTATTTTGGGAATTCAAACTAGTTTTGACGACATTTAGCGACTTGTGACCCACAGCATACTGAAATATGAAGCGCATTTTGTTTTTGAAAATCGCTCATTTTTTAACTCATCCTCTCGTTCGCCATTACAAATATTTCGGGGAAATTTTATATTGTTTTATCTCGTTGCCAAGGTCAGATACCGGTCGGGAGGTTATATACTTATAGATACGTTCATATGAAAATTGTTGAAATATGGGGATGGATTCAAAAATTCTTACTTACTCACGTACCTTTTTTTAGAACATTCGCTAAAAGGTCTGGGATAAGGTTGGGGTGGACTCCGCTCGGGTGGTTTATCGGAAAATACCTCATAATATGGTATATGATATAATACATCATAATAATATAATGTTTATATTTCCGTATAATATCAAGTATGCTTATAGTACCACATAATATAATCGGTAAATAATATATGAGGAGATGTATTATAAGATGAGATGACTGTATTATATTGTTCAACATATACCATTTAACGTATGGCGAAGACTACAGTGCTGATAGTGCTGATTGCAAGTAAGCTGTTGGTAATAAGCAGAGCTTTACCATAGCTGCTATATCTCCATCTATATTTTTCATTCTCCCAATCATCCTATCCATCCTTTCCTATGATTCACCTCTCTCCTCCTGTTGACCCTCGCCACACCATTCGTTCTCTCCCGGTGTCTGGGGACAGCGAGGTTGTGTACATTTGTAAATTAATTACCAGGTTCTTGGCGTCCTAAGATTGTGCCGACAGAGGCAGCCGCCTACTTTGCATTCCCCATACCCCCATATTTATTCTCGACCACTGATATCTTTGGTGAATATTAATCGACCACTCTGTTTTCTTGAAAATCCTCATCTTATCTCTTTCGCTCGCGTTAATTCCCCATCACTCCTTACCTGAGCTGCTTCTGCTTTAATTGACGCGCTGCTCACATCAGCGCTGTCGTTATGATTCCATAGATGTGAAATTCCTCGAAAATACGTTCATTAAACAAAGTATCGATAGATCATTGGTGCTCATGATCTACAGTCTACATCATGATGCATCAAGTTTACAGTTAAATCCAAGTCATTCGCAATATGACACGCTTACCATTTTATGTTTTAATTCAAGAATTTTTAGAAGAAGAATTTCTTGAACGTTCTTTTAGCATCATTCGCATAACTGCGCTATGCGTAAACACTGACATTTACAACAAATCATACAATGCTAGAAACTGCCTTGCTATGTCACATAACGATAGGTATACAGGGTGCCCCAGAAACACCCTCCTCCCTGTTTTAACTAGGAAAATCTAACTCATTTTGGACTTATAACCTGAATGTGAAATGGAGAATGGCGCTATATCGCAATACACGTTTTGGGTGCTAACTTCCCTAAGGTGACAACCGTTCACGTTTGCGCATGCGTAGAAGAAAATTACAACCCGATTCTAATGATATTATTGTGGGCCACGGTTTTTTTAAGACTTCACAAATGAGCGATCCACTGCAGGACTGCATTCCGAAAGAGTCTCTTCACCATTTCTCTTTCTTTCTAATTCGGAAGGCGGTTCCGGAGTACCTTCAACGCTTTTAGGATGTACCTAGTTAGTGACTTTCCTGAAGCCTACTTGACTTTCATGCGGCACACCTCGCGACCTCACTGAGTTCTCCAGAAGGGCCAGAAGAACGGTAGTCGTCAGCTTCGCTATGGTATTGATGAACGAAAGCTACTGGTAATTAGCCGCTGAGTTTACAACCCCCTTCTAATGTAAGGCGAAAATAATTGCTGTGGAGACGCCGGAGGGTATTTCCCCACTATCCCAGATACAATTGAACAAGCTGGTGCGTCCCCCCAGGAACCCGTCTGGCGGGGAACCTGTCTGTAGAACTCGTAGCTAATCCTGTCGAAACTCGGCGCCTTGTTATCCTTCGACCTGCTCAGTATGTTTTTCAATTCAGACAGTAGAGTCGGGCGATCAATGGCGTCATCCCGGACACTGGACATGGATATCCACAGCACAGCGCAGTAGAACCGCGGGGACCTTCCGTCATGTATCCCCACTGAGACTGAAAGGGCCGCGTCCAAACCTCTGTGGTATAGGATTCGAACCATCCCGACCATAGACATTTGCGAAACAATTGGCCAATCCACAATACCAGTTCCTCTAGCTATTCTCGCAGTTTCCTCGATATTTAGAGTTAGCCTGTACGTATTTTAATTTCATCATATCAGCCTTCGTGGAACAGCGAAAGGCGACAGTGAGGCAAAATACTTTGCCAGTTCTTCCAGGGACCAAATTTTACGAACTTTCACTGGACGAAACCCCCATGGTAACCTGTATCTAGTAACAAGTACCAATATCATGACTACTCTCGAACTCAGTCATGAGATGTTTGTTCCTGATACTCTTTGTTACATGTATTCCTTGCATCAATAGGGTCTTCATCAGAAACCAGAAACATTGCTTTTAGTAAAACAGTGGTCAGTACCAGTGGGTCTGATCATCGGAATTTTGATGGCAGATTCTTGATTATGAGAAAACGCTGTGGATCGGTTGAATTTGTGATTAGTGCCAAAAAATTAAAAAAAATATATATAGAAGAACGTGTTTGAATCGACTGGCTTACAACTGCAGCCTTCAACCCTTTGTTGGGCGTATCAGTTTACTTCAAACCAATACCTAGAACGGCGGCAGTGGGGCCGCGAGCTTTTTGAAATCACACGATTTCTTTTGCCACTCCAAATTCTTGTAAAAATGTTCTGAAACGAGCGGTAAAACGAATTCGCTGTAATTGCCCGTTGACTGGAAACCGGCACTAACTTCAATCACCCCAACCTCGAACAACCGAGTCATGGAGGTTCCATCTCTGCCACCTCGAACAACTTATGTTAGACACCACTACTTGTTTGACATCGGAGTTGAATTCAGAACTATCGAATCTGATGGTTTGGTTTATTATACCTAGTCGGATGCATTTCTGTAAGTTCTGATCAGTAGATAGGTACTCGGGATTCAGCCAAAACCATGAGAGTTGTTGGCTATATTCAGCAAGAACATCTACGAGCAATTAGAAATGAGAAAACCTATGAATACCTACATAACAGTTTGGAACCATTCTGAGAAATTTTGTCAAAATAGAGAGACATCAAACATCTCAATTTGTGCACAAGCAAAAATAAGTACAACGAAACATGAAACACTAGAAACAAGAATGATACCTATATTGATGGCAGTGATTCTTTATTTCTGATCTGAGCATTAACGAGTCATAGAGCAAGCAGAAATGAGTCATATGAATAGAGGCATAACTTGAATTTAAGCTAAAAAGTTGAAAAAGATTCGCACGAAAAATCCAAAGAAAAAAACGCTGCAAATCCCTACACAACGGTTTGTTATTTTGTGCAGAACACCCTTCTGTTACATATCACCGCTTTATGTATAGATAACCCTTCTATATAATATATGTACTATTCTGTACATATTATGTAGATTGCAGACCCTCGGGAACTTTAGCGCATCAGTTCGTCAGTGAGACAAACGCTATATCGTCCAGCTAGCAGGTGGCCAGTGATGTGTGCTCTCAATACAGCTAGATGCGTGCTCCACACCCTCTTTACGGCGAATTATACAGCAAATCTTATGGCAACATCGTACAATGCTCCTTATGTATGGCAACATCGTACTCTCAGAAATTCAGAAAAAATTAAACTATTTGAAAATGCAAGAAAACCCACACCTCAAAATACAATTTTCCAAGATAGGGGTACTCTGGACATTTCAACCCCTATTTTGCACCCCTTACATCTGAGTGACAGTAACGCCGAGCTTTGAGGACCAACTAGAGCCCAAACGGGACCCACCTACCAAATTTCGTGAATTTTGGTTCATGGGAATTAAGGAAAAACGCTGCAAAGTCCTTGTCACATGGGTTTATTATTCTACTGGACATGCCTACAGAAATGTTGGCTGTTCATTTATTGTTTCTTTCATGTGAAATGATTGAAATAGCTATTTCTGATGGTTTCCACCAATTTTGGCCACCAATAACACGAATTAAAACTCTCCTATTTTTGACAAATTATCTTTGATCATTGGTAGTGCTATTTAATTGTCTTGAGTCACCTGTTGATACTAATGCTAGTGCCATTATACAAGTTCATGGTGATGTCAGACAATTCCCCAGGCATTTGACTCATAAAAAAGGAATTTTGTGAGCTGAACCTTCGTTAAAACCCCAATTCTTCACTCTTTGGTCAACATAGACTTCATAGTCGATCTCCTCGTCCTAAAGAACGTGGAAAACGATACCTCACATCTCATGTTACTAAAACACACACAAAAAAAAAACACACATTTTTTACCCCCATTTTTCACCCATAACACTCTTGGGTAAGTATATTCCGATCGGGCTGCAAAGTTTCGGGACACAGCTAGTTCCCAAATGGAGCCTGTGTGAGAAAGAACAAATTTTTTAGACCGAAAATAAAGTAGATATGGATGATAAGGCGGACGGCGGTCGAGTGGCTGGCCAGGCTAGAATTTTTTGGTTTATTATTTTCGTAATGCACCGTTGGAATCGACCATGAAAAAATAGTTAAACCCCCCCCCCCCTCCCCCACCATTAGAATGAAGAGGACGTAGAATACGAATATCCACTAAACAATTTCCGTCCGTCCGCCGTACGCCGTTCGGGGCTATTTGTTTATTGTTCTGTGAATGATGCACATATCTATTCACTGAGCAAAACATTTTTATAACATCCCCCTCAAAACTTTTTTTTCACGTTTCAAGGTGTGTAGATTCCAAAAATGGGGTGTCCGTCCGTATTCCGCCATATCATCCATATCTACTTTAATTAAGGTCTAATAAATTCGTTGTTTCGCACACAGGGTCCATTTGTGTCCCGAAACATTGCAGCCCGATTGGAATATACCCAAAGGTGTTATGGGTGACAAATGCGGGTAAAAATGGGGTTTTTTGGTGTTTTAGTAACATGAGCTTGTGAGGTATCGTTTTACATGTTTTGTAGGACGAGGGGACCGAATATGAAGTCGATTTTGACCAAAGAGTGGAGAATTATGGTTGTTACGAAGGTTCAGCTCTCAAAATTCATTTTTTATGAGTCAAAAACCTGGGAAATGGTCTGAAAGCACCATAAACTTGTAAAATATTACTATAATTAGTATCAACTTGCGAATCAAGGCAATTAAAAGGTACTATCAATGATCAAAGATAATTTAAAGAAAATAGCAGCCTAATTTGCGTTTTTGTTGGCCAGAATTGGTGGAAACCACAAAAAATAACTATTTAAAGTATATTTCACATGAAAGAAACAATAAATGTATTTCTAGCATATTGGTATGTGCGTCTAATAGAATAATAAACCTTTGTGACAAGGACTTTGCAGCGTTTTCCTTAGTTCCCATGAACCAAAATTCACGAAATTTGGTATATGGGTCCCGTTTGGGCTCTAGTTGGTCCTCGAAGCCTCGGCGTTACTGTCACTCAACTATAAGGGATGAAAAATAGGGGTTGAAATATCCATAGTATCCCTATCTCGGAAAATTGTGTTTTGAGGTGTGGGTTTTCTGGCATTTTTAAATACTTAGTTCGATTTTTTTCTTAATTTTTGAGACCATCCAGAGCATTCTACGAAGTTGTCATAAAATTGAATTTGCCCTATACAGCAGCGTATATATGCAGGCATCAGCCTGGATTGAGAGCGCACATTACTCGCCTCGTAGCCATGTGCGGTATAGGGCAGTTGGCTCGGTGTCGAAATCCCATGCTGGAGGTCGCAGTTTCGAATCCCAGCCGGGACCAAAAGAATATTTTTCAGTCCACATCAACAATTTACCTTCAGAACTACATCTGAATTTTGCCATTTTACATACCGGTTTTTATGAAACTGCAATTCCCGGGTCGGCTCCAGTATTCGATTCAGGGCTTTCCTAGGAGGAGCTCGAGGGTAGGTATTGACCACAGAAAACAGTGATCTACGCAGGAGGGCACCTATTGGGGGGGGGTAGTCTATCTACTGATCAGAACATCGCAGCCTGTCCAATAAGAGAGGTTTCCCAGCAACTGTAAACTTGAATTCTCGCCAAACGAACTTCAGTGCATCCAACGATTCTAGTAGGTACTTGTTCCGTAATGACAAACATGCCACCATTGAAACATGGCATGGCGCCTCCTTTCTTTGTAAACGAAAGACCTCCTAACTGTCTAGACATCCGAGCCCTAGGTGTGTCTCCTATCGTACTACCTGCGAGTCCAACAAACTTCCCACATTTCCTCGTTTTAGGAACGTGCCATGGAATTTGTAGAAGGGTTTACCGATTATTCTGTTTCAGTTTTATTCTTGTTTATACCTTTTGGAAATATCTGAGGTTGCAGTCTGCATTACGTTTTGAAGGAAAAATCGGCTCCTTCCAGTAAAAGTGTAATAGTAAAACTCATGTATCTCCGCGTCCACTCGTATGTAACTTTAAATAATCGTAATAAGTAATTCAGTAATCGTTCGATGATAAGTGAAAAAAAAGAATAGGTAGGTAACGGGTTTTCCTTTAAATTCCACTTTGAAAATAATTAAAAACGATGGGCTGCTTATTTCTGGGACATAACATTACTGAATAGTTTGTATGAAACACCAGCTGAATTTCGTTGCGAAGCTTCAGGGCTTACTTTTGTTGGTTATGCATCAGACGTCATGATACAGATCCTGTATCCGTATAGTATATGAGAGTTTGATAACAAAAGTTGGGAAAGGCACAGCGCTCAAAACAAAGGGCGAATAAAAAGAAAGGTATGTTGTTATTTGTCTGGCGGGTCCTGGCGCCCGTGTTATCTCGGCTGACGCCTAATTAGGAAACCCAAGAGATTCTAAGTGGAACTATCTCCTGGGCTCGTCTTTTTGTCAACCCCTTCGGCTCATTCGTTCCTCCACCTCCGCCTCTCTACATTTCCTAACACGTTTCAGAATCATCCGCCAAACCAGTTTCTTGCATCTACATTCGTAAACAAAACAACAGTTCAACTCTCGAAGGGAGTCGGTTATGCCAGGTTCTTCCGCCCTCACCATGACATCTCACGTATTTCAGAGGCGAAAACCGAAGTCGATTCGCTTAATAACTTGAATCATTAAAAGCTGGCGGCAATGGAAGTCTTTAGGCGCCTCGTAGTTATGGTCCTCTTCATAAAAATGCTTCTCAATAATTTTTCTAGTTTCCTCGGTACCAATCGGTAACAGGTTCTGAAAAGTTAAAGAAATGGGATATGTTTTGAATTTTATGATCAAGAAATGAACGACCAGAGCTCTTTGATTCCAAAGACATACGTAGAATCATCGATCCACGAACCTACATCTACTATCAATCTATTGGATTCGTGGGATATCTTTGTTGGTTAATCTTCGTTTGAACCCGATTCGCTATTATAGCGCCAATACCAATGGGCACCATCTCTAAGCGCCAACCCGCAACAACTCTCTCTCACACAGCAAGAAGCAGGCTGAATATTCATTAGTGATTGCACTGGTCACACGAAAAACCACAGTTCAGAACCACGTTTAAACAATTCCAGCAATTCAATATTATACTCACGAAATCTAGTCAGTTTTTGAGATCAGTAGAGCTTTAGCTGAATAATCCTGATGTAATGAAACCCTCTGGCGTACAAAGTAAATCCGACTCATAGGTACTAGATGTAAATCCTAGTGGAAACCGTCCACTGTTAACTTTGTATCCGAGGGCTTAGTTTTAATCGACGTTTCATTAGGTAATGGATGGACCCCTTCAAGCGTTTCTATAGCATGAGGATGCAAGAATGGTTAGAGCCTTTTTGGTGACCTCATACCCACCAGCCTTTAAGGAGGGGTATACTGAGAATGCTGAACAAATATGATGAGAAACAGGTGACGATTTGCGAAAATTCTCTTTGAAAATCGCGCATGAACTTTATTGAGGCGGCTCCTGTTGTGGTTAGAAGGTAACTTAGATCACCAGATAATGCAGAAAGGTCTTTTTCAAGACAATTATAGTGTCCTCTTCCAGGGTGCAGGTCCATGATTGTGAATGGCTCGTTATCCTCAGTTTTGCTTCCAAGTCTACCAAGGTAGCTGAAGCCTTTGATCACTGGTGGGGGGGGTTTGTCTTCTAGAATCATAATTTCCACTCGCATCGTGCGTTTTAAACCTAGTTGAACACTCGGTTCCCACCGCAACCATGAGCGTAGTCATGAATCGAGTCTAGTGTTAAGGAAGAAGAATACAAAACAGACCTCCGAGGAGAGCCCTCTGTAGCATTGAAATTGACTGGAAAACAATCAGTTGTTCAAAAGATCTCAGCTAGCTCTATGATTCCCATAAAGCGCTCCTAATTCCTCGTAATTTAAAGGCTCTTATTCCTCCTACTCACTATGTGGTGTACCTAGTTGCAGATCTTAACTACAGTTGGAGCTGCCTCGTCAGGTTGGTAGTCATTCCTAATTTACCCGTCAACGGGAACTTCGTGAAATGCCCAAGTATTATTTTGCAGTGTCCATGAAGCACAATCTCGAGTCAAACGGCATAACGGTTTTCAACTACTGCATATATGCCACCTACCTACCTGATACTACCTACTTTCCAGAAGCACAAGAAGGACTTCGCGCCTTACACTTCCAGGAGTCCTTCGTGCTACATAATCCTAATTGTCGAACATTGTCTGTAACTCTTTGTGTGCTAAATAGTCCTTTGGTTGACATTAGCCTCTCCGTTTGTCTTTCATTTTGACCGCGAACAACTCAATTCACCCTTACCGCCCCACCTGAATAAAGCTATGTGCCAGCTATGTTTCTTTAGTAGTCACCCGGGAAGAACTGGGATTTCGTGGATAACGCCATACAGGGTGCAACAGTACTGCATTTGCAACAAAAGCTTCCATCACCTTGACATTTTTCGAAAAACGTTTGGACGTTTTCCAGGTATTTATTCGATTTTGAGATCTTTTTTCGTTTTCTCGGACCTTCCTTCACAAAAATGACCATAACACCCTTTATTTACAATGCGAAATTGAAATTGATTATACCTTTGAAAATAGCATTATATTTCCAACGGCGCTAAGTTGTAGAATCAGTCCCTGATGAAGTTTCAGCGGGCATAGTACTGTTACACCCTGTGTAGCGTTATCTAAGATATCAGTTCTTCCCGTGTGACTAATTATGAAACCTAGCTGGCACAAAGCTTTCTTGTATTTTTATTCTAGGTGAAATCGTAAGGGTGAACTGAGTTGTTCGTGCAAATCCCTGCACAGCGGTTTATTATTTTGTACAGTATACCCTTCTGTTACAGATCACAGCTCTCCGTATAGATACCCCTTCTATATAATATATGTACTATTCTATACATATTATGTAGATCGCAGACCCTCCGTAGGTTAGTACCTAACCCCGTACTCGTTACTAGGTACCTACCTAAATCACGAGTTAAATGTTGCTAAAATAATTCTGTCGATGACAAACTAGGTAACTAAAAAGGCAAAAGAAACTCAAATAATGAAGTTCTGAAGGGAAATTATTGATGTGGAGCGAAAACCGTTGTGTAATAATTTCCCAGTATACCCAGTATTTCCCTTTCTACGTAGATAGTATAATGAACCATTGTGTAATAATTTACCGTTTTGTAATAATTTGTCCATCAATAATACTTCAACGGTTGTTCAAGTTGCGAAAGTAGCTATCACCAAAAACCAGCCCCTTCTAAGTTGATGGTATAATGAACCGTTGTTTAATGATTTAACGTTGTGTAATAATTTGCCGTTGTGTAATAATTTACCGTTGTGTAATAATTTGCCGTTGTGTAATAATTTCCCATTGTGTAATAATTTACCCATCAATAATACTTCAACGTTTGTTCATGTTTCACAAGTACCTACCAACTAAATCCAGTAGTCCATCACTTTTCAAATGAAATAATATCGGAGAACAACCAACTCTACTTCATACAGCCATCCTTGATTATAATCAGGTGCTGCCTAGTGATGATATCTGGGCCGGATTTGTACCCTTTGATTCACGATCGTGTTGACGAACCTTTTTGGTGCAAACAAACGGCTGGTCGTACAATGCTCCGGGTGGTCTCAAAAAATTCTTTAGTTCAAGATCAATTGAAAAACGTTAAAAAAACCATACCCTTCTATTGAAAGTTGTCGAGCTACGGCGTTCTGCAATTTTCAACCCCTAGTTTTAACCCCTTAGAGATGACTGACAGTAACGCCGAGCTTCGAGGACCAACTAGACCCCGAACGGAAACTATAACCCGAATTTCATCAATTTTTGTTCATGCTAACTAAGAGAAGTGATCAGTACGGCGTACGGCGGATATAAAGAAATTTTTTTTATTGCATTTTCGGAATCTGCATACCTTGAAACGTAAACCATCAAATTTTGAAGGGGGGTTAAAAATTTTTATTTCATGCTCGATTCCAAAGGTTCATTATTGAAAATAAAAACCAAAAGTGGAAAACACCTACCTCACAAGCTCATGTTACTAAAACACCAAAAAACCCTATTTTTACACCAATTTTTCGCCTGTAACACCCCGTGTATTTTGATCGGGCTTCCGACCTTCGGAGCACAACTAGGAGCCAAATGTGTTCCCCAATGGGGACCCAAACTGAGTGCGGAAGAACGACAATTTTAGACCAACTTTTACCAAATTTAAGGCTGAAACTTTGGTGAACCTCAGTTTTCCACTCTTTGGTCAGATACTTCATATTCGGTCTCCTCGTCCTAAAACACGTAGAAGAAGATACCTCACAAGCTCATGTTAACTAAAACACCCCAAAACCCCATTTTTCCCCCATTTTTGATGCATAACACCCCTGGGTATATTCCGATCGGGCTGAAAAGTTTCGGGACACAACTAGAGCCCAAATGGAGCCTGTGTGCGAAAGAACGAATTTTTTAGACTGAAAATGAAGTAGTTATGCATGATACGGCGTACGGCGGACGGACATCGCATTTTGGTTTATTATTCTGTGAATAATACACCTATGTAATCGCTTAGCAAAAAAATTTTATGACACCCCCTCAAAATTTTTTCTTTTACGTTTCAAGGGGCATAGATTCCAAAAACGCTGCAAAGTCCTTGTCACATGGGTTTATTATCCTACTGGACATACCTACAGAAACGCGTTGGCTGTTCATTTATTCTTTCATTTATGCGTAATAATCGAAATAGCTATTTCTGAAGGTTTCCGTTAATTTTGGCCCGTCCAGTGTTATTATACAAAATGATGGTGATTTCAGACGATTTCCCAGGTTTTTCCCTCATAAAAAATCAATTTTGGGAGCTGAACATTTGGTAGAACTCAATTTTCCACTCTTTGGTCAAAAATCGACTTCATATTCGGTCTTCTCGTCCCCAAAAACATGGGAAATGATATCTCAGAAGCTCATGTTACTAACATGTTGCTAAAACGCAAAGAGCACCTATTTTTACACACATTTTCACTCATAACACCCCTGGGTATATTCCGATCGGGCTGAAAAGTTTAGGGGCACAACTAGGACCCAAATGGAGCATGTGTGCGAAAGAACGACTTTTTTAGACCGAAAATGAAGCCTGTACACGTGATACGGCGTACGGCGGACGGACATTGCATTTTTGGAATCTACGCACCTTGAAACGGAAAAGAAAAAAGTTTGAGGGGGTGTTATAAACATGTTTTGCTGAGCGAATACATAGGTGTATTATTCACAGAATAATAAACCAAAATGCATTGTCCGTACGCCGTACACCGTACGCCGTCCGCCGTATCACGTGTACCGGCTTCATTTTTCGTCTAAAAAAGTCGTTCTTTCGCACACATGCTCCGTTTGGGCCCTAGTTGTGTCTCGAAACTTTTCAGCCCGATCGGAATATACCCAGGGATGTTATGAGTGAAAATGTGCACAAAAATAGGTACCTTTTGTGATTAGTAACATGTTAGTAACATGAGCTTTTGAGGTATCGTTTTCCATGTTTTTGGGGTCGAGAATACCGAATATGAAGTCGATTTCGACCAAAGAGTGGAAAATCGAGGTTCTACCAGATGTTCAGCTCCAAAAAATTGATTTTTTATGAGTCAAAAACTGGGAAATCGTCTGAAACCACCATCAATTTGTATAACAACACTGGAAGTAGTATCAACACGTGGATCAAGACAATTAAATGGCACTACCAATGATCAAAGATAAATTGAATAAAAGAGCGTACCTAATTCGTGTTTTAGGGGCCAAAAATGGTGGAAACCATCAGCAATAGCTATTTCAATTATTTCACATGAAATAAACAATAAATGAACAACCAACATTTCTGTAGGTTTGTCCAGTAGAATAATAAACCCATGTGACAAGGACTTTGCAGCGGTTTTGGAATCTAATCTCTAAATTTTGAGGGGGTGTTATAAAAATGTTCTTGCTGAGCGAATAAATAGGTTTATTATTCCCAGAATAATAAACCAAGAAGGAGCGTAATTCGTGTTTTTGGGGGCCGAAATAGGTGGAAACCATTAGAAATAGCTATTTCAATTATTGCACAGGAAATAAACACAAAATGAACAGCCAGCATTTCTGCATGTGAGTCCAATTTTCGAGACCACTCGGAGCATTGTACCTACATCCAGCCATTCGTGTGCTCCGAAAAGCTTCGTCAACATGAGCCTGAATGAAACGGTACACATCCAGCCCAGATATTATTGCTAGGAAACACCCGATTATAATCGCGCATGGCTGAATGAAATCGAGTTGGTTGTTCCGTGATATTATTTCATTTGAAGAATGATATTTATTTCGGATTTGGTTGATGTTCATGAATAACAACAAATAATCAGTGATAGTTGAATCCGCGGAATATTTATGTAACTCATTCCCTGGCCAGCTCCAATACTGGATTTTGGGCTTCCCCGGAGGGAAGCACGAGGGCAGGTGTTGACCACAGAAAACAGTGATCTACACAGAAGGGGAAGGTGTAGGTAATTATAACAAGTCATTGTGTAGTAGTTTGCGTTTTTAATTGTAACCCTGAATTTCTTCCTGTTAAAATTCGGCTAGTGGTGTCAAAAAACTTCGAACGGGCGATAGCTCAATACCCATGATACTATTTTCATTACATCACCTAAATGCATGATATTCCCGTTCGAAAATGAATACAAGTATAAATAAACCCAATTCTCACTTCTGGCGTTCTTATTCAACTCTTACCGAGTGACCGGAACATTTAGTAGGTACGGCAGCCCAAATCATACCAGGTAGTATGAGTTGGTTATACTCAGGCCAGGTAGATGCCTATGTATATGACCATGTGCCTTTTCTCAGGTTAATGCTCTAGGCTTCTGAGCCATCAATCATTGTTGTTTAGCTTACCACAATATTGTGGAGCAAGACGAGAATGTTATTTGAGCGCTCAAGCCCGATTAGCGTTGAATCGCTTCATTGTCAAGGGCCATTTGGTTGTATTAAATATCGGCTAAGCCGCATTTGCGCTTGTGACGACGAGGATTATCCCGAAGCCGCTACCTTTTCGTATCCTCCCCTCGAGCCACGTTTTCCTTTGGCAAATTGGGTGTGTAAGAAGATGGAAAGGAAAATAAATGAAATTTCTTCGCTTTGCAAGCAGCCAAATGTGAAAGTATTCGGCTTTACCAACGGTAAAGTATTCGGCCTACCAACCTGTAGAGTGTGATGAAATCAACAATATATAGTAAAGTAAACAGCCATTCCAGGCTGGGGCTTTTCGTCCGACTGCCCCGCCAGCGTCGCGGACTTGATCAGCTGTTCTCCAATTGGAGGATCAGCATTCGATCTGACCATTTCGCGCCTTACTTGGCTACTCTTTGCCTCACCCCCTTGAGTGGAGAGGGGTTCGCCCAACAGCTATATGGGTCATACTTGGACTTGTCACCACGTGTCACGGCGGTCACCCATCCAAGTACTAACCACGCTCGAGGTATCTTAACTTCGGTGATCTCACGGGAACCGGTTTATTCCACCTGATAAGACTGTCAACGATATATACAGGGTGATCCGCTCGTAGATGCAAAAAAATTTGCGTAAAATTAAATAAAAAATGGAGTAAAATGCCACCAACCGCACATTTTAATGTCAATCCGTTCTCGAGATATGATTTTTTAAAGGTTTTTTCAGGAAAACAGTGTTTTTTCCTTTTAAACTCAAATTTCTCCGCTTTACCTCATTTAATTTTACTTTTTGACCTCATTTTCGGAATCAGCGTTACATTTTCCATACGCATGGTGTACTTCAAGTCTTGAAAAGTACCATCTAGAGACCACAACAACAGCTCAAACATTAGACGAATTTGAAAAAATAAAATTTCTGAAATTTTAAAAACGTTAGGTACCTACCTACTACTCCTCCGAAAAAAAATCGTGGAAACTGGCAAATCTCTTGAAAACTTCTTCATTTAATAAGCTTTCCAATGGTATGGTCAACTTTACGATTATCTTGTTTCTTTGATGAAACATTCAAGTTTAAATTCAAGAAGAGGTACTTATCGGTTAACGGGAGGCCACTCATCTATTCAGAAGTCCCAAACAACCTGCTCATTCACGGGATAGTTTCTGGGATTGTTTATCTTTTTTGAGATGCGAGCACCAGCGAGCATCCAGATCGCTTGACAATGCATTCCACTAATCTATTCAGAAGTCCCAAACAACCTTCAGCTTTTTTTGTAAAACAAATTTGAAAGAATTGTAAAAAATCGCGTCTTTACCCAACTTGGTACCGCCTGCCACACGTTCCACGTTTGCCATCATTTGACACTGACTGAAAACACATCCAGACAACGAACGAAAGCGATAACTAATAATTCAGAAAATAATAATTTAAATAATTTTAAATCGTTAAATGAGTGGCCTCCCGTTAACCGATAAGTACTCAAGAAAATGTTAGGCACCTCAAAAGGGGAATTTGATCAGAGGGTAGAAAAATGTAAAAAAATGTTTTTAATGTTTTTGATTGAAAAAATTGATTCAATAGTGCAAATTTACAATTCGAAATCAGGTTTTTCGGTAATTAGGAAAACCCGTTTTCAAAATGCCCACCGTTATTTCTTACGCATGCTCTAGCACCCTTACGCATTTGTCCCACGGTCACGTTGAATGCCAAACGTTCTTGCACCGTCTGGCTTGCCTCTTGAATTCGTCTCTTTAAATCTTCAACATCTGGTACATCAGTAGCATAAACCGTTGATGAGTTCCCGTGAATACCTGAGAATCTGGAACCCCGTCGGCCAGGATATCTAGCACGATACTGCTGCTGTGCAGCAAGCGCATTTCCATCGCAGAACCCGTACACGAAATGTATGTCGGCGTACTCGCGGTTAGTGAACCGTGCCATTTCTAACATCAAACTGCATTGGGAATAACTTCCCATCACGTTGTTTAAACAGGTGGATACACGAACTCATTTAGATACACTGTAATGCGTTGATTTTGAACCTTAGAACTAATTTATTGTTCAGGGTCACTACCCCCCCTGATGACAAAAAACTTAAAATCTCCTAACGTTTTCTTGCATTTAAACTAATTAAATTGGCACTATTGATTGGAAAATGTAACGCTGATTCCGAAAATGAGGTCAAAAAGTAAAATTAAATGAGGTAAAGCGGAGAACTCTGAGTTTAAAAGGAAAAAAACACGGTTTTCCCGAAAAAACCTTTAAAAAACATATCTCGAGAACGGATTGAGATAAAAATATGCGGTTGGTGGCATCTTACTCCATTTTTGATGTAGTGTTACGCAAATTTTTTTTGCATCTACGAGCGGATCACCCTGTATATCGCACGTTAGCCTCCAAGAACTTACATAACAAATTTTATAACTTTCCATAAATCAGTGGTGAAAATCTGTGTTTTTCTCCTTTGTCTATGCAATAATGTTTTTATTTTTCGTTTTGTTTCCCCTCTTTACCATCAATAGGGTGTTGTTCTTACTGTTAAACCTGCGTTCAATGTCCACCTACTCTTGCGCATTGATTAGAGATGAATTGATAAACTTGAAACTCTATCAGAGCGAGAAGAAGACCTATTTTGGAACATATCCAAGAATACATTTCAGGATTGAATTTTTTGGAGACATGCGACTGCCGAATGAGGGGTGCTCTTATTGTTATAAATATTTCGGAGAGGAGGACCACCTAAAGCCTAAAGAGAAAATCACCCATAGACGTACAGATCGGTTTCAGACAATTCTGAAACCGAATCCGTGAAAATAAAACCATAGTTGGGCGTGTATGTGAAGAACATTGTGTGCGATGATTTTCAAGGTACTTTTAGTAATCGACTCGGTTTTATATCTGGTTCTGCAAAAAATTAATGACGGTTAAAATTCATGTCGAGAGGGGTAGTAAAGGAATTTTTCCGAAAACTCCGGAAAATTTTCCTATCCCCTTCCACAAACAAGTGTTCGGATTCACTTATTAGACTCATGTCAGAACCCATTCTTTGGATAGTTTTACACCATAGAGTACGTTTTTTTCAGGGCGAGAAAGGGATGACTGCTTGGGGGTTAACAATAGTAGTTAGCGATCTTAATTGAATTTTCATGGTTATTTTTTCAGTTAATTCTGTTTTGGATCTAGATATGCTCATATTTTGGAGAATAGAGATATAGATTATGGTGGGGGTTGGAGAGGGCCCATTTAAAATAAACCAAAAGCGTCTACTCTACACATTTTTCTTCTTCGATGTTGTTTCTAAGTGGTTCCCACCTTGAACCGTCAATCATCGGTGAAGGGTGGAAATGTTTTTTCCTTGGTCGATTACAAAGGTTCATTATTGAAAATAATAAACCAAAACTAGAGTTCCTGTGAATAATTCAAATGAAAAAAACGCTGCAAATCCCTGCACAACGGTTTATTATTTTGTACAGAATACCCTTCTGTTACAGATCACAGCTCTCCGTATAGATAACCCTTTATATATAATATATGTACTATTCTATACATATCATGTAGATCGCAGACCCTCCGTAGGTTAGTACCTAACCCCGTACTCGTTAATACGTACCTACCAAATCACGAGTTAAATTATGCTAAAATAATTCTGTCGATGACAAACAGTACCTAACTAAAATGGCAAAAATAAACGCAAATAATGAAGTGATGAAGGGAAACTGTTGATGTGGAGTGAAAATACACTGGAAATGGCGGATGAGGTTGGGACAGAAACAAAAGCCGGCGCCACAACGCGAAATCCCATGTGATTGGAAAGGGGTAGGTCAGTCATAATGAATTTATTGAAAAAACAAAAGAAAACGATTGATTGAACTAATGCGGACCATGCCAATGCGCACCACGCCAATTTAGACAATTCGATTATAATCAAGGATATTGTATCCAATATTGTCGGGGGGGGGGGGGGGGGGCTTCAATTTTTTCAATGGTTTTCAGTGGTTATCAATGCATTTTGGTTTATTATTCTGTGAATAATACACCTATGTATTCGCTCAGCAAAAATTTTTATAACACCCCCTCAAAATTTTTTCTTTTCCGTTTCAAGGTGCGTAGATTCCAAAAATGCAATGTCCGTCCGCCGTACGCCGTACGCCGTACGCCGTATCACGTGTACAGGCTTCATTTTCGGTCTAAAAAAGTCGTTCTTTCGCACACATGCTCCATTTGGGCCCTAGTTGTGTCCCGAAACTTTTCAGCCCGATCGGAATATACCCAGGGGTGTTATGAGTGAAAATGTGTATAAAAATAGGTACTTTTTGCGTTTTAACAACATGTTAGTAACATGAGCGTTTGAGGTATCTTTTTCCATGTTTTTCAGGACGAGAAGACCGAATATGAAGTCGATTTTGACCAAAGACGCGGAAATTGAGGTTTTACCAAAGGTTCAGCTCCCAAAATTGGTTTTTTATGAGTCAAAAACCTGGAAAACTGTCTGAAATCACCATCAATGTGTACAATAACATTGGAAAAAGTGTAAACAGGTGAATCAAGACCATTAAATGCCACTACCAATGATCAAAGATGATCTTAAAAAAAAAAAAGCGTACCTATTTCATGTTTTGGGGGCCAAAATTGGTGGAAATCATCAGAAATAGCTATTTCAATCATTCCACATGAAAGAAACAATACATTTAACAGCCAACAAAAATCTCTAGAACTCCAGTAGAATAATAAACCCATGTGACAAGGACTTTGCAGCGATTTTCAATTGCAATTAAAGTGCAAGTGAAATTGTAATGCAATCCACTGGAATTCACTTCGAATTGTATAAATTGGTATACCATCAATTTGAATTGGCCTTTAATTGAAATACTCGTTACTAGGTACCTTCCAAAACCGCTGTGTAATAATTTACCTGTAAAGGTTCCCCCTTCTACGTAGGTAGCATAATGAACCGTTGTGTAATAATTTGCCCATCAATAATACTTCAACGGTTGTTCAAGTTGCAAATTACCTATCAACAAAATCCAGCCCCTTCTCGGCAGGTGAACCGTTGTGTAATAGTTTACCGTTGTGCAATAATTTATAGTTGTGTAATAATTTACCGTTGCGTAATAATTTGCCGTTGTGTAATAATTTACCATTGTTACAGATCACAGCTCTCCGTATAGATAGCCCTTTATATAATATATGTACTATTCTATACATATGATATAGGTCGCACACCCTCCGTAGGTTAGTACCTAACCCCGTACTCGTTACTAGGTACCTACCTAAATCACGAGTTAAATGTTGCTAAAATAATTCTGTCGATGACAAATAGTACCTAAAATGGCAAAAAGAAACGCACATAATGAAGTTCTGAAGGTAAATTGTTGATGAGGAGTGAAAAAAGTTGCAAACGTACCTACCAACAAACTCCAGCCCCTTCTACGTAGATGGTATAATGAACCGTTGTGTAATAATTGATCGTTGAGTAATGATTTACCATTGTGTAGTAATAATTTACCCATCAATAATACTTCATCGTTTGTTCAAGTTTCACTTCGTTTTTCGAATGAAATAATATCACAGAACAACCAACTCGACTTCATACTCTGTGATTATAATCAGGTGATCCCTAGCAATGATTTTATCTCGGGCCAATTCCCGATTGTTAGCGCGTCCCTGGTGATGAGATTTGGGATAAATGTATACAATTTCATTCACCCCGCTGTCGAAAATGCCTGTCGGTGCAAATTTCGGGGCCTTACTGTGAACGAACGGCTGGACGTACAATGCTCCGGGTGGTGTCTTAAAAAACTCGTAAGTTCAAGAACTGTTTAAAACCGTAAAAATATTCACGTAAAAAAAGGTATAAGCGTTCTGAAAATGTCAACCCCTATTTTGAACCCCTTAGATATGACTGACAGTAACGTCGAGCTTCGAGGACCAACTAGACCCCAAACGGAACCTATAACCCGAATTTCATCAATTTTGTTTCATGGTAACTAAGAAAAGTGGTCAGTACGGCGTACGGCGGACAGACAGAAATATTTTTATTGCATTTTCGGATTCTAAATACCTTGAAACGTAAATCATCAAATTTTGAGGGGGGTTAGATTTTTTTTTTCATGCTCGATTCCAATGGTTCATTATTGAAAATAATAAACCAAAAGTGTTTTAGAAACTAGGACGACTTCTCCGAAACCTAATTGCATAAACATGGGATAATGTTTAAGAAGAAGGTATAACCAATTTGATAGTGTAAGTATAGTCATATTTCAAAAAATACTGGGGAATTTCCACTACCACTAGAAAATTTAATGAGATTTCATTAGCTGCCTACTAAACAACCATCAAAATACATTCAACATAGATAAAACCGAAAACGGAACACTCATATAAAGACTTCAACAATAAGAAGATCAAATATGCCTACTACCTAACTGGGAGAGGGGGGGGGGGGTGCATAATGGTGCAGTATATTGTAGTTGACGAAATAAATAACGACGTAATGTTGATAATCGAGCTAGAAAGCAAACTTCGCAAAATGTTGGTGAATTTATTAAGAAAACTCAACGATATTCCATGAATTTGTTCTTTAGATTAGGCATTTCCAGATATTAGCTAAACTTTCAACGAGAAATTGTATTGAATTATCTGTCTCGAAAAATTCGGTTTCCGAAGTCAAATATCTGGAAGATTCTCTCGGTAAGTAACTGCTTGACTGAAGTCAGCCCTGAGATTGTCCCCAGGCCGCAGGTACTGGTGGTCTCCCTCGCGGTCTCGGATGCTACCATGTGAAAAGGCCTCCTAGATTTAAGCTTATTTCATCGAAGACAAATCATTCGAGTGTCTCGTGTGAACGAACAGGGCCTCAAGTGAGCCGTCAGTCGAGTGTGAGTTGGGTGTGGCAGTTCAAGTCAGCCGTTTAATTGGGGTGAGCTCTGGAGATATAATTTTGGTGGAAAGGGGCCAGGTAGCTCTGGTGGTTGGGACTCCTTCTGGCGTGGCGCAGCCCATTCAACAGAATGAGAGGCCCACTTGACTGTTGTGGAAGATCCCTCTTAAAAAAGGGAGGGGACACACAAGGAGGCGCCAGTTTTTATATTGTTCTAATTACTACTTCCTTCTTTCTTCAAGAGGAGATAAATTTATTAGGTGTCGTTCATTCTAAACGCCAGCTCCGGGTGCTTTCGGCCTGGCACAATGGGACTTTTTTTTTTAAACGTTAGTTGAGACTATGCTTGGTGGACCAGCCTTATTTCCATTCATATCAATAAGCACATGGCAGACCTAAGTGAGGGCACAAGTTACCAAATTATTTCCTTATGCATACTGGTGAGTGAAGAGGCGGGATATCAAAATGGTTGTCTCAGCACCTCGTATTATGGTTCCCAATGAGGAGTTTGTAATACTTCTCCCTTGACTTATGTTAGTAGGTATTACTTTCCAATTTTCAAATGAAAGTAGATTCCATTCCAAGAATTTTGAGACCAGCCGCACTCTCCTACGATTAGTAGTTATTTTTCTATGAGCTTTAAAAATTTCGCAACTAGCGACGTCATTGCACCCCTCCAACCAGAGCGGAGCCCATCCTAATTAGCACAGATAGGTCGGTGCGACGTCGGGAACTGCAACCCGACGTCGAGTGCGACCCGACGTCCTGGCGACCTCTCCACGACCAAATCACGACTAATTTGGGAAATGACTTCCTGGTTGTACCAAAATCACTGCCCGACCTCAGGTCAGAATAGAGTCGCAAGCTACTAGTGTACAGATCTGTAGTAGTATATTATACTATAACATTCTGTAGTAAAACCTATACGGGAAGGTTAACTTCTTCTACCCCATTCCGACTTTTACATATTTCTGACACTGGAACCCCTTTTTGGTATTGATAAATGTAGGAAGCCGTTGCAATTCATTGTCTTCATCAAAATGGAATCCACCCCGGGCGAAATCGCTGTAAAGGACGGATAGGCTAATTATGGCAGGTACCTGCAGGTATCATTGAGTGAACCCGTAGATCCCCCCCCCCCCCGTGTCAAAAATCGACGCGGAGATAATTTCTACGTAAAATCTTCGATTCTACCTCTCGAAAACAAGTGCCGTCCGGTTCTTAGACGTTTTACATTTATTTTTCAACTTGGCAGCTAAAATGAAAACGGTATGACGACGATTATTTGGATGGTTTTACTTTTGAAATGTCGTATTTCCTTGTAACCCATTATGGTTATTACAAATTTTGCATTTAAATCGTAAATAATTTGTAAAATTATTAAAATATACATCATAACCTCAGCATAACACAAGTGGAAGTGGAACAGGGAAAACCAAAGAGGATTCTATTTTAAAATGGCGACCTACAGATATGACTTCCAACAGTTGTATTACAGATATCTGACGTCGTGGCGACCTCGTCATTCCGTACTACAGATATCCGACTTAGTTGGGGCCTCATCATTCCATACTACAGATGTCCGACTTAGTGACGACCTCTTCAGTCCGTCCTGCAGATATCCGACGTCGTGTTGACCTCAGCATTCTGTACTACAGCATATCCGACGTCATTACGACCTCGTGATTCTGTACTACTGATATCTGACGTCGTGGTGACCTCGTCATTCCGTACTACAGATATCCGACTTAGTGGGGACCTCATCATTCCATACTACAGATATCCGACTTCGTGACGACCTCATTATTCCGTCCCACAGATATCCAACGTCGTGGTGACCTCAGCGTTCTGTACTACAGCATATCCGACGTCATTGCGACCTCGTAATTCCGTACTACTGATATCTGACGTCGTGGTGACCTCGTCATTCCGTACTACAGATATCCGACTTAGTGGGGACCTCATCATTCCATACTACAGATGTCCGACTTCGTGACGACCTCATTATTCCGTCCCACAGATATCCAACGTCGTGGTGACCTCAGCGTTCTGTACTACAGCATATCCGACGTCATTACGACCTCGTGATTCTGTACTACTGATATCTGACGTCGTGGTGACCTCGTCATTCCGTACTACAGATATCCGACTTAGTGGGGACCTCATCATTCCATACTACAGATATCCGACTTCGTGACGACCTCTTCATTCCGTCCCACAGATATCCAACGTCGTGGTGACCTCAGCGTTCTGTACTACCTACAGCATATCCGACGTCATTACGACCTCGTAATTCCGTATTACAGATATCCGACCTTGGCTACCTACAACAGTTGTAGAACGGCAATCTGACGGCAGTTGTAGGACGTCATCCTGACGTAGACATACAGATTTCTGACTTCGGATGTACAACAGGTTAGGTCATAAGTCGTAAAATACGAACAAACTCGACCAATTGTACTAGTTGGGACTTGACCAATGTGACATCACTCGTTGCCGAAACTTTGAAAGCTCATAGAAAAAGAACTATCCGTCGTAGAAGACTGCGGTTGGTCTCAAAATTCTTAGAATGAAACCTAATTTAATTTGAAAATATAAACAGAAGTCATGGGTACTCCTCATTGTTCCTAGCCACTTCACGGAGAAGGGAATCTGGGTTATTGTAATAAATCAACTGTGCATGATAATGCTTACCATTAGTTTGTATATTTGTATGTTTGTGCATTGCACATTAGTTTGTATATTTTATTGTATATTTAGTCATAGGAAGGTGTTTACTTATTTTTTCACGTGGTATTGTTTTCAAATCTGTTTCCGCGTCTGTTCGTCCGTCTGTGTCTGGAAATCCTTGCAACGCGCATAATTATGCGAAAGGAAAGTCGTAGTCCGCCAAAATTCCGAGGGTAGGTACGGGCAAGGCTCCAGATGGTCTCATATAAATTTCATCAAAATTGGACTGTAACTTCCGTCCGTTCATGCGCAAACGTGAAATCCGTATCGCGTTCATAATGATCGAAAAGAATGTCCATAATTAGCTTAAATTGGGAGGGTAGGCGCGGGTTAGGCTGCGGATGGTCCCATATCAATTTCGTCAATAACACCCAAATCCTCTTTCATCCCAACTACCCAAATGTTAGTATAATGATTGAATATTTCTTCGCAAATTTTATAATAATATAATGATTGAACGAGGTTCGCTATTTCTCTGTTCCTCTTCCTAATTACGTTTTCTAATTATTAAAACACCTTAAATCTAGTTGCTCATTAATTCTGTTTCCTCATTCATGTTTTATATGTCTTAGGTAATAGTTCTGAAAATATTCCTTCAATTTTTCATTTCCCCACACCGTGAGGGTCTTTTTTGCTATCGAAAAGTCTATTCTATATGTTCTATTTCATTCCATTATTTACAATCATCTCATAGATGTGCCACTCCTTGGCAGACGTTTGCTTTTATAGTCTGTTTCCAATCCAGTGATTATACACGTGTCATATAAATTTGTTGAATCATTGCAACAATCATACTTACTTATGAAAGTTTTAACAATACATGTTTTTTCATGTGTAAACACTGATTAACAATTCAGTTGATGTTTATAGAGCTTTCTGTTTCTATCATTATTTAGTCACAGTCAATGGCGTTGACGAATGAGTGAACGGCTCGAAGTAATTTTCAGGTACCTAGCTCCCTAGCTGGGTTCCTCCAGGAAAGAAACTGGTGCCTGTATTATGAAACTATTGGCGTGGAATATGTTTATTGGAACATATTTTGGCTTAGCGCTCTCCCACATTAACACAGGCTGGGTTAAGTAAACCTATACGGTGTGAAAGCACTAAGTATCGTTTAGTTATGACCGGATAGTACCTAGTGCGTGCTCGTGTGTTGAGAAGGAACAAGCTGAGACATTTCGAATGTCGGACCTTGTGTGCAGCACTCATTCAAAGTTCGTACATTTTGTATGTTTGGCTGGGAAAGAAAACGCATCCAGGCCGAGCTGAACATTTCCCGTCGTGTTTCAAACCGTATTGGTTCCCAGGACTGTTATTTGTGGCCTCCTGGCGAGTTTCAGCTATGACCACGTCGATGGTCGGCATCAGAAGATGGATCAAAAAGCTGTGAAATTGTGGGGTTCGAGAGCTGACGATATACTTGCTATTCAGCAGCAGTTCGTAGGAGGAAGCGAGTGGTACAAAGTTGAAACAACTTCTAACGGGAAAAAACGTTGGAGTGTTATTTTATTTATTTATTTATTTTCATTATTACGGGCGAACCCTATTGCAAGATACATAAGAAATATTTCTATACAGTATAGATGAGAAGTATAATAACACGTGAATACATTAATATGGCATTTAGGGATAAAATAAAATAAGACAATAGCTGCTAGTAAAGTGATGTCAAATGAAGGAGAAAAAAAATGTCTCTAGAAGGATCCCTCCGTCATCGAGCGTAACGCTTCTCGCTCTAATACAGTGGTTCTCAACCTGGGGGGCGCGCCCCCCTGGGGGGGCGCAAGCGAACTTTAGGGGGGGCGCGAGACTGTCTGAAAACAGTGGGTAACAATAACAAAGTAAGATTGGAAGATATTAACAGACAGGAACAGACAGGCGTCACGAGACCAAGGTGACAGCTGAGTAAACAAAACTGATCTCTACTCCAGTAGTTATAATGCGTGTATACATTGTGCTCCTGAACTAATCAGATGTTTTGCAAATTCGGCTTTACGTTTATAGTGAAAAGTGGTATTCACAAGCCCCAGTGTGTTGTGCCATACTGTTCTAAGTAATGACAGCCTACGTCCCCCGAATCGCAAAGGAGGCCCTTACAATTCTGGTGCAGTTCTCATCCACTTACTTGTGCGAATCTGGCTTCTCTTCCATGTCAGCTATCAAGATGAAACATCGGAATCGCTTGGACTTGGACTCTGACTTGAGGTGCTCTCGTTCAACTCTAGTACCGAACATAAAGAGCATTGTGCAACAGAAACAGTGCCAACCTTCGCATTGAATGATTTGAATAGAATATTTTCATAAAATAAAGTTTATTATTATTTTTGTAATAAATCCTTTGTTATGAAAAAAATCTGCGTGCTTCTCTTTTTCAATTCAATCTGAGGTGGAGGGGAGGGGGGGGGGGCACACAAAAAATGCTCATGATGCTGGGGGGGTATGACCGAGGAAAGGTTGAGAACCACTGCTCTAATAGATGAGATGGAACTGGTCAGGAAATCTAATTCTGGGTACCGGAGTAATAGGAAATTCGCTGTACGAGGGAGGCGGGACAAAGGGCGCTGACTTAGATAATTTGTTGGAGAGAAATCCATTTATTATAATTATTATTCCATTTAATAATTTTTACAGTTATTCTGTTTGAGCGCAGGCACATTGATAGGATTGACAAACTATAAATTTTTTCTTTTAAAAAAATACATGTGAGTAGCGAAGGGCGTAACCCGTTTCGGCGAATGTCCCGGGAGTCGAGCCTGAAACGGGGACCCCGTTCGGCAAATGAGTTTGGGAGAAAGAGAGCCTCTTTCGGCGAATGACAACAAGTCAGTGTACAATTCCTGCCGCAGCAATTTGTTTGGTTTCACCTGGTTCCTCGTTCATTGTTCGTATTTAGTATCGTCGTGTAACACTATTATGTTGTGTGGGTCGAGACGGTTCTGTGAGATAATGGAAGTGGCGATTGACGAAAATTATGAAAGGTGTTCCTGCAACAACAATAATAAATTAATTCAAATTCACGCGTAGTTACGTGCATCAGGATGGGCTAGTAACTTGCCGGTGTTGAAAAAAAAAAAATCAATGTAGAGACCTGCTTCCATAGTATAGACGCGAGTGTTTCCCGGTTAATATCAATGGACAATGTTTACAATCACGATCCACTGCCATTTGAAGTTACTGCGAGGGAGAAGTTGAGTATTTTACTAAAAAGAAAAGCCCAGCTCGATCCGTGTGAAATCGAACAAAATTATGAGGTAGGAGTTGGAGACTGCCAGTACATCCAACCTGGAACACTTGGACCTGAGATTAGTTCGGAAAAGTATAATATGCCTCCTTTAGTAGCGGTATGTGTATGTGCATGCGCAAACGTGAAATCCTTCAAATGCCCATGGATTACTCTTGACTGAATGTTTCCCTTTCACAACTATTGCATATTTTCCATTGCCGAAACGGGCTCTGTCCCCGGACTTATCCGTTGCCGAAATTGGCGCTCTTTTGGCCGAAACGGGAACCTCCCGTAGCGAATCTACGTTGCTGCGTCATGTTTTCCATGCTCATTGTTTGTTTATATGGTCCTAAATTGAAGGTATTACAGCTATCGGTTATGAGGGTAAGGGAACTTTTACCATTACTAACTGTCTTATCGTAAATATGAGTGTATCTTCTCCCTGCAGTTTTCAGGCTACGATATGTTATACCTCTGGTATATTCTGGGTGGAATGTTGAAATAAGTTACCACATATCGAACATACATAGGTACCATACTTTCTTGCCATGAACGAAGAATTATGTAGATAATTCTGAAAAATGTTGTTTTATTGTAGGAAGTAGGTAGGCATTGAAAAACACGGGGCCCTTCACCCCAGCCTGTCCTGCAGCCCATCACCGGTGGCCCCCTTCAGGTCCTCTTGAACCTACTATCCAGGTAGGTATACACATAATATTTACTTATACCTATTTCTAGCTACTCAGTACAATGGAGAGCCTGAAAGTGATTCTAATCCTTGAGGCTCCAAGACTTTGGGGTTCCAGTTGGTTTGTCACTCGTCAGTATCATGCCACAGGTACCCACGATTTCTGAACATTATTAGTTGTCTCTGAGTGTATACCAATGTTCAGGTTTTTACATCTCCTCGGGAAGTTACGAAAATCGACCTACACTACTTAGTACAAGTATTTGTGAAGGATTTCAGGAATGAGGTTCAAAAATAAGAAAACGTCCCTTGCGATCCCTCGTTGGATTTCCATTGCCAGGGCTCAGAATAAAGAAGGTAGGTACATGTGTAATGAAATGACCGGCTGAAATCATACCAACCGACTGCGACGCTTGGCGAAAAATGGGGGTTGACATTTCCCGAACACCGTGGCTCGAAAACTTTCAATAGAAGAGCAAAGCAGGATTTTTAACGTTTTTAAATTGATCTCGAACTTCAGAACATTTTGAGACCATCCGGAGCATTCGCACCGAAAAGCTTCATCAACATGATCGTGAATGTAACGGTATACATCCGGCCCAGATATTGTCGCTAGGGAACAACTGATTATAATCGCGCGTGGCTGTATGAAATCGATTTGGTGGTTCCGACATATTATTTCATTTAGGGAATGATGGTTACTTTAAATTCTGTTGATAGGTACTTTCTTAATTTTTGAAAAAACACTATGCTTCATGAATAACAACAAATAATGAATGATATAGTTCTAGATTCCAATAATGAATGATATAGTTCTAGATTCCACCGCATATTTATGAATTGTGGTTGCCCGGGTAGCTCCATTACCCGATTTAGGGCTTTGGGAAGCACGAGGGTAGGTATTAACCACATGAAAACAGTGATCTACGCAGAAGGAGCATTTCTACAAGTAAATAATAAACCGTTGTGTAATAATTTGCCACGTTTTTTCACTGTAGACTCTTACTACTATTTGATTACGTTACAATTATATGCATAAACGGACGGTAATGTTGATTTATTATTTTCAATAATAAACCTTTGGGTATCGAATGGATTCGGTTGTCGTAGCTTGAATACTTTCAGTAGAAGGTTATGTTCTTGACGTTTTCAAATTGATTTCGAATTGAGGTTTCTGGTAGACCCCCCGGAGCGTTGTACATAAAGCCATTCGTTCACAGTACGGCCCTGAAGTTTGGCTTCGTTAACCTGAATTCGAATCAGACGGTATACATCCAGCTCAAATAGGTATCATTGCTAGGGGAACACCTGAATATAATCACGTATGGCTTTATGAAATCGAGTTGGTTGTTCCGTGATATTAATCGTATTTAATCTGAAGAAAGATGGTTATTTTGGATTTTGCTGGTAGGTACTTTTGAAACTTGAAAAAATTTGGTTCGGCGTCTATCTCTCCGTATGTGTCCGCAAATACTTGCCACACTCATAACTTCCTTAATTTGAATATGATTTTGCTGAAATTTTTGGGTTGAACCCCTGATTGTCCGCTATGAATTACCTACCACGCGATAGGTTCTTTCTTCTTCTTTGAAACTACAGGTTTATGCTTCATGCGTAACAACAAATAATGGTGAAACGAACGAATTCTTGAATCCACTGCATATTTATGCAACTGTAATAGCCCGGCCGGCTCCAGTACTCGATTTAGGGCTTTCCTGGGGGAAGCACGGGGGTAGGTACTGACCACAGAGGTAGTGATCCACCATAAGGGGCATACACCTACAGGAAAATAATAAACCGTTGTGTAATAATTTGCAGCGTTTTTGGCAAACAGCATTTGCAAAGTTTTGTATTTATCGACGAATAATAAACGTTCGGATCCGACTATTTTACGAATCGTGTTGAAGTAAGATTATGTAACTTCGGATGACCGACTCTTCACACCCTTCCCAGTGAGCCAGTCCCAACCCGTGGCCTTGATAGGTAGAAGCAGCTTTCTTCCGTTCCGAGTCTTCCTCTTCAATAGTACCTACTATCCACAGAGGCTTTTAAAACTTCACCACACCTCTCATTGGGACGATGTCCTTTGAGATTTATTAGGATCCTGTTATCTCGGGAGGATGGGCGCCGGAGTCGTGAGGAGTGTGTGAAAAAACGTCTACGTTCAGTTTTTTCAAATCACTGGTTACCTATGGTGCCAAAAGTCATCGACGAAAAACTTTTGGGCTCGATCGGAGGCATTTAATCTTTTCTTTATTACTAAACATTTCTGAGACAACTGTGATGAGAAATACCCACGTAAAACAAATAAATAAATGCGTTCTAGTCATGCAGAATGGCTATAAGATCGAATTTTCAAAGAAATATTCGTGCTATTGCGTAAAAAGATGATCTAGCGAGAAACCATAGGTACCACCCACTTTTCGTAAAATCAGATGATTTTTTTCGTTATTTTAGCCATTCTTACCGACTATAAATTCAAATTTGACAAACTCTTTTTTGAGAAAAATATTTTTGTCATCTAAATAGTCCCTCCGTCGTGAATCACCATCCAGCACAACGTCAAGCGAATTAATATTGATTTTAGCCCTTAATATCAATTTTTGACCCAAAAAACTCCAGATTTGACCCCTATTCTGTATGAAAAACAACGGAAATGGTATTTCTGTCTTAACTCACCCTTCCGTACCACTTTCAATGATTTTATATTAATTTTTATATCTTGATGATGATTTTACATCAAGATTTAGAAACTAATTCAAAAACAGATTTAGAACCTATGAATTATAAAAACGCAAATCCGAACATGGCATTAACTCGCTATATACATGTATTTTTCTTTTATTTATTCCACACAATTTATTTAGGTGCCTTTTTTTAAGCTCAAAAATCGGTCTTTTGATCGCGAAAACAATCTATTCTAAGCTTACTTCCCCATATCATTTAGGTGTTTTTGGGATATTTTTGACGATTTTTCGCGATTTATGACCCCCAAGTATAAGTTCCGTAAAACGGATAAAAAAAAAATAAAAAATAACTAAATCGAAATCTATTAAGCCGTAAAAATTAGTTCAATCTGAGAATTGAATGTGAGCGTTTGCCGGTGGTAACCACCATTATTATAAATACCAACTATTTCATTTACAGTCCTGTTTCATCATGTTCATATTGTGGTTTTGGGTGTTCACAACGTCTGACGGTCTGTACACCTCATGTGAGGCAGGCATTGTGGTGGTGGGAACTATTAACGGAGTCCGTTCCTTCCTACTCATGCGCCAACACATTGATTGAACGCCTTCTGCCAATTACTACCTTCCTCGCTCCCCATTTATTCTCTCCCGCCAACCGAATCACTGTAGCTCAGGGCCTTCCCTGCGTTGCATCCAACTCCTCCCGCATACCGTCCACGACCTTTGCATGTATTTTGCTTGCAAACTTTCGTCCAACTGAGGTCCTTGGTGGCGGACTAGGACTTCCGACGTCGTTTAAACGTCTGTTAAGCTCGAGTCACGCAAACCTTCGACCAAACCTAACGAGCGAATTTTCGAAGCAACCACCTACCTACCTATTTAAATTACAACCAGTTACGACTATGTACCCCTATAATACTCTTACATATTGGTTAAAATATCGAACTATTTGTGTACAATTAAACCAAATATTTAACACTATCCTCCCTACCCGCCAAAATGATATTCATGTTTCATTGTATGCATTTACCTCCCCTCTCCAATGCTGTAGGTTTTACAAAATTATTTCCAATTTTCAGCAGTTTTTAAAAGTGAAGCATTAGGTACCTACTCAATTCCTCAAAATTACTGGTGATTTTTCAAGTAACGCACAGTTTCAGTTTCAGAGTTATTGAGCCATTTAATGATCCTAAATATCGTATGCGACCTGGTTCTTGCTTTTGTAATTACTAATATTTCAGCGGGTGACAAAATCTGGGGTGACAAAAAATAGGTTTTTTCGAGCGCCGTGAATAGAACATGCATTATTT
Source organism: Leptopterna dolabrata (assembly GCA_954871275.1). Taxonomy (NCBI): domain Eukaryota; kingdom Metazoa; phylum Arthropoda; class Insecta; order Hemiptera; family Miridae; genus Leptopterna; species Leptopterna dolabrata. The sequence goes on along the minus strand of OX940974.1, from coordinate 128,417,385 downwards.
TAGTGAGTTCAGTGAGAACCGAAGTGGTGGGGATGAGTTCATGAATTTTTCGGTTTATGAACTGAACCACTGGAACGCCTAATGCAGGACTATAACAATGCATTCTAGGAGGTTGAGTGGGCATAAGAGCTTTTTCCGGTAGGAAACCCTCCTTTAGCTCATCTGTAGTTCGTGTTAGTGTCCAAAACTCGTTTCGGGTATAAGGAACTACCCTCACTTTTTGGTTGGCTGGTTGGTACCAATTTCATTGTCGTAACAAAACATAATATGTTAATTTTGGAGTTAAGTTACCCCTGCGGGAGAATAGCTCCTCGTTCACGGCACTTTCCATCGAAACTTGGCGAACGAAATGAATTCTTATTGTGTAGGTATGTGTTCGGTCGTGATATTTTATGTTGGAAGGTACCTGTTCAACTATATCACTATGAGGCACTATGTCCAATATTTTAGTGGCATTTAGAGTCTGATTCATCCTGGAGAAACTAATTCCTAGATGTCAAATAGTTATGATTATTTAATTTATGAAGTGGCAACACTGATTTTGCACAACCCCTCGTTCTGTTTCTTGATTACTGGAAGTTTCTTCAAGTCATCTCAAAGATATCCTTTTTCACCCTGACTCCCAGTTAAATTATTGTAGTTGTGCACACTAGGTCCAACAATTTAATTGATGCATCTTCAGAAAATTACCCGAATTTAACAAATTTACCGCTGTGCCGCCACCCCCCAACGGTGCACACGCCAATAATACTGGTCTGGCGAAACGGATTCTTGCTCTGAGGTGTTTGGCTTATCATTTGCAGCTGTTAAATACTATTCATGTCACTTATGAGGTAATACTATCCAAATCTGGGTGCTTTTTTTCCTGTCCCGGCTTTCCACAAAATTTGCTTCCTGACCATGTGATTAAGTGGTGCCATCATCCAGATGGGGCAAAACAGGACAATAATTTTGTTCATGCCGCTCATGAGATATAAAGTCACCAACGTAGGTACTTACTAACATGCCCACTACACCTCTGTCTCTACTGTGTAAACACCAGGTCAAGTGGAAGCCGAACCTCAACTGACTCTTCTGAGGCGGCAGGATTTTTTCTCAATCATCACCGTCAAAGGTAGCAGGGGTTACTGGACACTAGAGAGTCCTACCGCTATGGTTGAGTGGAGAGTATAAAAAGTAGGCACAGTAATCCTCCCTGAGTCATAGGAGTTCGTCAGTTGATAGCCAAACAACGCTGCTGAAGAGAGCGTCGCGCCTACCCACTCCATAAAGCACTCCCATCCTCTACCCTCTTGATACTCTCATTTCCGCTTTCGGCTTTCGTTACGCTCTTCCTTCTTTTCGAGACCACTGGGAACTCATAAACTCCAGTTAGTACAAACCATATTTGGGGCTCTCAGGGGTGAGGGTGGATCTCAAGGAAGCATATATGTAATAACATTATGTTTAGGAAGGCAGCATCGTATTGCAATAGAACTTCTCTGATTCTGCAAATCACCATAACATGTATATTATGCCACTAGGTACATAGTTCTGTAGTCATTGATAGTGGATTGGTTCATCTACGCTATTAGTAACGACACTCCTATATATACCTACTCAAAAAATGGAAGAGTAAAATAAACAAAAGGACTAGGTATACATGGACTCACGCGGATGTTTCGAATGATTGGTTTTCAGCTTAGTTTAGTTTACAGTGATTCGTTTATATATAATATGTGTATATGTTTTGGAATTTGTTGGGTACCTGAAAAATCTCATCTAATGCCAAGCTCGGAAGGCAGACAAAAAGGTAGATTGGCGAGTGGAAAGAGTGGGAGATGGTACAGTTTTGGTGAACGGGCGAGGTTTTTATAGATGTCTACTTTAAACAATTAAACAAAGATTCCCTCTAAGTTCAGCTACCATATCCTTGGTGGCACCGAAACACGGACATAAGTGACTATAATATGACAAGGTCTGTACAGTTAATTTTCTCTTTAAACACTTTCTGAACAATAATTCAAGTTGCGCAAGAAGTCCGATAAAAGCCATCCCTTCTGTCCTTCTCTACCCTCTCAACCTTGAGCTAACTCTCTGTTTAAACAGAAACCCTTCTTATTTATTTATTCAATCATTAACTCGGATCATGGGTGGAGGGGGAGAGGGGGCTATGGGAGGGACGTGTAAAGCTCCTGGGTACACCCACTTTAATGATGTTAAATATGTGGTATTGATCCCTTGTGAGCACATCTGTCCGTCATCAGTGAGGTTAAGTTTGGCTTATTGTTATCCTCCGTCCCATGCCAAAGTGTATTGCTTCGTCCCCTAAACCCCACTAGCCCACTACTTCCCGTTCCCCAAATATTTATTATCCTACTATGCCCCTTCATTATAGCTCCATCATGCAGCTAAACCACCCTTGCTAATAATTCTCAATAAGACATTACAAGGGGCTCACTCCCTTACGTATAAATCACTTGCCACTCTCCACACGCCTCTGGATGATTTAATCATGACTGCATCAGCGCATACCGCATGACTTCCCTTAACATGTCCTTCTGCTACACTACATATGTCGCATTCGCATAGCTTCAAGCAATGGTCCAGTGGTCCTTATTCAATTCAATTCGGCTTATTAATGTAATATCATGGAAAATCAATTTTGATTGGTGATAAATGATAATTTTAAAGTAGGTGCGGGTATCTTTACTGCCTCTTGCTTTTCTTACTCTAAGAGATTTGAAATTCAGGTTTCTACTGTCAGAAAATCGAAGCTAACCTCGCTATATTTAGATTGCTTCATGGTAAATAATTCCGAGTGAGTCGGTGATTACTTTCATAAAAAAATATACCTTCCCAGTCACCCAGTAAAATTTGTATTAGATGGTGTACATTTGCATTTGATTAGGAGGTTTAAAAATTAATTTTGGTTTACTAATTATAATAAGGAATCGAGCAGGAGGAAAAACACATTAACCCCCCTAAAAATCAAAATTTAATGGTTTCCGTTTCAAGGCACGTAGAATCCGAAAATGGAATGACAGAAATATCTATCCGCCGTTCGTTTTTTTTCTTAGTTACCATGAACGAAAATTCATGAAATTTGGTTTGTGGGTCCCATTAGCGGTCTAGTTGGCCAGCGAAGCTCGGTGTTACTGTCCGTCTTCTCTAAGGGGTGAAAAATAAGGGTTGAAATGTCCAGGGCGCCGTTATTTCGAATTTTTTACGTTCTTAAATTGATTTCGAACTTGGGAATTTTTTGAAACTATCCGGAGCATTGTACGTTCACAGTAAGGCCCTGAAGTTCGCACCGGAAAGTTTCGTTAACATGAGTGTGAATGAAACGGTATATAAATCCAGCCCAGAAATCATTGCTAGGCTGATTATAATCACGCATGGCTGTATGAAATCGAGTTGGTTGTTCCGTGATATTATTTCATTTGAAGAATGATGGTTGTTTCGGATTTGGTCGATTGGTACCTACTTTTGTAACTTAGACAAACGTTGTGCTTCATGAATAACAGCAAATAATTAATGATAAAATTCCTGAATCCACCGCATATTTGTGAAACTGTAATTGCCCGGCCGGCTCCCAGTAGGTACTCGATTTAGGGCTTTCCTGGGAGGAGCACGAGGGTAGGTATTGACCACAGAAAACAGTGATCTACGCAGAAGGGAAAATAATAAACCCTTGCGTATTTGCAGCGTTTTTATTATTGAGCTCAGTCAAGGATATAAATAGTCTTATCGGTTCATGTGGTTTTGGAAAAACTATGATGCTGTTGTCTCGGAGAATAAATGTTTGTGTAAAGAGGTAATCTGCGAATGTTGACGTTTGCCTGCAGTTCTAGTTCACTAGGTATAGTTAACGGAAACTAAATCATCGAATCAGTTTATTGTTAAATGCATGAAGGGATCATGCAGTCCTCCTCATGTGTTCTTTTTGGACTTTTTGGGAATACAATAGTTAACGAAAATGCACGCAAGGAAGGGCGAACACGGCTGGATTGATTTTCTAGGTAGATACTTTGCAATCGATTGTGAGGACGGACTGTGAGCATCAATTTCAGTTCCCTTATTTGAACAATATTATTGAGGAAAAATGGGATAATCCTCATCCCACCACCTACCACTCTACTTTGTATTAATGCTAGTAGTATATCGGTTACTGAACCCGTTCTACACCCAATGAATTGATAGATAAATAGGAGTTGACGAAAATTAATGTCCTCTAAAATCGAAATTTCCACTCGCATTTTTCGTTTCAGACATCAAGTAATAACTTTGGTTGCCTGTCTGACTGTACACCCCCCCCCCCCCCCCAAAGTCTCACCAGGATAACAACCAAAACGAGCTGAAATGTTAAGGGTATGTGCGTGTTCCAGAGATGGTCTCATACGAGTTTCATCAAAATCCAGCCGTAACATCCAGCTGCACATGCACAATCATGGAATTCCTAACACTCCCGTAGCTCCGGTTCTATTCGGCAGATTTCGATGAAGCTTTCATGATGGATCATGCCGGTTGTGCCCCTAGTCGTCCCCTGTGAATCTGATTCTGATCAGAATGATAGTACCAAATGCGTTTCACCGGATTTGCTAATTTTTCTGGGATCATAGAAGTTGGGTCTATATGATGGACTCCTATGAATTTTATAACAACAAGTACCAGAAGAGCGATTGCGAGCCCTTACAAACTTTTGCGGGAATAAAACTTTCTTTCAGGTATAAAAGGGAAATTACATGACTTGCAAGAAGGAGAGCTATATTTCCTCGTTACCTGAAGGGTACTAGTTTTAGTAGATTTCCTATCAGACTTAGACTTATTGCACTCACCTCTCGATATGATACTATTTCCGTTACTACTGGGGCAACACTGTTTGATCATTAGGTATAGTTTCAATATATCTTAGTTTTGGTGAATATTATTTTGTTGACCCGAAATAATAATGGTTCAAGGTCTGTTGGTTAGTTTGTTGGGGATGCCATTCATCCTAGTACCTACTACCCAGGATATGTGTGCAACTGAATGTGTTTGGTTTAATCCTGTCTCGAAAATCATAATGACGAAGATCTGAAGCCGCGTATACGACACTTGATAGATACCTAACTAATGAAGTTTCTGGGTTCCGTCGGTTCCTAAAAATATTTGTTCACCAAAAACAGTTTTCGAGCCATGTCAAAATGAAATGCGTTTAATAAATACGTAATATTCGCTTCATCTTGGGTTTCGTCCAGAATCTGAGTAACGGCGTACAGGAATATCCAGAATTTCGGGAGTAAGATAGCAGTCTTCATAATTTTTCGTTCGACTACTAGGTAATTTTTCGTCAAGACAGGTGGGTAATTTTTCATTCGAAACAAAACTCGTAATATTATTATTTTGGTTTGTTATTCTGTGAATAATACACCTATGTATTCGCTCAGCAAAAAATTTTTATAACACCCCCTCAAAATTTTTTCTTTTCCGTTTCAAGGTGCGCAGATTCCAAAAATGCAATGTCCGTCCGCCGTCCGCCGTACGCCGTACGCCGTATCACGTGTACAGGCTTCATTTTCGGTCTAAAAAAATCGTTCTTTCGCACACATGCTCCATTTGGGCCCTTGTTGTGTCCCGAAACTTTTCAGCCCGATCGGAATATACCCAGGGGAGTTATGAGTGAAGATGTGTATAAAAAAAGGTACTTTTTGTGTTTTAGTAACATAGTAGTAAAATGCGCTTTTGAGGTATCGTTTTTCATGTTTTTGGGGACGAGAAGACCGAATATGAAGTCGATTTTGACCAAGCAGTGGAAAATTGAGGTTATACCAGATGTTCAGCTCCCAAAATTGATTTTTTATGAGTCAAGAACCTGTGAAATCGTCTGAAATCACCATCAATTTGTATAATAACACTAGAAAAAGTGTCAACACGTGGATCAAGACGATTAAATGGTACAATCAATGATCAAAGGTAATTTGAAAAAAAAGGAGCGTAGTACCTAATTCAAGTTTTGGGGGGCAAAATTTGTGGATTTCAATTATTTTTCATGAAAGAAACAATAAATAATCAGCCAGCATTTCTGTAGACCAATAAAATAATAGAATAATAAACCCATGTGACAAGGACTTTGCAGCGTTTTTTATTTATTGATTCAGCAGATCAGTTGGAAAGAAACCGCAGCAGCACATAAAAGGTCGGTGTTCTGTTTTCGATTCGTTATTTAGTTTCTGCCTCTAATTAGTAGTCTAACGAAGCGCCTGGCCTGAAGTAAATCGCCATTCTCCGAAATCGAAAATTCTATTGGCTTTATGGGTTTCCGAGATTCCTGCCTGGTTCCGAGTTTTTTCCCTTTTTTTTCTTCTTTGTTTTGACCAAGTGACACCGCATTTTGCATAGTTCCTGTTCTCATCTGTTAACTAGGACGTATTACAGGCAAATTGTAATAGCACCAGTCCTGTCCCCAAGTCCCATTCTCAGTTTTCAAGTTCCACCACCTTCTAATGGATAGTTGTAATGGAAATCTGTGACGGAGGGAGGGGAAGCGGCCAAAGAACCGGTACCTTCACCAGTAGGTATACCTGTCTCGACGGGGACCGAAAAAGATCCCTGGATGTCACCGGAACCGTTAACGGTGGCGCCGCCCTGACGTACCGACTCGCGCGTCTCCTCTCACTTGCTCCACGTTCTTAGTACTCGGGACCCTCGCTCTTTTTTTTTTTTGTCAACTCGCTTCTTTTTTCTCTCTCCTTTTTGCTGTATGTACCTGGTTATTTCTTCGCATTTATTTATGGAGGTGACATAAATGCAATTATTCGTCATTTGTTGTGTCTCGGAATAGTGGCTTCCTCTCCGAGGGATTTCTCCTCTAGAGCAAATGCAGACAGTGTGGCACTTTTCGCCTTACTGTGGTGGATTGCGATGTGGATCTCTATCGGCATGTAGCATTCGCTGGGGTGGGTCGTAATACAAACTGAAATCAATATTGATATTTGATGACGGTCGATAATATAAATTTATATTATCGGATCAAACGGATAAAATACCGTTAGCGATATTCCAGAACATCAGTGTTGAACGAAATGTTATTAATCTATTGCTTCTTCTTCCCGTGATATTAGATGCCTTGGTTTGCCAAACCATTTTACACACAGGAACTTCCCCCAGACGTTTTGTAGTTAATTTTCATAACATTGAACAAAACTTCAAAAAATTGTTTAATTAAATTGTTTATGGAACAAGTTTTCTCATTTTGTTTACTTGAGTTATGACATACAGTTATATCGTGTTCCTGAGTTCTCTCTTCCGCAGTGAGTCTCAAAATCCCGTTTGCTATAAATTAATATTAGGTACTGTATTACTTTATTTCCCGTTAATAATCTAGGTAGATTTGCTATTAATTGCTTTAACGTTCAAAAAGGGTCTTGAAATTTGGAACTCCTTTGACTTCACGCTTCTTCCCATCGATTTCACGGTCTATTCAAATGGAATTTGGAGGCGACTAATTTATTATATTGGATTTTTAATGGCGCTGAATCCGAGTTTGAGGTCAGTAAGTTGTAGAATTTTCCGTCAGTTTTGGGGCTGGAAACAATCGATGTTATGGTAACAATTTCCGTAGGTACCTATTATTGGGGGAAAAAATCAGGGTAAATGCACATATTTTGGTAATAGATATCTATTGACATCAAAGTTCTATCCCTACTCCATAGAAAGAAAATATCTTCATTTTCGAGGATTCCGTTCTTTATAAATGTATATTGTGTATATTGTGTGTATTACGACTCTCAAAAATTTACTGTCATTGGAGTAAAAATAATAGGCATATTATATGCTCGTTTCAGTTCTTTTACCTATATAAGCGTCTTTGCCCGTTGGGAAAGTAGTTAGAAATACACAGTTACGACGTTGGAAACTCGCGACCTTGGTTTGATGTGGTTCTAACTCCCAAATTTACTCATTTCATGCTAATTCCGGTTGGAACCTGGTGACTGTGTAGTACATACAGACGCCTGCAGTAGGGCTCGTGTAACTTCGATAACTCTTCAACAGTAGGTACGCGATATAAGTCCAAGTATTGTACATTTTTGGCTTGATGAGATACATCTTACTAAATCTATAATATCATACAATGTGTATATTTCATCAATTTTTGGAGCTTTGTCGAACCTTGTGGGTCGCGTATTGTCTGCAGTGGTTAGAACCGCCCGAATATAACTGTATCTCGCGTGATTGTAATTCTCACGTTGCACATTCCTTAATTCCAATACTTGTGATTTTGATAGTCGGCCATTATATGTGTGTGCCGTGCCTCCTTATGGGGAATTTTCATTTTTTTTCCCATGACTGAAGTATACCTATGAGGGTGAGTTGGTCGAGAATAGGCGTAGAGTCCCAGAAAGAAAACAGTGTTCCAGTCATGCAACATGGCCAGATGAGTGAATTATAGTATTATATGTAATGCACCAACTTAAATATATATCTTCAATCTACTAACATTTATTGAACGTTCTACGGCTGTTTGAAAAAGATCTAGTAACCCACGTACTCAAGCTGTCTGATATTTTCAATAGTTTTGTCCACCACTTCGAACTATTTTTGCCTCAAAACGTTTTTGTTATTCAAGATTGTTCATTGTGTCATATTATCAGATTACTACATTCTTACTTCTGTTTTTGTTTCTGCTGAATCCATTCTAATTTTGGGCAATTTTAAAATTCAAAAACCTCAATTTTTGACGTTCATGAAGAAAATTTGTTAGCCATTTTCGTTGTAATTGAAGTAATTTTTGTGTTTTTCCTAAGGTTTTTCCGTAAAATAAATATTTAAAGATATCAATCTGGAATGAAGAGGATTATGGTTTTCAAGGCTACCTATCTACGGACAGGACGATTTACCCCGTAAATAGGGAAATCATGCATTTCATCAATGGTGTTGAAGTTGGAAATGTTATTCAAAGTTCTGAGTGCTATGACGAGTAAGAACAACTATAAATGTCTCCCAACCTATTATTCATTCCGTGCATTTGTAAAACCTCAGTTTTTGGCTGTTATAAGGTGGCCCACCAAATAATAAACTGATTAGCTAATTCGCGTACCGCACGCAGCAGCCAGACAGCTTGCTTCAGATCATTTCAGAAGAAGACTACGTACTAGCTACTGTTTTCCCCGAAAATGTGCTAGAGTGCGCTATATGTATGAGGTATCTGACGAAAGAGGACACTATGACGTAATCGGCCCTCAGGGCTCGTCCTTTCTGTCGTCTCTCGCTTTCATTCTATGAATATTGGTACGATGTGAGTGAACACGATTACCGGGTAAAGAGAACATGATAACAAATAAATAACGACATTTCCAAGCCATGAGCCTTCAACTGGGTGGGCATGATCCTGCCAGCGCTCTCACCTTATGACGGTTTCACTCGCCATCATGGTACCTTCTCATTTCATATTCCAGATTGGGTCAAGAATTCCGATTCTGATTTCACGTAGAGATGTGATGAGCTCGTAGAGTGGGAAGGGTAGGTGTCCATGGGACATCTGCGGAATCAACTTCTGAATCACGCTAATGGAGCAGCTGCAGCCACTCGCTTCCCACTCTGTCTATAGTAGGTAGTTTGGTTGCACACAGACCCGTTCGACTCGATATATTGATCCTCCATATTTTTTGTTACTCGGATGTGTTGAAACCTTTGGTTAGAACGTATTGTATTGCAATCGAAAAAATAAAAAATAAAAAACTTACACGGTCTATTAGAAGGTGTGTAGTCAAGGGAACTCCTACCGAAAAACGCTGCAAAGTCCTTGTCACATGGATTTATTATTCTATTGGACATACCTACAGAAATGTTGGCTATTCACTTAGGTATTGTTTCTTTTATGCTTAATAATCGAAATTGCTATTTCTAGTGGTTTCCATTGATTTTGGCCCCTAAAACACAAATTAGGTACGCTCCTTTTTTTTTTTGAATAACTATCTTTGATCATTGGTAGTGCGATTTAATCGTCTTGATCCACGTGTTGACACTTTTTCCAGTGTTATTATACAAACTGATGGTGATTTCAGACGATTTCTCAGGTTTTTCACTCATAAAAAATCACTTTTGGGAGCTGAACATTTGGTAGAACTCAATTTTCCACTCTTTGGTCAAAATCGACATAATATTCGGTCTTCTCGTCCCCAAAAACATGGAATACGATAACTCAAAATCTCATTTTACTACTATGTTACTAAAACCCAAAAAGTACCTATTTTTATACACATTTTCACTCATAACTCCGCTGGATATATTCCGATCGGGCTGAAAAGTTTCGGGACACAACTAGGGCCCAAATGGAGCATGTGTGCGAAAGAACGATTTTTTTAGACCGAAAATGAAGCCTGTACACGTGATACGGCGTACGGCGTACGGCGGACGGACATTGCCTTTTTGGAATCTACGCACCTTGAAACGGAAAAGAAAAAATTTTGAGGGGGTGTTATAAAAATTTTTTGCTGAGCGAATACATAGGTGTATTATTCACAGAATAATAAACCAAAACGCTGCAAAGTCCTTGTCACATGGGTTTATTATTCTATTATTTTATTGTTCTACAGAAATGCTGGCTGATTATTTATTGTTTCTTTCATGAAAAATAATTGAAATAGCTATTTCTGGTGGTTTCCACAAATTTTGGCCCCCAAAACTTGGATTAGGTACTACGCTCCTTTTTTTCAAATTACCTTTGATTATTGATTGATATCTCAGAAGCTCATGTTACCAACATGTTGCTAAAACGCAAAAAGTACCTATTTTTACACACAGTTTCACTCATAACACCCCTGGGTATATTCCGATCGGGCTGAAAAGTTTCGGGACACAACTAGGGCCCAAATGGAGCATGTGTGCGAAAGAACGAATTTTTTAGACCGAAAATGAAGCCTGTACACGTGATACGGCGTACGGCGGACGGACATTGCATTTTTGGAATCTACGCATCTTGAAACGGAAAAGAAAAACGCTGCAAAGTCCTTGTCACATGGGTTTATTATTCTATTATTTTATTGGTCTATAGTTCTGTTTATTTATTGTTTCTTTCATGTAAAATAATTGAAATAGCTATTTCTGGTGGTTTCCACAAATTTTGGCCCCCAAAACTTGAATTAGGTACTACGCTCCTTTTTTTTTTTTTTTTTTTTTCAAATTACCTTTGATCATTGATTGTACCATTTAATCGTCTTGATCCACGTGTTGACACTTTTTCTAGTGTTATTATACAAATTGATGGTGATTTCAGACGATTTCGCATGTTTTTGACTCATAAAAAATCAATTTTGGGAGCTGAACATCTGGTACAACCTCAATTATCCACTCCTTGGTCAAAATCGACTTCATATTCGGTCTTCTCGTCCCCAAAAACATGGAAAAAGATACCTCAAAAGCTCATTTTACTACTACGTTACTATAACACAAAAAGTACCTATTTTTATACACATTTTCACTCATAACTCCCCTGGGTATATTCCGATCGGGCTGAAAAGTTTCGGGACACAACTAGGGCCCAAATTGAGCATGTGTGCGAAAGAACGAATTTTTTAGACCTAAAATGAAGCCTGTACACGTGATACGGCGTACGGCGTACGGACATTGCATTTTTGGAATCTGCGCACCTTGAAACGGAAAAGGAAAAATTTTGAGGGGGTGTTATAAAAATGTTTTGCTGAGCGAATACATAGGTGTATTATTCACAGAATAATAAACCAAAAGAGGGTTGCCTTGCATCAGATGAGGTAGTTCTGATTTTTTGGTATGTTGTGTGATGGAATGGTAATGACAAATTCAAGCTTTGTAACTCGAAAGCCCTCCAGATCGTTGTGAAATCTTGAAACCCGGTAAATTTTCGATTTTTTTTCAGTTTTTGGCTTATAGCATTGTACAAAGATTCTACTCGCACCAACATTAAAGAGCATTAAATTCTGCGTCGAATGACCCGGTCGGATTTTAATGGTTTCCGAAAGTGACTCAATCCAAGGGGGCGTTGAGTGTTTGTAAAGTTCATTTCATGTCCTATCTGGGCCAGTTTTCCTGGGTTTATTCCACCTGTGACCGCCATCAGTCCCTTCTTGCTAATTTCTGCATACACGTAAGGCCACTACATATCACCACTACATATTCATGTTTTCAAAACTACCGTAAGCTTCATCTTGGTAAAAGTACCTTATGTAAAATCAGCGTAAACTATTCATCATCAATCTAATATTTCGATTCATAGGTGGATCTAAATTTGGCCAAAACTGCAGTGCTGCCATAGAAGTTTTGGGGAAATGTTATGAGTAGTTCGAGAATGGGTTTTATGTCTTTCTAAAATCGTAAAGTTGTTTGATTCACACAGTTCTGTTTTTAATCGTCCAACTCATCAACCTAGAACTAATTTAGTTACTTGCGAAGTCCTCTGGTCTCAAAAGTCGGAAAAATCAATCATTAAAAAGAAAGGCAATCACATCAGGTACAGATGAAGAAACCAATGAACTACCAAGTCGTATGCGCTTTTTTCTACATGGAGAAGCTGTGAAATAGTGAAGTGGATGTGGCGATTCGATATATTTTTGGCTTAGGAGGTTAGGAGCACTACTTCTTACTCCTCGGTACACGATTCAGACCTCTTGTGTCATCAGAGGACCCAGAAGTGCGTGGGAGTTGATGAAAGTGGCAGATAGATGTAGTTTCTGAAAGGTGCATAAATCCTCGGGATTTTTCAGAATACCTACCAGCCCTGGTGCTTTCCCGAAAAGGCAATGAAGGGAGAAGTGCTATTATAGATGTTAATTACAATTCGATCTATGCATCATTCGGGCATTGCTGAAACATCGCAATACATTTTCAGTGAAAAAGTGGCAGTTTCAGTTTGGTTCTTCTTTAATTCGTTCTGTTATTTTATGTTGCCCAGATCAGTCTGATGAATTCATCTTGTCAAATACGAAATATTTGAAGCACATTTTGCAAGGGCTATCGAATTTCTGAGAAAAAGGTCACAGTTATACTTGTAGATTTGAGTTTAATTTTGCATTATCAACTTCGGTTTTGTTCAAGTTTCATAGGTACCAATTTTTTCTGAGAAAATATAGAATCGTTCGAGAATTTTTCGAACTTTGAGGAAGATGAAGGGAAGGGTGCTCCCATGTATTTTCCCTGAAATTGAGAGGCCATCAGTTTTACGGCGAAAGTTCAAAATGAAGTTTCTCCCTCATGATCACCACCACTTCTTTACCTTACTTCAACTACAAATGCAACAATTAATATGATCGACATAACTAATAATTATTGGTGGACATTTATTCATCTTTTAGTCCTAATAGTTCCTATATTTTTGCTGAATCCTACTATAATACGTCAATATTACTAGGGTCTGCGTCCTCCATGTTTTTCAGTAAAATTCCAGAGCCAGAAGAAGAGTATTTAGCTTTGCCCAAAAGCGCTCGCTTCACAAAAATTAACCCGTCTGCGTTTCTTCCTCAACCCTAAACCAATTTGCCTTTTCTAAACGACTCACAGGATTCGTTGCCCCACTCTGTCACATCGATACGTAGATATATACTACTGTAGTATATATATCTATGAATCGATATCGTACTGGCTAGCTCATAGCATATCATAGAATCGAAACCTGTGGATTGAGCGACTAAACGTAACGTGAAGAGTGGTGGCTTCTTGTGCAAGTGTGAAGCGTCTTTGTTGGTTTCAAATTTGGATTGTAGTTGGAGACTGGGGTACGTGCCTGTATCAAGTAACGCAGTATAATCGATGGTATGTCGAGATCTGATAACCGATTATGCGAAGCAAAATCAAAGCATTGATTCCTGTCACCATGGCAACCGATATGTATGATGTAAGCTTCGTCCATTCTATCACATCAAGCCCCGTATTTATTTCAGTTTTTCAGTTACCTATTAGATACCCCAAAATCTCACAGTCTTATCAAAGGTCAAGTTATGCTCTCTCATACTTGCATTGCTTATTCATTCCTCGTTTTTGCATTGTACATACATAATAATAATAATACCTTTAAATAAAATAATACATTTTTAAATAATAAATTTTTGTACCTTGGGGAAGGTCGGGTAAGATGGGGACGTTAAGCTTTGACGATTTTTTCTAACCTTAATGATTACTGAATCGAGTCTGGAATTTCTTCATTACCTACTTCAAACTCCCTAGTTTAATGCTAGATATATATTTTTTTTAAATCGAATTTCCCATGTTTGATAGATACTCAAAAACCGCAGTTAAGAAATAAAGGTAATTTTCGGTATACTTATAGGATGAGATGATGAACTAGGAAAATACATAATTTCACTACAAATATATTTATTTTTCGCATTGAAACGCTTTCACAACACAGAGCGTCTCATATCATCACATTTGGGTACATAAATTACGTAGCCTGGGAAGTCAGCTGCGCCAAGTATTGGTGACTTAGAAAAACATTTTGCGAAATACGGCGACTACTCAGAATATTGACGCAAAACGTAATACGATATAGAAGTATCTGAAACTCATCAGCTTCAAGGTTGTTCAGCAGAAGATTAAAATGAATTATACTAAATTACATTTTTAGGAACTTACGTAGGTAGGTTTTTAATGAATGAGGAGTACCCACGACTTCTGTTTATATTACATTCCCATTTTCAAATGAACGTAGATTCCATTCTAAGACCTTTGAGACCAACCGCACTCTCCTACTCTTTTTCTATGAGCTTTCAATGTTTGGGCAACGAGTGATGTCACCACCCCTCCCGCCGGAGCTGGAGTTAAAATCGATAAAAATCATAAAGGAAGGAAAGCATGGATCGAACAATGTAACACTTAATCGAGCTTACTATTGGTCGGTACTTCATGCACAATAATCACATTTATATGGTCGCTGCTGGGCTTGAATTTCATCCCAGGCTTGCAGTGTCTCATGGGCCGATTGCTTGCAAACCAAACAATGGAACCACAATTCCGTTTTCCCTCGTTCTCAGCGTATGATACAGTCCTTTTCATCTTCGTAGTCTTCCAAATCCAGATCTTCCGGATTTCGATGTAATATCACAGGTAAGTTGACGATCGTCATCTTGCCCTCCATCAAATTCGAGTAGAAATCGCCATTTTGAGTTTAAATATTTCAGAACACCAACTAACTAGAGAAAATTGAAATTATAGGTCAATAATTACACGTTTTGAGGAGTCCTCTTTAAGAATATCACTAGTAGAAATTGGAAATACTTACTCAGCAAACGTAATTTCTTACGAAACACCTTTGAAAACTTGTAATGACAGAGCGCAAAACCACGTTTCCGTTTCGGCAGACGGCGCGCACTAGTTTAGAAATCTTAGGGTTGCTTTAAGTGGCGCAATGCTGGAGGTCTGTATAATGGAGTAGTAAGAGGCCCCTCTATCTAGCGTCAGAGACGTTAAATAGCCGACTTTCCTCTGTAATTTTTGATTTGCATGGACACGAAACAATTACGAAAAAAGAAGGTAAACGTAAAGCTGAAAATCGAGGGAACTGAAATGTAACGATCCAACTCGGGAGAAAGGTTCTGAAGTAGAAGTCTGGGAATATCCTTGTTCCTCGAATTGAACACAATAGAATGACTTAGTTCAGAAGATTTTTGACAAATCCCAGAATACAATACCCAAGTGTCCATATTATTTGAAAATCGCATTAATGACGTTTCTACTTCCATGTGAAATGATAGTGTGCATACGTAATGCACCCATACATTTGTACCTACGTAGGTACCTACCTACTTAAAAATTATCTACTGTCTTCATGAGTTTTTCTCTTCGCATACCTACTTCACATTTATTTTGCACTTTGCACTTTGGGCCAAGGTAGGTAGTAATGAAAATCACTTAAGAAGTTAGGCTCACATTTTTACACGCCTTGTAGCACACCCAGGGGCAGTGTAGGTAAAGCTATGGATTAAGAAAGTAGTAGCTACCAGAATCAAGTAGGTAAGTACCAAGTAGTTTACTTACTGCTAGCCTTGTTTCGTATAATTTGGAAAGGCTATCTAATATCGTTGGCAAAATGGCTTAGGGGCGAACCTATATATTCAAAAACCCTGTTTTGAGACAACAGCGTTTTATAAGTATACCTACCCAATCACCTGAGGGGCATTAGTCGCAACCAAATGGAGACCGGCTGGTGCTTTCAGAACCTCTGAACAGGAACACTGACTTCGTACGATTTGCAACTGGTGCACTCAGTTGGCTGATCATGGATTGAAAAAATCCGATTCCGGTACCAAAAACAACTCTGTAAAGATTTTATAATATATCAGCGTGGAACGGGAAGACTGCCCCTACCCCCTACTCTTTTCTACCCTTGGTGAACGTTCCACTATCGCAAGGACAAACCACTTACTAGGTTGAATTAAGCCGATACCATTTGGTTGCAAATAATGCTCCTCAGGTGAGTAGGTATTCTTATATCAAACGTTGTTATCTCAAAACAGATTTTTTTGAAGATAGGTACTTCCCTAATTCATTTTGCCGACGATATTAGATAGACAGGTATTTCCTTCCAAATTATACGAAACAAGGCTAGCATAAACTACTTACCTTCTTAAAACCGCTACCAATAACAACTCTGTAATGATTGTTTAATAAATCATAGCTGAATGGGAAGACTACCCCTACCCGTTTAATCCCTTAATTCAGCCTAACTTTAGTTCCTTGGTTTTGAATGTTACCTAATTTATATCTAGGCGATTTAACGGCATCCTACGCATTTCAAACCTTTCTAATGTTACGTAATTAAAAAAAATATATATTTTTTTTGCATTTATAGCTACGTCACTTGGTGATACTGCCAATGACAGTTATAGATTAGTAATCATCATTGCTTTTAATAGTATAGTGTAATTAATTTTAATTAGCATTAATACAATGTTGGCAAAATTTAATAGATGGTGAATTCATTTTTTCCGCCGCTAAATTTCCGGGTGATCAGTGCGAACAGCTCATCTACGATCAGACAGCTCGTTTGTTCGTTCGGGCTGACGCACGGTGACGGTCGGAAGGCCAACAAATGAAATACCAGCCTTTTGGAACAGAGCCTATAGCTAAATCTATATCAGTGTGAAGTCGCGAATCACCTATACTCAACGGTGGAAGTATAAAAGGGTATAGGAAGGTATAGGGGTATGTCAAAAGTAAGGTTATCTATCGCGTAAAAAATCGAAAACAAGCTCAAATTGAAAAACGCTGCAAATTATGACACAGCGGTTTATTATTTACGTGTATAGATGCCCATTCTGCGTAGATCACTGTTTTCTGTGGTCAATACCAACCCTCGAGCTCCCCCCAGGAAAGCCCTTAATCGAGCACTGCAGCCGGCCCGGGAATTATAGTTTCATCAAAATGCGCGGGATTCAATAATTCAATTCATTATTTGTAGTTATTCATGAAGCGTAAGGTAAATAATAAACCGTTGTGTAATAATTTACCTGTATAGATGCCCCTTCTGCGTAGATCACCGTTTTCTGTCAGTACCCACCCTCGAGCTCCCCCCAGGAAAGCCCTAAATCGAGTAGTGGAGCTGGCCGGGAATTAAAGTTCCATAAAACTGCGTGGGATTCAATAATTCCATCATTTATAATTTTTTGTTATTCGTGAAGCATAACGTTTGTTCAAGTTCCGAAAGTGCCTATCAACAAAATCCAAAATTAATCATTTTTCAGATGAAATAATATCACAGAACAACCAACTCGACTTGATACAGCCATTCTTGATTATAATCAGGTGAACCCTAGCAATGATATCTGGCCCGGATTCATACCGTTTCATTCACGATCATGTTGACGAAGCTTTTCGGTGCAAACGAACGGCTGGTCGTACAATGCTCCTGGTGGTCTCAAAAAATGCTTTAGTTCAAGGTCAATTTAAAATTGAAAAAAGCAATACCCTTCTATTGAAAGTTTTCGAGCTACGGCGTTCTGAAAATTTCAACCCCTATTTTTCACCCCTTTGAGATGACCGACAGTAACGCCGAGCTTGGCGGACCAACTAGACCCCAAACGGGACCTACAGACCAAATTTCATTAATTTTGGTTCATGGTAACTAAGAAAAGTGCGGCGTACCGCGGACGGACAGAAATTTTTGTATCCCATTTTCGGATTCTACATACCTTGAAACGTCAACCATCAAATTTTGAGGGGGGGGGGGGGATTACAATTTTTTTATTCATGCTCGATTCCAAAGGTTCATTATTGAAAATAATAATCAAAAAAGAAGGGTATATTTGGAGTTGTTGAGCTCTTACCCATTCTTCTAGTCATCGCATTTTTGGTAGCGGGGTAGCCCATTGGCGGATCCAGAAGTTCGTTTGTGGCGGCGGGGGTCGGGGGGGGGGGGGGGGAGATATTATATATTCAGCAATGTATAAAACATTCTAAGTTTGATTCTATTGGTATCTACATAAATATAATATGGAATTGACGTCATTTACATAATTATGCATAGGCATGTTCGCATTACAAGTATGCTAATGTAATAACTATGCACATCATCGACATTATTACGTAGGTAGATTCTTTAGTTCAACCCCCTCCCCCCTCTTCCATCTACTAGAAACAACAATTCACAAGTTATTATTTAATCGTAGTAACAATAAATTGGTGTCTTCCCATTATACCACACAATCAGGCATCATAATCACAACGATTCAAATAAATCACATGTATAGGCGTAGCATGGCTTTCAACGCTACCTACTTTGCGGGGAGTTCGTTAGTAAAAACTCTGAAGCTCTCCGTTTTTTTCCTAAACCGATGTTTCCTTCCGGGTTTTCTCTCCGAAGCCCTTAAAAAATTTCAGCTCTTCAAACCTCTCTTAAGCCTCCCCCCTTCCCCTCTCCGCCTAAGGGGGGACAAATTGCGCAAAAGCATTTCAGCTCGATCGGTTACGCCTGTGAGGCTGTAATCCTGACAAAGAACAATGATAACAACAAGTAGAAAACGCTGCGAATTATTACACAACGGTTTATTAGTTATAGATGCCCCTTCTGAGTAGATAGATCACTATCAAACCAAATGTCATTACTTTTGGTTCAAGGTAACTAAGGAAAGTGCGAAGTACGGTGTACGGCGCACAGTGGGACCAAAACGTCATTTTTCGGCAAAAACTGAAAACCTCTACTAATTTTTATAGGAAATTCAACGCTGATCACAAATGTACCATATGTTCACGTACCTTTTGATTTATTATTTTCAATAATGAACCATTGGAACCGAGCATGAAACAAAAAATTCTAACCCCCCTCAAAATTTGATGGTTTACGTTTCAAGGTATGTAGAATCCAAAACTGCAATAAAAATATTTCTGTCTGTCCGCCGTACGCCGTACTGACCACTTTTCTTAGTTACCATGAAACAAAATTGATGAAATTCGGGTTATAGGTTCGTGGTCTAGTTGGTCCTCGAAGCTCGACGTTTCTGTCAGTCATCTCTAAGGGGTTCAAAATAGGGGTTGAAATTTTCAGAACGCCTATACCTTTTTTTTACGTGAATCTTTTTACGGTTTTAAATAGTTCTTGAACTTACGAGTTTTTTAAGACCACCCGGAGCACCGTACGTCCAGCCGTTCGTTCACAGTAAGGTCCCGAAGTTTGCACCGACAGGCATTTTTGACAGCAGGGTGAATGAAATTGTAGATATACATTTAGCCCAAATCTCGTCACCAGGGACGCGCCGACAATCGGGAATTGGCCGGAGATAAAATCATTGCTAGGGGCCACCTGATTATATTGGCGGAGTATGAAGTCGAGTTGGTTGTTCTGTGATAATATTTCATTTGAAAAATGATGGCTCTTTTGGAGTTTGTTGATAGGTAGTGAAACTTGAACAAACGTTGAAGTATTATTGATGGGTAAATTATTATTACACGATGGTAAATCATTACTCAACGGTAAATTATTACACAACGGCTCATTATATACCATCTACGTAGAAGGGGCTGGAGTTTGTTGGTAGGTACTTTTGCAACTTTTTTCACTCCTCATCAACAATTTCTTTTCAGAACTTCATTACCTATGTGCGTTTCTTTTTGTTAGGTTGTTTGTCATCGGCAGAATTATTTTAGCAACATTTAACTCGTGATTTAGGTTTAGGTGATTGAGGTCCGTGGTTTACTAGGGACCTAGTAACGAGTACGGGGTTTGGTATTAACCTAAGGAGGGTGAGCGATGGTAAATTATTACACAAAGGCAAATTATTACGCAACGGTAAATTATTACACAACGGCAAATTATTACACACCGGTAAATTATTACACAACGTTAAACAATTGAAGCCCCCCCCCCCCCCCCCGACAATATTGGATACAATATCCTTGATTATAATCGAATTGTCTAAATTGGCGTGGTGCGCATTGGCATGGTCCGCATTAGTTCAATCAATCGTTTTCTTTTGTTTTTTCAATAAATTCATTATGACTGGCCTAGGCCTTTCCAATCACATGGGATTTCGCGTTGTGGCGCCGGCTTTGGTTTCTGTCCCAACCTCATCCGCCATTTCCAGTGTATTTTTACTCCACATCAACAGTTCACCTATCACCTCATTATTTGCGTTTATTTTTGCCATTTTAGTTACTGTTTGTCATCGACAGAATTATTGTAGCATAATTTAACTCGTGATTTGGTAGATACGTATTAACGAGTACGGGGTTAGGTAGTGTAGTGATGTAGGAAGCAACAGACGAGGCCGTGGTTAGCTTGAGATTGGTTGTATATTTAGTGGCCCCTGGCTCTTTTATATTCCCCTGACATTATCAGAGGGGGGTCGGGGGGTCCCCACTCTGAGGTACTTCATGTTGGCACAATACATGAGTTGTGGAGGAGCAGCCGATCACAACACTGCTCCCCCCAGAATTTAAGTAAAAAATGAGTTAAATTTTCGTTGTTTCGCTGTGGCGGGTGCCGGGCGTGGGAGGTGCGTGTGCTGGTTGTGGTCGTTCCGTGGTGGCTGTCCGGGTGGTTGCGTGGGTCGTTGTCGTGGGGCGGTGGCATAGAGTGCGTAGTGTTGGCGGGCGAGGCTCGGGCTCCGGGCGTGGTTTGGCGGGAGCGGCGGTTGCCGTGGACGCTGTAGTGGTGAATTTATGGTCATCGTTGTGTGGTGGGGGGCGTTTGGCGGTGTTGTACGTAGGTGGGGGTGCCGGCTTACATCTGTCGATCGATACCGATGGCGTGCGGCGATCGTCCGTTAGGTATGTGACTGTTTTCCCGTCGTTGGTTAGCACTTGATGGGGGCCGGTGTAGGGTAGCTCTAGTTTTACCCCGTGGTGTGTCAACGCGGACGTACACATGGGTCGCTGTGCGCATGGTAGTAGGCATATAAGACTGTGTGTAGTGGCGGTAGGACTCGTTCGTGCGGAGGGGTACAGTTGTCGGTGGCGGTTGAGTGAACAGATCCCCTGGGAGGCGTGGTGTGGACGACAAGAGGCGTTGGGCCGGCGAGTAGCCGTCGGGGCCCGGGCGGTTTCTTAGGCCGAGGAGGAGGCCGCTGAGGTGTGTGGCCCAAGTGCGGGACGTGGCTGTTGCGATTATTGCGTCCTAGGACGCGGTGCAGTCGCTCTACTAGGCCGTTCGCTTGGGGGTGGTAGGTGTTCGTGTGATGAACCTCCGTGCCCATGGATGTGCAATATTTGTGAAAATCGGCGGAGGTGAACTGTGTGCCCTGGTCGGTGGTTATGTGTGCAGGGGAGCCGTAGCGTGCGATCCAATGGGTGTGTAGGGCCGTGATTACTGCGTCGGCAGAAATGGTCGAGAGGGGTGCGCATTCGAACCAGCCGGTGGCGCGGTCGATCATCGACAGTATGTATTTTTTTTGTTGCCGACGGTGGTAGTGGGCCGGAAAGGTCGATGTGTACGTGTTCGAGCGGCGCTGCGTCGGGAAATTGGCCGAGGGGGGCCCTGATGTGGCGTGTCGTTTTTGCTCGGTTGCAGCTCGGGCAGGCGCGGGTGAATAGCCTGATTGATGAGGTCATATTTGGCCAGTAGTATCGAGCGCGGATGAGGGCGGTGGTTGCCTTAATCCCCGTGTGTGTCATCCCGTGTAGGTGGCGAAAAACTACGAGGCGTAGCGGCGTGGGGATGTGGGGGCGGGGCGAGGCGTCGGTGTTGTCACACATGATATCGTGGCCTTGGATTCGGTGTGCCGTGAGAGCTATGGTGGCGAGGTGGTCATCGGCGGCCTGTGCGTCGGCGAGTTGTTGGATCGTGAAGGGGGTACCGTGATCCGTGACTGCGTGGGCCGTGGTTGTGTTGGCCGTTGGTGGAAGGCGAGAGAGGTAGTCGGCGACGATGTTCGTTGGGCCCTCGGCGTACCGGATGTCCATAGTAAATTCGGAGATGAATCGAAGGTGCCGTAGTTGGCGGGGCCGTATTTGACTGAGTCGCTTGTGGTCCGTATAGACTGTCAGTGGGCGCCCTTCGATTTGTTGGCGAAAATGCACTATGGCGAGGTATATAGCCAATAGTTCGCGGTCAAATGCGCTGTAGTTACGTTGAGCCGGGTTGAGGGTGCGTGAGAAAAAACCCAGCGGGCGTAGGTGCGATTTGTCGATGAAGTGCAGCGCTGCGCCGACGGCCAAATCCGATGAGTCCGTGTGTAGGACGAGTGGTTGGGAAGGGGCCGGATGGGCGAGTGTTACGGAGGTTTCGAGTAAGCGTTTTGCGCGGTCGAATGCGTCAGCTGCGTCGGTGGTCCACGTGAGCGTGCGGTTGTCTTTTTTCTTCGCATCGGGTGGTATCATTTCCACTAGGGGGCGAAGAGTAGGTGCGGCTCGTGGTAAGGCTCGGTGATAGAAATTGATGAGGCCGAGGAATGTTCGAAGCTCGTGGACGGTGTTGAGTCGAGGGAATTTCTTGATGAGGGCCGTGCGTTCCGGTAGGGGTGTGATCCCGTCGGCTGAAACGTTATGGCCGAGAAATTTGACTGAGGGTCGAGCGAGCTGGCATTTGGCTGTATTTATTTGTAGGCCGTATTTAGCGAGGGTCTCGAGGAGCGTGCGTACGTGGGTGTAGTGTTCAGACGGGGTGGCCGAGGCGACCAGTATGTCATCGAGGTAACAGTGCACGAAAGGTAGGTTGCGTAGGACGTGGTCCATGTAGCGTTGCCACGTTTGCGCTGCGTTTCGTAAGCCGAAATTCATTCGCTTGAATTGGTAGGCGCCGAAGGGTGTCAGGATCGTTGTTTTTGGCACGTCGCGCTCGCTGATTTTGCAGTGGAAAAATGCGCGGGCGAGGTCGAATGTGCTGTACACGGTAGTCCCGTACAGGGCTGTTGTGAAGTCGTGTAGGTGTGGGACGGTGTAGCGATCCGGTATGGTTAATCGATTCAGCGCTCTGTAGTCACCGACGGGGCGAATGTCACCGTCGGGTTTCGGGACGATGTGGAGTGGGCTGGACCAGGGCGCTCCCGAAGGTTCGATGCTTTTATATTCCCCTGACATGATCTGATGGTGGTCGGGGGGTCCCCACTCTGAGGTACTTCATGTTGGCACAATACATGAGTTGTGGAGGAGCAGCCGATCACAACAGGTACTAACCTACGGAGGGTCTGCGATCTACATAATATGTATAGAATAGTACATATATATTATATAAAGGGTTATCTATACGGAGAGCTGTGGTCTGTAACAGAAGGGTATTCTGTAAAAAATAATACACCGTTGTGCAGGGATTTGCAGCGTTTTTTAGCTCCTTTACGCATTTTTCGCCAAGAAACCTCAATAAATGAGTTTTTATACATATTTTTGTATATTATCCCATTATGACCGTTCACAAAATTTTTTGTCACACAGAAAAGCTGTAGACAATTAAATTCTGCGTAAAATGAGACAAACTCCTGTGGTGTACCTGTATATGTTTGTTTTGATAGGTAACCTGAATTTTTCCTCAGAACTTGTGTAAGTAGGTACCAGTGTATCGATACATGTCACCATTATTTATCATCAAAATTGGCCGAAACTTATTTTTTTAAAGTAAATGAAAAAATAACATCTTATTCCAGTAATGCCTGAGCTTCAGAACTAGCCTTCGAACAAGCCCGTAGTAGTGGGACTCCTACGTATACCTACTGATGTCAGATTTCAACATACAAAAACACGCGTGGAAGCCAGATTCGAAGGTGCTCGAGGCCGAAATTTACCGAGAAGGTATTCGAAGGCTTCTAGATTCGAAAAATTGCAATGCCACGTTGTAGCTCAATGGAGCTTTTTTTGAAACAAAAAGGAAAACACAAAAATCGCGCATTTCCTCTTCGAAAAAAAAACCAAAATTTTAATCCTTTTGTCCGAACAATGAATTTATATGAATTTTAGGGTGTATCAATCAGGTATTTCTGTTGCATAAATGGCAAAACCTAACTTGTGGAAAACACCAATTATTTCACTGATTATCACTAAATTTGAACTTTGGAGGATGAAATTGGTTCAACCAAATTTTAACAATAAATTGTTGTCATGTATTGGTTCTGTAGCTAATTCTCTATAAGAAACGTGGATTGACTGATTTAAATTCACACTAGGGTTTTTGCGATGTTTGTCCCCACGGAAGGACAGACATTTTTCTTATTCCATTTTCGGATTCTACGTACCTTGAAACGGAAGCCATCAAATTTTGAGGGGGGGGGGGGGGGTGGAGGTTAAATTTTTTTATGCTCGATTCCAAAGGTTGATTGTTGTGAATAATAAATCAAAACTTGAAAAATAGCGATTTTCAAACTTCCATAACTCTGGCCTCTGATGGTTCCGAGGGTTGAAATTCGGTACACATCCTCAGGGGCTCCTCGAGAAGTGGTGTACGAAAAATCAACACCGGTGACACCCAAGGGGCCGAATCGAAGGGGATTAAAAAGTCCTACTTGTTTCGTCGTGTAAACAGTGTTCTTGGTCGCTTCGAGTTTTCGATTTCTTCATGGGCGGGACGCTCCCGCATCCCTAGATCTAAACAAAACAATGACCTAGAAATAATATCACAGGACGAACATAGCAGGAGACTAGGAATTTATAATAATACAATACATTCGGTACACTAATTCAAAATAAATAAATGAAGATAACATAACTGAAAATCACTTAAAAACACACTTCCATTGATCCGCCACTGGGGTAGCCTGCCACGGACACCAAATATCAGTAGGTAGGTACTGTTTGGGTTCCAATAAAATTGACAGATTTGTATGAACAACAAATCTTATTCATTCCTCAATAAATTGATTACCTATACTGCGAATTAGGAAGTTACTTCAGTATATACAAACAAAATCGCTTCTTTCGTCTTCGGTACAACATGCCAAATAGTAACTATGCGCAGACTGTACTTAATCAATAAGTACGCCGACTTCTTTGATCATTCTTCTCGTTTTGATTGTGTGACCGTTTTTCTCGTTTTGATAAACTTTCATAAACCTTTCATTTGTTTCTTTTTTGTTTGCTGTGTCAGTGAAATTTCGGGCGTAATGGCTTTGGGGGAATAGGTGCCCGAAACTTCAATGGACTTGGGAACAAGAAATGCAGTGGTTTTGGGGTCAGGAGTGCGAAGGAGATATCGTAAACATGATGGGTTAGGGTTCAAGCCGTTATCTCTATTGTCCGGTTCCGACGATCGCTGGCCAGTCAGTGCTAATGATGGACGTGCGAAAAGACGAATTTCTTACCTTTCCAACTCGTCGCGGAAGAAAGCGGTCGTTCTTGAGAATTTTAAATATTCTGAATACCGAACCATGGCGAATGGTACAATTAGTTATAGGTGCGTAAATCGTTCTTGCAATGCTGCCATTTACATGAACCCCACTTCCACGCGTGTGCGTGTGTGTGAAGGGACGATCACACACATAACGCAATCCCTGACGAGGACATTGAGCGTGAGAAGGCAAGTACCAATCCACTTAATCGGTTATTATTCATTTCGAGACATTAACCCTGGAGTACTAAACCTCAATTTAGGTAGGTACCTTGTTACTAAACCTTCGTCATTGTGACTAACAGTACCTAAAAATCAATTAAAAGAGTAACAAGAAGAAACTTACATAAAATATAAAACTTACATAAAATAAATAACTTACAATAACTAAAATAACTTACAACGATGAACGATTTTATCTGCTATAGGACCTTCGACGAATTAGGTGTACCTACCTGTGTACCTAATGATATTTTCTACTTTACTGTTTACCTGCATCAAAAGGTAGTATATTTCCGCTTCTCTCTGCAATGATTTTTTCCATTCCCCCAATCTCATTGATACTCATTTTGAAGGCTTGTCGCCTTGACCCCAAACCCATTAGATTTTCGGGTTTTCTTGTTCCCAAACCCATTGAGATTTGAACCCAAACCCATTGAAATTCCAGTCCCATTTCCCCAAACCCGTTGCACCCGAAATTTCCAGGAGAGTGGTCGTATACTACATATCAGGTCAGTCAGTTTAGCCTTACCTCAAAAGGGAACAGGCGCGGATCCAAGGGGGGGGGGGGGTCACAGGGGTCATTGACCCCCCCCCAGAATCAGCCTGCATTTCAAAAAAGCAGAGCTGAACGAATTGTTCACAAACCCGAAAACAAAAAAAAACCAAACGAAAACGAACCCAGCTTTTGTGAAATCAAAAACCAGAAACAAACCAAACGACCAAAGTCAACTTACCATATTGTTAACTTAAAACATTGGAAACAAAATATAACAATAATTACGATTAAACTTTTCATAGAATACTGATTTTTTTCTGTATTTGGTTTGTAGCAACACTTGTGATTTGTTTACATTTGTATAAGTTCCAACTGGGACGATCATTTATAACACAAAATCTAATTTTCTATTTTGTTTCGCAAATCTGTTGATTATCGCATCGATGTCCAATTCGATGTCGCGATGGATGTGTAACAATGCAAGCCCAGTGAGTCTGTCTTCTTTTATAGTTGATCTCAGCCAAGTTTTGAGGCGACGGAGAGTTGAAAAACTCCTTTCTGCAGTGGCTGCGGTCACAGGAAGCGTATGTAAAGTATCAAGTAGTTTCCAAATGGATGGGTAAATTTCTTCATCACATGCAACACAAACGAGAGGAAGCGAATCGGGGAGTTCACCGCCGTTTTCAACAATCTGGCGTTTGCCAATTTTGGACTTATTCGGTTCTTGTGGGGAACTCCTCAAATAAAAGTGATCAATATTTACGAGAAATTCTATAAACAAAACATTATTGCAATTTGAATTTTAAATTAAAAACTGATTTGGCCACATGGTCTTCTCAATTTTGCTTCATATACAACTTTGTAAATATTTACCATAAAACATCCGTCAAATTGAAATTCCAATGCCCTCGCCACTAATTACAGTAATTTCTAATTACACAAACGGTAGACAGTGCTAAAAAAAACTGAAAACAAAAAAGAACTATAAAAAATCTAGAAAGATTCGATCAAAAATGTCAAAATTAGTCGAATATAATCGTACACTTGGTCCTACCAATGTTACTTTATATACAATTATGTCAATAAATTTACCTTGGTGTATCCGTCAAATTACACCTTGTTTATTTCTTCTTATTTTTGTTAATTATTATCTTGTTTTTGTTTCGTTCTCGTTTTCTTTCCTGCCAAATTCAGTAAAAACGATACTGAATTCACTGAGGTCAACAATAGATTGTTGTGGTTTCAATGTTTTGATTTGCAAACTCTGAAGTTAGCTACGCTGCCATAAAATGCGCCAATTTGTTTGAAAACACATTAGGACACTTTTTTAGAAGAAAATGGAAAATAAATGCATTTATCAGTTAAATAATTAATAGATATTGAAAATATTTTTTACATAAACAATGAATTTTATAAATAAATACAATTAATTTTGTAAGTAGACA